>JAJOZX010000373.1:1160000-1545000 GCA_023014485.1 Bathynomus jamesi | reverse complement strand
TTTCGAAACAAATAACATAGTTTACCTTCGAAAACGTCATAATAGAAAATAATTAGTTTTATGGTTAACTAGTTTATTTCGTTTACTATAATTATATATATACATGTTCTGAAATATTTTCTCGAAAACTATGGGTGCTAGAAAAATTCTGAAACCATATCTGGAATCAGTATCAAAAGTTCTATACGAATAACCAAATAATTTTCAAAGGAGAATAAGAGCATTAAATCTATTGGTGAAAATATATATATGTTACTCGTCAGGTCCCGTTATAGCGGATTGGTACACGTCATAGCTCCACCCAGCTACATCGGCAGCCAATCACTACGAACATCTGGTCTTTTGGGGCGGAGCTTGGCGATTGTGCCTATAAAAGGGGATATTTTTCAGTTTGGAGTAACAGTAGCTATTTTCGCGTCAGTGAATAATCATTCCCTCCACCATGGACCTGTACGTCTCCCCAGACTTGTATGAAGAGAGTGATACTGCAGCATTAACCGCAATTAGCCTTTTTAATGCGGTTGACCGTGATGAATTATTTACAACGCAAACCGTAGAAGACATGTGCAGTGACGCTCCTTACAATCCGACGCAAGGGACTACCATAGAAATGTAAGTGTCTATAATTAGAATTTATATATGGATGGGGTGTAGTATCTCGTCAAATAGATAATCGCCAAAAATGTCAATCAATGTTATTTTGTTACCCCATTATGCTAAAATCGAAATTTTATGGCATTCATTCCTCGAACCAAAGATATCTTCACATAATGGGGATCTGTCTGTATACTCTGTATATGTTTTAAAAGCATTATTCCTTTAAGGTCCGATGAGGATTTGACACGTGTTATACAATCTTTTGAAGAATCTCGGAATATGGGGGATATACTGAACAGTCAACAATGTCACACATCCTCCACCATGGACCTGTACGTCTCCCCGGAATTGTATGAAGAACGTGATACTGCAGCATTAACCGCAATTAGTCTTTTCAATGCGATTGACCGTGGCGAATTATTTTCAACGCAAACCGTAGAAGATATTTGCAGTGACGCTCCTTACAACCCGACGCAAGGGACTACCATAGAAATGTAAGTGTCTATAATTAGAATTTTATATATATATGGAGAGTTGTAGTATCTCGTCAAATAGATACTCGCCAAAAAATGTCAATCAGTGTTATTTGGTTATCCCCATTATGCTAAAATCGAAATTTTTATGGCGTTCACTCCTCGAACCAAAGATATCTTCACATAATGGGATCTGTCTGTATACTCTGTATATGTTTTAAAAGCATTATTCCTTTAAGGTCCGATGAGGATTTGACACGTGTTATACAATCTTTTGAAGAATCTCGGAATAGGGAGGATATACTGATCAGTCAACAATGTCACACCGAAATAATGTAAGTGTTTTTCGATCTTTTTGGGATAAGAAGGCACAATATATTTTCATAAATTTATTAAATGAAAGAAATCAGTACAATAAACAGCTACAGAATATATCGTTACAAATATACGAACAAAAACATTATAATATACAACGAGTACGTACAATTGGAAAACGGTTTTTTATCTGTCTGCATACCATTTCACCGTTTCGGCGAGTGTGACACGGGTCAAATAAATTTAAAAAATTTATAAATTCTTTATCATTTGACATATGCATGAGAAATGAGACGCAGTACATTCCGCAAACATTAGTAAAATATCCTTGCATGCGAAATGGGGTCCACACAACTTCGGGAATATGTAACTGAGCGAGAAATTTTACAATAATAGGATCACTCCAGGGTTGAGTACCGAGTGAATCAAAATAGTACAGGCGCTGTCTATTTTTAAAATAGACAGCGATCCAGTGAATCCCTTCATTACCGATGATGTCTGTGTTCGACTACCGCATTCTCGCGTACTTGGCAAACTCAATGTTTCGCAAACACGCCGATAAATTTGGAACGTGTGACTCGCTCCATTACTTTCTGAAGTGTATTAGCATCCATTTTAAAAGTCAGTGATAACGCTTCTAAATCTATCTACTTCTATTAGGGCTTGCGATTCGAGATATACTAGTACACTAATAGGAGCGTCTATAGGCTTGGCGAATTCCAGCCGCACTGAGATGTTTCCGCTCTGCTGTGGTGTTAAATGGGTATTTACGCTAGCAGATAAGTCAGGTGTAATGTCAAACGGGTAAAGGTTAAATTGATCAATGAATTCTTCCTGCGTTACCCCATTACCAAGCTCATCACAATCACCTGCAATATGGGTCAGATTACTATAGGCTCTGGCACAAAGCGGTAACACAGCGTCTGATGAATAGTCCGTACCCATTGTTCCACCTAAAGCAGTGCCATTAACGTATAGAGTTATATTTTTAAGTCCGAAATTCTCGAATTTAAAGGCACTCTTTTTATATTTTCCATTCACCGAAGCGTGGTCCTGCATGCCGATTAATATCCTTTTAGGAAGATTTCCCAGGGCAATGTTTTCTATCTGCTTCGATGCCAACCCTGCAGGAACCGTATATAGTTTGATCTGCACTCTGTTAATAGGATATTTCACTGTAGCGTTTAGTAAATTTTTCTCAATTTCTAGTTGTTTTGGTGAACTTAATTTCACTCGCCGTACGCGGAGGTATGTGTCCATAATGTGAACCACAACGGACTTTGCACCCTCTTCTTGATTCGCATCCAGATTTAAGCAGATCTCAGGACTCGTGCGGGTGAGCTTTATTTTCATATCCACCCCGTTCACAAGCAACTTCTCCTGGAAAGTGAAATCTGTGTGCAACCGTCCAAAACACTCGTATATTTTCTTTTTAGAATTTTTAAATTTGTCCTTTATACTATTTTCATCTTTAGTTTGATAATATCCCTCCGCACTTAAAAAGGTAGCCTTCGCTTCTTTGGAAAAGTTGAGGACATTTTCCAAATAGGCTCGTAGATGATAGTACCCCGTGCCTGCCGATATGTTGGTCTGATTTAAATATACGTCACACTGGTTGAATATGGCGTGCAGAAAGTTTGTTTCAGGGTATACAGCATATTTGTCATCGCAGACCGTTCCATCAGAATGGGCTATACGTAGCTTAGCGTACATGTGCACACAGCTTGGATCAAAAAAGTAAGGACCTGAGCTGGGTATCACGAATTCTATAGGTGCACTCGGGGAACTAATTGTGTTTAAAGGGTTAATTGTAATAAAGTCACTGTGCTCAATAGAAACTTGGGTTGGCGGGAGCTCAAAAAGGACAGCTCCGATTTACAGCATTGTGAACTACATGGGTGGATGAAGCGTGCCATGGCGAAATAGTGACTCCTCTCTCGACAAGTGGTAAACAAACTATGATTCATGAGATCAATATCCTTAGCTTATATCAGTCAAAAAAGTGGTCAACCATAGGTTTCATTCGCTTACAGCATTTCTTTTTTGATAGCCTTTTACGTTTAATACCACGTGACCCCTTCTTCTTCCGGGGAGCCCTCTTCTTCTTCCCGCCACCACGCATTTTTCTCTTTGCATCTTTGATGATTTCGTTCCGTGTACGCTTTAAATGTTTTTTTAGAGCTTCTTTAGGTTTAGCCCCGGCCAATATGTCTTCTGCAGTGTTAAGGCCTGATTGTAGCGCTTTCCTTCCAAGGTATCTGGCACCCCTCTTCAGCAAAGGAACAGCCGTACGTATATGGATGAAAAAATGGATCCAAGTCCACTACCGCGCTGGTATCGCATCCCTCGATAGACGGTGAAAGGCTTTCTATCCATTATAACTCAGTGCGTCGAAAGTGTAGCTTCACTGTTAAGCTCCCGTTACCGAATGGGAAGTTTTCGCCCTCAATCGTTCTTATATATATTGTGATATTGGTTATTAAATTAGTTGCGACATTCACATAATGGGGTCTGTCATATGTAATACTCAAACTCCTTCCTCTATGGTTGGGGATGTGAGCAATGCGCAGCAGGCGTGCCTGGGTATCCCCAACAAACTGGTGCTCCACTATATTACTGTAAATATAGCACATGTCTGGGGACCTTTCAGCCAATTTCTCATCTTCAATTGATACATTAATCTGGACAAGTTATACTGTGTCTCGTGAAATGTGTCTCTTTGGAAGGCTGCGCTATATCGGCCGTTGGTTAGAATTTTGAACTTTCTATGTTCTTTAAGACGTCTGTTAGTCTTTGATTTTAGGATTAGTGTATGTGCAGGGTTGTTTACGATTTCATATACTAAATCATTCGTAAGGTTTGAGTTTCTTAAACTTACGTTTAAGCCTCTCACAACATCCTCGGCCGAACCATATTGACCCGGCCCAGTCTTACTTCTGTACTGTAATACCGTGCAATCTTAGTCCGAGCGATGCACATAGTTTCATCCATAGCTACCCCAGCTTTTTCACACTCGTCAATGTCTCTAAGAATCGTAAAAACGGTTTCTTTATGTTCAATATTTAAAAAGACGGTGTCACGGGAGTGTGACGTAGAAATGGTTAGGAGCCATGTTGCATACTATTTAAGCTTCATTATTGCATCAGCTTTTATATAGGTGTTGAAGCTTTCTGGGTACCCTAGCCATTTCACCAGGTACATTTTTCTCCTTCCTGAACCTTTGCTTCCTAAAATTTTCTCAATTTTAAACACATTTTTTCTAAATTAAACGCAACTTTCTGCAATTCCTCGCGGTAAAAGCCTCCTGAGATTTCTTCCCCATTCAAATCTTCAATGTAATACATCATTATCTCACCTTTAGGTTCACAGCCCTAACTTTAAAAATCTCGCGTGTCCATCCTTGCTCAAAACCCTTTGCGAATTTATTCCCCGAACGCGACAGCCTTACATAATCATTGATTTTGAAGCGCGCAGAGTGTGGTGGTGGTGGTGGTGATCCATCTCTTCTCGGGAGCGTACCTCTTTCTAAAACTTCGTTAGGTGTTGCCCAATCGTGCGATGGTGTGAGCGGTTGTAGGATGATGCCAATGATTCCAGAATGTCTAGAAATCTGTATGTATTTTTATGTGTAAAATAACGGTGCATGCGTTCCTTTATGGTGCGCTGAACTCTTTCAGCTAAAGAAGCCTTATGTATAGAATTGGTTGTGTAATAGCTGATATTAAACTCTGTCAACATATTCTGAAAAGCACGGCCTATAAACTCCTTCCCCATATCCGTACAAAAATAGCCAGGAACCCTGTTTTCTTTTAACATTAGCGTTTTGGTGGCTTTAGCAACTGTTTCAGGTGATTTATTTTTCAGAGGAACTAGCCACATATATCTAGAGAATACGTCTATTATGAATAGAATGTAGCGGTAACCATCGTTATACACAGAATATCTTTGCATGTCTGTTAAATCTGCTTGCCAAATAGAATCAATCGAGGAAGCCGTTGTCTTGGCTGTTTTAAACCTTTTTCTCACAGGCTTATGAAGCGTATAAGCGTACTGCTCCCTCAAAAATCTTTCAACATCTTTTTTTCCTACTCCGTAAACACTTCTGTACAGTCTATCTACGCCGCCGTAAGAGGATGGGTAGAAATGTCATAATAGCGTTTAGTTAATACGTTAGCCATTTGCGTATTTTAGAGGCACGTGGGTAGGGTTGGTTTAACCTCTTCTTGCTCCTCTTCAAAGGTGTTACCGCCGGGGGTGACGGCGCCTTCAATTGTGTCACAGGCGTTGCATGTTCCAAGTCTTTTAACCTGTTCAGATTTCCTATCAACGTTTTAGGGACATTTATTTGTTGTAGTCTTGCTTTAATATGCTTCCATCCTGATGGTGATGGCCTATCCCACTTTCTCACCAGATCATGGACAATGTCTACGATATTCGATCCCTGTACCTTTGATCCTTCCACAATGATCTCCACTGTATCGGTCCATTGTATGGCGGGATCCTCATTCAATAGATTATAAAGACTTAAGCCTTTACTCCTCAATGTAAGTGGGAGGGTATTTTTTAATACATGTTCGATATGTTGTGTGGCTAATCTTTTTGGTTGGTCAGCTGTGTCGTCGGGTACAGATCCTATGTCGCCATCGTCCCCCGTGCTGTGCCTAATAACCACAGGAATCTCTGTAGGGCTCTTATAATTTTCGTACTCGTGAAGAAATTTCTGCAGAGCTTCTTGATATAAGATTCTTTTCTCATCAGGTGTTTTTTCACTGTTTAATAGGGCTAACAATTCGCTTTCCATTCTTTTAAGTCTGCTTTTACGGGGATCTAGATACGTGTCTGGATTCCTTTGCAGTGAGGCGTACACCTCGTGGGGAATCACTACCACTTTCTTCATTATATTAATCTAGTCAGTAAAGGACCCAAAACTGAAAATAAGATGGGGAGAAATGACCCTCCTGTTTGTACAATAATTCGTTTTTTCTTCGCTACAGTTTGGCTTTTACGAGCGAGTGCACGTATTATGTTCTTGTAGCGGCGTAGGCGAGCCTTCTGATGGGTTTTCATTGATACATTGCAATTTATAACGTTAAGACAGATTTCACAGATGCATTTTAAAAGTCGGCATCGATATTTTTAATAAACATCTGCTGCATTGCCCGAGGCAGTCGATGATAGATTTTTATTAATTCACGGTATTTCTTTAGTCTCTTTGTCATTCTGGAATATACACCGTTTCAGGCTCGTTTGGAAATATATTCGTTCGCAGAAGCACTCTAAACGTGTTTCGCGGATGAAGGTCGCAAAGCAAATATCCGTAACGCGTGCTTGTAGCTTCTTTATAAACTTCCAAAAACTCCTTACGCTGATTCGGGAACATTTGATTGGCTAATACCCCAATTTGTGATACATCTCTACGTTGCGCGAATAAGACTAGATATTGCGTATTTAACGACACATCGCGCATGTATCTATTTTTGAAAAATAGATTCTGATTGATGAAGAACACGCTTATGTTAAGATGGTGGGAGAATACTGTAAATGTCTCGGCAAACGTTTTATCCATCTCCAACATGAGATCGTCAATTACAATGATTGTATGTTCATTTCCCTTTAACGAATTAACGTCATATACGTCTTTGTGGAACAAAATATCATCTTGGTACTCGTTGAACACTGATTGATACGTCGAATAGCACCATATAACTTTATGCACAAATTTCGAGAACATCTCCCCCTTTTCTTTAATGATTTTAAGCATAAACACAGTTTTACCACATCCTGTAGGTCCAGATATAATACATGTGGATGGGCTCGTGAATCTGAATTTTTCTACAGAGTCCATTTCTAACACGTCACACTCCCACCATGTTAAGATGGTGGGAGAATACTGTAAATGTCTCGGCAAACGTTTTATCCATCTCCAACATGAGATCGTCAATTACAATGATGTATGTTCATTTCCCTTTAACGAATTAACGTTATATACGCCTTTGGGAACAAAATATCATCTTGGTACTCGTTGAACACTGATTGATACGTCGAATAGCACCATATAACTTAGCACAAATTTCGAGAACATCTCCCCCTTTTCTTTAATGATTTAAGCATAACACAGTTTTATCAATCCTGTAGGCCCAGATATAATACATGTGGATGGGCTCGTGAATCTGAATTTTTCTACAGAGTCCATTTCTAACACGTCACACTCCTAAGTGAGTTCATTTACAAAATATTACAAATTTTGAGTGCTGATCCTTATATTTCTTCTCCCACAGAACCGTGAATGACGATGAGGTAGAGCAGCCCATCATTACGGATGACCTCGACGACAGTGTAGTTGTGATCTCCTCCCTGAACCCTCACCAGCGATACCGGTAACACGTCCAAAGCGGAGGTATAGATACCCACGTCAGGTATAAAGCGACCGAAACGCGTCTGTTGCAGCGGTAATAGATCCCCAACCCTCAACCTCTTACGCAACAACACCCCCAGCAGCACCTAATATATCCCCTTATTCATCCGCCGCCCCCCGTTCTGTTAATCTACAATAATAGAGCCCCAACCATCAACATCCTACGCAACAGGGCCCCCTCAGCAGCACCTTCGGCTAATATATCCACAAATTCATCCGCCGCCCCCCGTTCTGTTGAGGATGGTATAACGCTGGAATTGGTGCGATCCGCAGCCCCCACCCCCTTGACTAGAAATCGGTATAGAGTCAGGGTCGACCCTAGAGTCATGTATAGCAGTGGAATTGAGCGCGGACTACACCGGGTTGTAGAGCATATTATAGAGTTTGCTCTTCAGAATCGTGACGAGCGTGAAGTCAGGACGAGTCTGTCCTTTGGATTCGGGTCAGATGACGGTGATGTAGACGATTATTGGGTGATAGTGCCATTTAGACGTTTGGCGGCTGAAGATGTAGAATATATATTAGGGCGTATATGCAAGCCGCCCAAAGTAGTATAGCCTTCAATATGGACAACTTCACGGTAAATATTGACCATGTATACCGTGTTGCGGGTCATAGTGCCATACCGTATACTCTTAACTTCAATTCTCAAGCTATTTATAGACGGCATATAAACGTCGATCGTGGTTGCGGCTTTTAGCAGTACTCTTAGCACGTATTTTACTGTACAAAATACACGAACTCAAAAATTTGGTTGCCTACAGTCGTGGAGCATGCCCGTAAACTAGCTGTAGACTGTGAACTTGAATTTGACTGTAATATGGGTCCTGAAGAGCTGAGAAGGTAGAACAGGAAATGAATGTCCGCATAGTTGTGTTTGGGTTGGATGATCGTCGTAGGACTGTGTATGTTTTTAAAAGCTGTGTGAGAGATCGTACAAGGCCCCTACTTATTTTAGGATTGTCAGGGACAACGTATCTCCCCATCCGTAATATAAGGTGGCTTTACGCGAGTTATGACAAAAGTCGAAAATATGGGAGACATCATGATTTGTGTAAGGGTGCCTCGAGTTTGCGGATGATATAGTGAGACATTGTAAAGAATGTCACATGGTATGTGAGCAGTGTAAAAGCACCAAATGTGAAAGCCGTGTAGTTGAAGCTGAGAAGAGAGACTGGATGTGTGTAGACGCACATTTTTCAATAATAGCTGTTTTGATTTCCATAAATCAATTGGCACGTGCAGGAAAATGAGAATCTGTGAATGTGGTATGTTTCACACAATGGAATAATTGGGGAAAATTTAAGCACAAGTGGACGTAATTCACTGTCCTACATGCCAGGAGGAATATAAGGCGGATGGAGTAAAGCATGTATGTTATATGAAAGATGCTAAGCCTAAAAATAACCTTGTATAACTGTATACTACGATATAGAAACATATACGAACGCTGAAACCAAGAGGTAATTCCACATTTACTTGTGAGCCAGACTATCTGTGATGAGTGTATGGATATCGAATGGAATGTGACGAGTGCCCCAAATGTGGTAAACGGACAAACGTTTTTAAAACGAATGTCAGCGATAGTCCTGTAAAACTATTTGTGTCCTATATTGTCAAGTTAGCCGACAAGTTCAAAAAAATGACTGTGTATATTCTCGCCCATAACGGGGCAAAGTTTGACACGCAGTTCCTTTATAAGGAGTTGCTTGAACACGAATCCTCTGAGATATTTTACAGGTGATCCATTGAAAAGAGGCAACAAATTAATACGATGCAGATAAGAGCAATGTACAATTTAAAGATACTTTATTATTCACACCTTGTAAATTAGCAAAGCTACCCAAGGTGATGGGAGTAGCAGCTGAAGTTTCCAAAGGATACTTCCCATACACTTTCCTCACCAGCGAGACTTTAAACTACGTAGGCCCACCACCCCCAAAACATTATTTTGACTGTATGGATGAACGTGAGAATTTGATCGATACTACGACAGTTTTAATGAAAGTAACCCTTATAATATAGCTGACGAATGTGAGCGTTATTGCGTGAATGATGTGCGCGTGCTTAGAGTATGTTTCCAGGCCTTTAGAAGGATGTACATAGCCCGTTTCAAATGCGATCCACTGCAAGTCGCAACCACCATCGCATCATTATGTTTTACGGTGTTCAAGAATAACTTCATGCCGAAAGACACCTTAGCCATTATTCACCGAAACAATCCCCGCAGTTACGGGCACAAGGCTATTTACTGGCTCATAACCTACAGCAACAGACAGGTGTATACATAAAGCACGCCCGCAACAGGGGTGAAGTACCTTAAGATTAATGGACGTGTTTTTTGGGTTGATGGTTAAGTGAAAACCGTGTCACTGGTGTGAAGACTGTGTACTCCTTTAACGTTGCTGGTGGCATGGATGCCCCCGTCCTGAGTGCGGAGTCACCGGAGATATCCACGGTAGGTCTCCTGCCGACTGTCTTGCATCGACCCGCACCCGCGATCAACTTATAGGATCACAGTTCACTCACAAAGTCTTGTGGGAGCATGAATATGATGCACGGATGGAGACAGACGAGGTGTACCGTGAGGAAATAAAAGCGATCAAGCGTTCAATGGTGCTGGATCCTCTCAAATGTGGTGATAGCTTGTTTGGAGGACGTACAAATCCTTTCAGACTATACTTCCCACCTACGGAGGGCGTGAAGCTCCATTACTACGATTTCTGTTCTTTATACCCATACGTGATGAAGAGCCATCCGTACCCCGTGGGCACTCCTGAGAAACTGGTGAGACCTAGCCTACCATCCATCAATGAATTTTCAAAAAATTTGAATGATCGTTACTTTGGGATCTCTTTCGTAGACGTACTCCCCCCACGCAATTTATGGATGCCGATCTTACCTGTCGTTATCGACGACAAGCTCATGTTTCCCCTGTGGTGAAGTGCGCGGAAGAGGATAACGGCGAATGTAACCATATACCCCACCAGCGTAAGATCAGAGGCGTATATACAAGTCCTGAGTTGGCCCTAGCCGTGCGCCATGGTTATAGAATACTGAAGATACATGAGGTGTGGAGGTTTCAGAAGCTACCCAACCTTTTCACACCATATATAAACACCTTTTTGAAGGATAAGGTTGAGGCATCAGGGTATCCGCGAGGAGTTGATACCGAAGATGAAAAGTCTGCCTATATTCAACGTTACCGCGACCGCGAAGGTATACAACTTGATCGTGTCCAAATTGTAAAGAATCCTGGCAAGCGCTTTAGTGCAAAGTTGTGTCTAAACAGTCTATGGGGAAAATTTGCGCAGAATACCGGCAGAGGGAGCATTCATTTGGCACAAAGTTATAGCGATGTCTGGGATTATGCCAATGCCCCCGATAAAGAGGTCATGGAGATCGTAAATGTAGGTAATACTTACGTAATAAAGTACAACAACACTGAATTTGCCACAGATACCTCAAGGGTTACAAACATACCTTGGCCAGCTTCACAACAGCCTACGCCCGTATAAAACTTTGGGGTCTATTGCATTCTCTTGGGCGGAGAGTATTTTATGCCGATACAGATAGCGTGATATTCACAGAGAGGGAGGGTGAATACATGCCCACTATTGGGGAGTTCCTCGGCGAGCTCACTGATGAGATCAAGGATGAGTATGGGGACAACGCATACGCCGACTCTTTTGCCTCAACAGGACCTAAGACTTATGGGGTACGGGTCAGGGTGGGGAGGAAATGAATATATCTGAAGGCAAAGGGTATTACGCTCAACCATGCGAATCGGGAGGTTGTTAACTTTGAGTCGTTGAAGGATCTAGTATGTTTGGATGAACAACCTCCCAACTAATTGTAGGCACCCACAATTTTCGGCGCAGAAGCTGGGGGGCGTGAAGGAACTTAGGGGTACGATGGTGTGCCGTAACACCTATAGGAAACGTTACCAGATACCTGGTACCTATGATACCGTACCCTTTGGATACCAATGATGCTTCTAACTCACACGTCTTGTATATAATCGTATCTATTTGTAAATATATATATATATATATATATATATATATATATATATATATATATATATATATATAACTTGATATCTCGTTTATTAAATCGTATTTGTAAATATATATAACTTGAATATCTCGTTTGTTAAATAAATCATGTTTCAATAGTGTTCCACTTTCTCCTTTGTGTGTGTGTGTGTGTGTGTGTGTGTGTGTGTGTGTGCAGGTGAAAGTTCTAAGCCCCGCCCACTGTAAGACCGTGAGTCATGCTACTATCTGGGAGTCCCTGCGTGGTCAGTCGACCGCAGTAAGCCCGAGAGATCAGACGTGTATTCAGATCAGACGTGTATTCAAATGGCTACCTTTAATATTGCTTGTACAACGTTTACGAAATGGTATTCATTAAAGTGCCAGGATGTGGTGGATACCGAAAAACTTCCTATTCATCCCTCCTATGCCTCTTTTAAAAACACATTGGATTGTGCGAAGTTCCAAGATGTACAAATACTCTACGGATGTTCTGGTGAGACCGTTGAAGGCTTTCGTTGCACAGACGATGTGCTGAAGTATACTGCAGAGCTAAACTTTATAAAGTCTCACATACACCGTGAAGTAAAAGAAACAACGCGTGCAGAAGAGAAGCAGCAGGTATGGATAATGAGTCTTGCTGATGGGTGGTGTGACAAGCGGTATTACGTCATGCTACACCATGTCGATTACTCATACCCTACGACTGAAAATGTGAATCTCGTGATCATGGACAATCTTAAGTATTTTTATCACTATATTAACGTATATCATGATGAGGTTCGTAGTGAGGTTGTGGCTAGTGCCCTGCGTGAATTTTTAACAGAGTTTAGAGACGAGTATCGTTTGATGGGCAGAAAGGAAAAATATGAACATATGTTCCTCTCAAATAGTGCGCCGGAGTGTGGAGATGTTTAGTAAAACATAAAATGTTCCTAGTTCTTATCCAAACTGTCTGGTGCGTAGGCTGGTAGTGATATTCTTGTACCGGTACAAACAATTCGACTCGCGGAACAAGCCCATTCACGTATCATCGAGTCAGCCGCCCGTCGAACCATTCCTGCCTACCTGCGTGCCTCACACGGCTCATAGTTATCTCAGAGCTTGAGCCGAGTGGACGTGCGCTCCTCGAATACGATGGAACTTCCTTTGAGCAGCATTCTCAACGCCTCGTACGATGTGTCCGTGACGAAATCGTTGCGCGTGTTCAGGCGTAATTCCGGTACCATTAGCTATGTACTGGAAACGGAATGTAGACCGACAAACAAACGGGTTTATTTAAGTATCGAGGAGATGAATAGAATCTTTGTGATAGTTGAGAAGTGGAGTGAAGATCGTTATAAAATACCTGCTAACGTAGGTACAAGAAGAGAGCAGATTAGTGACGCACCCTCATACGCCGTTGTATGTACGTTGTGTATAAATAACATCGGCCGTGCATTGATATAAGGCTGATGTGGAAGAATGCTTCTGATAATAACGCTCTTATTCCTACGCGAAACCGTTTCATCCTCGACAGAATGTTTGAAATCGTCGGATTCCGTAAACTGAAACCTATATTAGACGCGCGTGTTACGGATATGTTTTATTTTGATACAGTACTTGAATACGCATACACCGCTCTGCTCGATGGGTTTACCGAGTGTAGGGCTGGTGAGAATGGTCTAGTGCTGGATGTTTATTTAAAAAGTTTAGACTCTTTGAAATACCATGAACATTGGTACAAAGCAATTGATCGGTACAAGGCTGAGCTCACCTACACCGTTCACCTGAAGAACTATTTCTTATATAACGCGCAGTTGTCGTAACGATTTAGAAGATTATTTCAATTGCCGCTATGTTGAGTGAGTTCACGATTGAAAAGCTCGAGTCGGTAGAAATAAACCCTCGATTGGAAAAGCGTTCTTATAAACCTGTGTTTATAATGTAGCTAACGATGAACTCTTTGTGCGTGCTTTTGATTGTATTCTAGACGTATTTAAAGATGACTTACCAACCGGTTGTAAAGTGGGAACAAAAATAGTACTGAACGATATGAAAGCCCTTCATATCGAATACAGGTTTCCCTATACTTTAAGCGGTGAAATATTATTAAGCCGCATATACTGCGTAATGCAGAGCAATAATGATGTAATTGTAAACTCGATTAAGACCGAGTTTAGTATTTTGAAAAAAAAGTTAATTGTATTTATATTTTGCTTGACATTTCTCCTGTACTGATTATACGCATATTTCTATTGAAATGTATATTTATTTCTATTTGAAAAGTATATTTATTTTATAAATATATCTCCATAATTGTGTGTGTGTGTGTGTGTGTGTGTGTGTGTGTGTGTGTATATTTCTCTTGAACTGTTGTACATATTTCTATTGAAGTGTATATTTATTGAAATGTATATTTTATTTTATATATCCATAATTGTGTGTATATATTTCCTGTACTGTTATATGCATATTCCTCAAATGTATATTTATTTTCTATATATTTATAATAAACAGAATGATGCAATGTTGTTTTACTTAATTGTTATGCCTTCTACTACCGGTATTCGAAATATAATAATGCATACAACGGTATTGCGGTATCTGGCAATATTTAAGCCTTCTAAGCCAACTGGCTGATTAGGAGTCTATAATAGTGTATACAATGGTATCTGGCAACTCTGTCTTCGATTAAAATGAATACATGGCGCTATCTGGCAACTCAAGCCATTACAGCCAACTGGCTGATTAGGCGTATATAATAATAATGTATACAATAATACGGCTAAAAAGAGGTATCTGACAACTCAAGCCATTTACAGCCAACTGGCTGATTAGGAGTCTATAATAATGTATACAATGGTATCGCGGTATCTGGCAACTCAAGCCATCTACGCCAACTGGCTGATTAGGAGCCAGGTGAACACCTCTCCTCCTCCTTTCTCTCCTTTCTCTTGGGGGATAACGCCACCTCCAAGTTTCCCCCCCCCCCTTTGCAAACACCCCCACCCCTTGCAACAACCCCACACCCCACTTTGCAACAACCCCACACCCCACTTTGCAGCAACCCCCATCCCCCATTGCAACAACTCCCCACCCCCCTTTTGCACCAACCCCCGCCCCCTTTGCAACATTACATAATAACCTGCAACATTCTTGCACTCTCCCTTTTGCGGCTATACTACTCAGGTTGTCATGATATTTTCAGTTAAACTAACTAATATATCACAACTTAACCTAACCTAACCTAAATAACCTACATACCTAAATAACTTACAGATCAATGAAAAAAGTCACCCCGAATCGTGTCAATGAAAGAAAGCCACCCCTACCCGTTTGGGGGTGGCTTTCTTTCATTGATCCGAGTAATGTGGCAGCGCTCCATCATATTGATAAAGCCAATTCCTGACAACGTCATTAGTAAATTGTGGCAAAACTTTGTCTCTCAATACCTGGGAATTGCGTTTTCCATTCATTGTATCTCTCGATATGTCAGAGAAAACGAGTCCTAAATAACCAATGCACGCCCAAATTGTTAATATAGCCGTTTTCACGGGTTTACCCAATCATATTTTGGGATTTTTTTTCGCCGAGTAGTGAACGTTGTGCATATTTCCTTTACTCGTTAAACCGAAAACACATTCATCTGAAAATTTGCTCTTCCCAAGGAAATCTGGAACAATGTTGAACTTTTGTCTCATTGTTTCAGCAAACTGCAGCCGTCTATCAGAATCATCGTCATATATGAGCTGAGAGTGCTGAAAAAGTTAAAACAAATGTAAAAAAATAAATATGATGAACAAAAATTTATACAACACTGTATTTGGAGCTATTGAAGAATAGGGACCCCAGTCTTCTTTAGTTAGCTTTATAAGGCTAACTAACGAAATATCATAACCTAACCTAACCAATCGTCAAGGGCGTACAGTGTTAACTTAACGATTGGTTAGGTTAGGTCGTGATATTTTCGTTAGTTAGCCTTATAAGCCTAACTAAAGAAGGCTGGGGTCCCTATTCTTCAATAGCTCCCTATATTTATATAATCATATAATATTAATAATGTATGGTACTTTTGCATTATCCTCCCAACACTAATTTTTGTTTATAATGGAAGGGAAAAAAAAGGAAAATGATATAAGTGTTGGGAGCAAAATATTCTGAAATTACATCATTAGTTATATGAATAAATATTCTTAACCTAACCTAACCTAACCTAACTTGAAGCCGGCTAACTACGGCTAACGCCTGCGGCGGGCTGTTTTTAACCTAACCTAACCTAACCAAACCTAACCTAACCTAACATAATCCCAACACTAATTTCTTTTATAATGGAAGGAAAATAAAGTACCATAACCAAAACCAAACCAACATTATACAAAAAAATTAGTGTTGGGAGGATAATGCAAAAGAACCTTTTTATTTTCACATACTTAATATAAATACATTATTAGTACTAGTATTATATGATTATATTAATATATTTTGCATAAATTTCTGTTCTTCTTATTTATTTATTTTTTTACTTTATTTATTTTAACTTTTTTAACAATGATGATGAAATTGAACTTTTCCGAAACGTCTGTCAGTAAACATGTACCATTTCTTCGTCCCTTTATTCATCACTATATATCAGGGGCGTATATTCAGGGAGTGCTAGGTGTGCACCGCACACCCAATAGATTTTCTGTAAATTAATATTTAATTCACCCTTTGTCTCCCTCTCTCATCTTTAGTCGAGACGAAAAAGATGCCCAACCCTTAATTCCGCGCTCGACTGTTACACTAGTCGAGATGAGAAATGAGCTACTTCAATTCAGTTGTTCGGATTGTCTTCACAACCATTCGGTAAAATTTTGATACTGACCGATAGAAGCGTCCCTAGAGCTTGTTTGAGGCGCGAAATTTCAGTATTGTGGGGACTAGTATGTTTCATGGACTGCTCTCGATTTTCCTGCGAAATTGCAAACAAGGGCAGTCGATGACCCTGATTTTGTTTCTGCAATCGGTTTTCTCGAGAAATGATAAAGAAAAATGTTACAGTCTTGGATATTGAATAAATTTATTTACTAAAACGACGCAATACACTCAAACATCTTTTTGAATAAGTCCGAGCTGGTGTGGCGCTTACGCCATACAAATCCACAAAGGTACGAGTCAAGTTGGTCGCGATCTGTTCCGCATCGCAGTTTGTTCGAGTGTTTCAATGAATTCCACAAGCTTTCCACTTGCTGAGTGTGAGCTCCGGTAGATGGGTCGATAAAGTTCATGCTGTGGTAGTTGTACCCAGCGAGTCGATTAGGTCAGGTTAGGTTAGGTTAGATTAGGTTTCTCAAGAAAACCTGATTGCAGAAACAAAATCAGGGTCATCGCCTGCCCTTGTTTGCAATTTTGTAGGAAAATCGAGAGCAGTCCATGAAATATACTAGGTCCGTATATATATATTCTTCTCCCCTACTATGGGAATATAAATTTACGTTTATCCAATGCCAAATCAAATGGAAAAAGGAGAGAGCGAGGGATCAGGGCGGAGTGTGTGCGGTCTGTGGACAAAACACCCTCCATATATGATAAAGTGGGCGGGGCCTATGTTGCCATGGCCCGCGTCAGGCTTATATGATACATGTGATACATGTGAAAATGTGATAGATGTGAAAATATGATACATGTGAAGCAAAGAAGTTCCTTATATAAGGACGTTATTGCTCCCTATTTTTCTCCAAAAAGAAGACTTGAGTTTATGTGTAAATAAGTTCGATGCTTAAAGGAGCCCGTAGGAAATTGGTGTTAGATTTTTTACAGTTCACCTAAATTTTCCAAGTGTTTAGTGTAATATTGAGAAGGTGGATTGCGTATGCTTACCATATTACTATTAAGATTTATTAATAACTAAGTTAACATGAATTTCAGTTATTAATTTTACTCCACATGATATTCCGCACACCCAATTCACACAGTCACCATCCGCCACTGATATACAGGGTGTCCCGTAAGTCTGGACCCATAGGGATTTATAATATATTTTTTTATTGTTATTATTATTATTTTATTATTATTATTTTTTTATTATTTTTTATTATGATTTTTATTTGTGGGGCCACTTGAAAGCCAAAGTGTACGAGGTCAAACTTCAGAACATTTTCCACCTTAAAGCACGCATTGTGGAGGCGTGTCAAGAAATTTCTGCGACTGTGATTCAGAAAGTGCTGTCGCAGTGGAGATTGCGTCTTCAACTATGTGTGCGACACAACGGCGGACACTTTGAACAGATTATGTAATAAATTTTTGGACTATTTTGTAATTTTATTATTTTTCCCTATGGGTCCAGACTTACGGGACACCTTTATATATTATATATATATATATATATATAATATATATATATGTATAATTATAGATTCCATTACCAACGACAACCTTAAATTCACAAGGAATCTGCAAACGTTAAAGTTGTAGTTTAAAATGAGTTTAAAAGTAGCATAAAAAATGCACCGATTCTTAACTTGCGCTCGAAATGGCCAAATCATTCATCAAAACCAAATATGTTTTTCAATAATACCATCAAGTGTCCTAATCAAAACGGTAACTTTGTCTCTTTCAAATAGGAACAGGGGAACAGGTGTGATATGACAAGCAAAAGAAAGAAGTGACATCCAGGTGATATTGGGTAATTTATCTTCAAAAAGTGTGTCATATATTTCTTGGAGGTTCCTTGTCAAACGATATGATTAATATAAAGGAGAGTAGCGCGCACACACACACACACACACACACAGAAGAAGCAGAGCAAGAAAATATCTCTTAAGAATGCTTTATATTTTAATCGTTGTTATAAGTTTTAGTGTTTGTGGTTTAAGATAAAAGATAATATTAGAGTAGAGTTTACCGCATGTTGTCAAAGAAAAGGCACACGAAGACTTTCTCTTTTTTTGAAAATTCGCTCGTATTTGTTAAGATTAAAGTTTATTTGCTGTTACTTTATTCACTTAAATCAATATTAACATTCAATAAATAAATAAATATAGAAAATGTAATTTAATTACTAAAACTAGATAATATTAATAAAAAATACAAAACATGGCGATTATATATATTTTACTAAAATGTTTCAGCCCAAGAATTATTTTAATGACACTGACTTTAATTCTCTCTCTCTCTCTCTCTCTCTCTCTCTCTCTCTCTCTCTCTCTCTATCTCTTTTCCTGTCTAAGCCTAATGGAAGCGTTAACTTAAATCATCCAGTGTGGAAAAGACAATCTCAGCGTGATCCGAAGTTTTCCTGACAAATCGATTTCGAAGGCAGACCTACACTAAATTTATCCATGCTGGATGCCATCCCCGAGGAAACGCGTAATATACTTGATGACCTGAATGTTGTTCCACAGTCCAATCATTCTGACTGTTAAGAACTTTTATTTATATATCCTTTTCGTTTTCAGCAAGAACTGGTCTAAATGTATTTATTTAAAAGTAAATTGTAAAGTTCGCACTATTTACGTAATATGATAGGTGTAAATGAAATATACATTTACAGTATATGATAATGATAATAATAATGAAAATGATAAGCTTTATTGGCAGGATACAATTCCCATAACATAGTACAAAATTCTCGAAGGTAATAAGCGATAAGATAACTCCAACAATAATACATTTAAAAACAAACAAACTAAAAATTATGACTAAAAGTGAGATAAAAATAAGACACGTACTGAAACAGTAATAAAAAAGAACCCTACCCACTGCTAAAACTACAAAAATGACAATAATGCTGTTTATTGGCAGGAGACAGATCCCCCAACCTAAAAAGAAGGTACAGCTATCAAGGTAATCAACAATACAACTAATTAAACACTAAATTTAAAAACAAAAACGACTACGGCAATAAAGAAAGGAGACGAGAAATAATAAAAAATATAATAATAGTTTCATAAAAATAAAAAGTACATGCAATGGGATGGCTATTGCAGAAGTTAAGAGGAGGTATAGACACACACTTTCATACCAAGAGGTTCACAGTCCAGAAGACAAAGCAGGACTAATGAATGGCTTGGACATCTGAATTGTCTGAGTTTTTAATTCTTCGCATTAGACTGTATTGGGAGCATCTTGTTACCTCAGGGAGGTTCGGAACGTTACGGTTAGCGAACATATGAGAGGTTGAGCATCTTGGAGGTAACTTATGCATCAGTCTATAGGATATGTTGTAAAGAAAATTGAGGGTTCTGCAGGAACCTTTTTAATAATTAACCCACCAGAGTAACTGGCCATAAATATTAGTGCAGAAAATACTAAAAAGAGTGTCTTTAGCTTCGCTTGTACCGAATTTAAAGTTCTTTATAATCATGCTTGCCTTAGCACAGTAACTTCGATATTGTTTCCTTATGTCTGAGTCGTCACTCAAGGAAATGGTGATAATTTAACTCACATACTTAAACTCTTGTGTATATATATATATATATATATATATATATATATATATATATATATATGGGATTGAACTCAGAATGGTCCCCTGTGGTTTTTCATGATATATCCAGACCGCGCATGAAACGAGGAACTCTTCTGGGAAAATTAAATCCACTATAGTCGGAATAAGTAATGGTAAATGACAAACACTATAGTTTTTTCTTTTTCATGATGTTAGCCCGACGTGCGCAACGGGTCACTCGCAAAGAGGCCTCAGAAATATAGCTTCCTTCACCAGCTATCTGCAAAGCAGACAGGATCCAGCTTTGGGACAGGATCTAGGGGTTACAGCTACATCTAGTCTACTATATCCAGGACCTCAATATAAGCAAAAGATTCGTTGCATTCGCGTCGGATTGAATACATCAAAGAAAAAGGGGTCACTATTGTATTTTTAGCCAGAAACCAAAACTTGAACCTCAACTGGCAAAACTGAGCGTCCACTTTTCAAGGCACATAACATGTCCGTTTCATAATAGTTACACCTTTTTCTTTGATGTATCCAATCCAACGTGAATGCAACGAGTCTTTTGCTTATATTGAGGTTCTGGATATAGTAGGCTAGCTGTAGTTGTAACCCCTAGAGCCTGTCCTAAAGCTGGATCCTATCTGCTTTGCAGATAACTGATGAGGGAAGCTGTTTTTTGGGCTTCTTTGCGAGTGACCCTTGCCCACGTCGAACTAACATCATGAAAAAGAAAAAACTATAGTGTTTGTCATTTACCATTACTTATTCGGACTATTGTGGATTTAATTTTCCCAGAAAAATTCCCCGTTTCATGCACGGTCTGGGTGTATCATATATATATATATATATATATATACACCTTTCAACCTTTCAAATGTTCCGTGCGATGACTCCTTATTTCACGAAGGTCAAGCTTGTTGCCCATCCTCTTGAGTTGGCCAAGTGAAGTAAAGAGTTGATTTCTTGTGCGCTCCACCTCACATACCCATCTATGCTCGGCTTATCAGGAATTGTTCTGAGTCAGGGGTCTAATCTTCTTTTAAAGATATCCACCGATACACCACCCTTGTTCCTTAGTTCACTGAGCAATTGGTTGAACAGTCTTGGTCCTCTCACAACAAAACTATTTTCCTTCAGGGTTGAGGATGTTCCCTGTCTAGCCTTTAATTTGGAAACACGACACATGTTTCCTTTTCTGCTTTCCATTGTTGTTTGAGTGATTATAGGGTTCAACGAACGAGTAGGGACCTGTTCCTCCATTATTTTCCAAGTGTAAATAATGGTGTACCTCTCTCTTCTTCTTTCCAGTGAAGATCAGTTTAATTCGCGTAACCTTTCCCAGTAATTTAGTTCTTTGTATCATTTGATCTTTGGCTGTGAAGCTTCTCTGAATCCCTTCTTGTTCGCTAATGTCTTCTTTTTTATATGCGGATGTTGAGACCGAGCAGTATTCCAACTTGGGTACAATCAGTGCTTTTAATAGAGGGATTATTATATTCCTATCCCTACTTTTAAAGGTTCTCAGTATCTGTGCAGTTATTCTTTTCGTTCTGTTTACTGCTATCCTATTTTGTTTCAAATTTCGAGTCATAAGTCATTATTACAACACCTAAATATTTTGCTTTAGAATTTCTCTGAATTTCCTGTCCATTTGGTGTATAGTATTCCATGGATTTTAGTTCCTCCCTTCTTCCGTACCTTCGTACCTTAATAGTTGAAATTTGTCAGTGTTAAATTTCATATTATTGCCTTCAGACCAATTGTAGATTCTATTCGTATCTGTTTATAGAGATCCTATATCCTCTGGGTTTCTTATTCTTCTTCTAATTTTTGTGTCATCGGCAAAGGATGTTACTGCGCTGTCACTGGTAACTTCCTCATCTATATCAATCAGTTAGCATGATTATGAAGAGTAATGGAACTAATACTGTTCCTTGAGCTAAGGAACTCTGATTCTGATGAAGATATTCCTGAACTGTAACGAACTGAAAGCAAATTATATACCCATTTCCCTACTTTTCCTGTTATTCCCATTTCAGTTTATGTGTTATGATTCCATGGTTACACTCGTCGAACGCCTTGGCAAAGTCTGTGTATATAGTTTTCATTGTTATATACATACTCTATGTATACGTATACATAGTCTATATACATAGGTTATACATAGACTATATCATAGACTATATACATAAACATATACATAGTCTATATAAATAGACTACACCTAGACTATACATAATCTGCGTATACGTATACATAATCTATACACATAGTCTATGTACATAGTTTTCATTAATTTCAAGTGCAACAATAATATCGTTATAGTGTCCCATTAGTATAAGCCCCCTGACTAGTTGTGATGGGCATGATCTGCCTGACCGGAATCCATGTTGGTTATCATTTAATTTTTTTCGAGTTTTCAAAGTCATAGATTTTTTCTCTAATCATTCTTTCAAATATTTTAGTGAGATTAGATAGAAGCGACACTGATATATACAGTATATATCTATATATATATATATATATATATATATATATATATATATATATATATACTGTATATATACCTCCTCGTTAACCTCGTTTCGGTTCCGTGCGTTGGTCTCTTTTCACACGAAGGTCAAGCTGGTGGCCCTGCCTCTAGGCCTGGCTTGGTGGAGGAGTGAGTTGCTCTCTTGCGCTCTCCACCGCACATAGCCAGGTACACCCGGATCATCTGGTACCGTCCTGAGCCAAGCATCTAGTCTTCTCTTCAAGACTTCAACTTTGAATAGAGAGACTTTGAAGACTTCAACTTCAACTTCAACTCCTGAAGACTTCAACTTCAACTTCAACTCCTGAAGACTTCAATTTCAACCTGTAACGTCTCTGAGGTTCTTTGGAAGCTGGTTAAAAAGTCTTGGCCCCCCTGACAACCAAGCTATTTTCCTTCAATGTTGAGGAGAATAAAAAAGTTATTGAAATGGGAGGAAAGCATTTCGAACAATTTTTTTAATAATTTCAGGTAAATTTTACGTTAAAAATTATTTTTATAAAAAAAAAAATATTAAAAAAGTTTAATAATTTTTGCATGTTAAGTAGAAAAATCATACTCTTTCGTTAAATGTTGATAGAATTTGAATAATTTGATATTTTAGTCTGAAAACTTGTTTGCATATAGATAAATACATGTTTTTATTGGGTAGAAGTTTTATTAAAATTAAATGACAAATGTTGATTTTTATAGCCTTTTTTAAAATGTACCCTTTTTTTATGGCACACCCGTTATATATATATATATATATATATATATATATATATATATATATATATATATATATATATATATATATATATATAAAATAGGAAATAAGAGGATAACATATGTTGAACAATGTAGGCATACGTTCAAAGATATTTAAATTTTTGTCATTAGTGCTAAAAAGCTAAAAATAAGGTGTGTAGAACCGTATATCATATGATGTGGTTTTCCATGTTACAAGACACTATAGAGGCTTTCTTTACATAATATTTATAGGAAACGTTGGAGAGCCTTAACCAATTAAAATATGGACGTCGCTCAAAATGTTTGAATTCTTATACATCTTGTAGTGTTTTATTTCTCATTTTGAGTCTGGTTAGCGCTCCCCTCACAGAATTGGGTTAATATGTTTTAAATGACATGGGCTGGACCTGTAAATCAAAATAACTTTTTATGAGGTACTTTTAGTCGCTTTATTCAAATTTGTCACTCATTTTTTGTGCAAACTATTGTAGAAAATAATAATAATAATAATAATAATAATAATAATAATATATATAATTAGTGTATTTGTAGTCGGGGGTGGTATGACGTCATGTTACTCTGCGACTTAATTAGTTTGTTGGTTTCTGTTCTGGCTATTTTTTTTCTAATTGGATTCAGTTTGGTGGTGTTTGTGATAGAATTATGACGTGTCGTTTGTGTGGTTTCGACTTTGAGAACTTGATTCGTCATGTGCCCTAGATTAATTAAATGGTCAACTGAATGCCCGGTTAGGTAAACTGAATGCCCGGTTAGGTCAATTGAATGCCCGGTTAGGTCAGTTGAATGCCCGGTTAGGTCAACTGTAAGCCCTTGATGATTGGTTAGGTTAAGTCGTGATATTTTCGTTAGTTTAAACGAAAATGACGAGAGCAAACTTTTCTGGTTAATTTTGAGGTGTTTTGCAAGTTTCCTGTAGTAATGCGTCGTTTACGAGATCTCGTAACATGAATATGTTGTTATGCTTTATTGTATAAAATGTAGTAAAAAATACATTTTTCAAGTGTATTTTAGTGTGCTTTGTTCGAATATGACCTTCATTTCTTGTGCAAATGAACAGAAATTCCAATTTGAGTATGATCAGTGTTTTCAGTAGAGGAATCATTATATTCCTATCCCTTCGTTTAAAGGTTCTCAGTATCTGCCCAGTTATTCTCTTTCCTCTGTTTACTGCTATCTTATTTTGTGTTTCAAATTTCGCATCATCAGTCATTACAACTCCTAAATCTTTTGCTCTATAATTTCTCTGAATATCCTGTCCATTTGGGGTGTAATATTCCATGGATTTTAGGTATCCCTTTTTTTGCGTACCGTAACAGCTGAAATTTCTCAGTGTTAAGCTTCATATTTTTGTCTTCTGTCGACGTGTAGATTCTGTTCATGTCGGTTTGTAGAGATTCTATATTTTCTGGGTTTCTTATTTTTCTACTGATCTTTGTGTCATCGGCAATGGATGTTACTGTGCTGTCTCTGGTAACGTTCTCATCTATGTCAGTTAGCACGATTATGTACAGTAGAGTAGTAGAGCTAATACTGTTCCTTGTGGTACTGAGCTGAGGACCTCTGATTCTCATGAAGATACTCCTTGTACTGTAACGACTTGCTGCCGTTCACTAAGGAAATTATACATCTATTTCCCTGCTTTTCCTGTTATTCCCATATATTTCATATTTATATATTATGATTCCATGGTCACACTTGTCGAACGCTTTGGCAAAGTCTCTGTATATTACATCATAGTTTTCATTACTTTCAAGTGCATCAATAATGTTGTAGTGTTCCATTAGTTGTGATAGGCATGATCTGCCTGATCGAAACCCATGTTGGTTATCATTGAATTTTTTCTGAGTTTCCAAAAAGTAATAGATTTTCTGTCTAAATATTCTTTAAAATATTTTGGTGAGATGAGATGTAAGCGACAATGACCTATAGTTTTTGGCTTCGGATCGATCTCCTTTATATATTGGGACTATGTTCGCGCTCTTTAGGATGCCCGGTATTTCTTCCGTGTCAAGTGATCGCCTCCATATTGATCTGCCTGATCGAAACCCATGTTGGTTATCATTGAATTTTTTCTGAGTTTCCAAAAAGTAATAGATATTCTGTCTAAATATTCTTTAAAATATTTTGGTGAGATGAGATGTAAGCGACATTGACGTATAGTTTTTGGCTTCGGATCGATCTCCTTTATATATTGGGACTACGTTCGTGCTCTTTAGGATGCCCGGTATTTCTTCCGTGTCAAGTGATCGCCTCCATATCCGATATAGGGGCTCAGCGATTGCATTCTTGCAGTTTTTGATCAGTGTGGCATTCCATTTGTCCAGTCCTGCCGCTGAATGTGTTTTTAGTTTCCCTATAGCTTGTGTAATATCATCTGTCGTAAAGTAGAAGTCTGTTATACTTTCCCTTTCTAGTTCTTCTTCAAAGAACGCGTTTCTATCGCATATCAGTTTCAGTTTTTGGGATACTGAAAGATGATTCGTACTGAGCTCATAATATTTCAGATACTTCTGTTAGATCATCAGATAAAGCACTGTTCTCTTTTTTCAGAGGTCCGAGGTCGTTTTTGCAAAATTATAGAAGTACTTTGAGTTAACCTTTATCGCTTCTATAGCGTCGTCGTCTTCTTTTTCTGTATGCTTCTCAATTAGTTCCTGTATGACGTCATCGATACTCTGCAGTTTATCATTTAATATTTTCCTGATGTTGTTATCTTTACAGTTACTTAGTTTAGCAGTCACTCTCCTTTTCTTTCGGAACAATGACCTCTTTTGTCTCTCGAACCTGCTTCTCTTTCCTCTTTGTTGTATTTTTGGGACATGTCTTTCCACAATTTCCAGCGTCTTCTCCTCTAAAGTCATTAGCATCTCTTCCGTTGTCTCGAAAATGGTTTTTCAATGTATTACTTCCTGCTGGATGCAACATCTTCCCAGTTTATAGCTTTGGAGTGAAAATTAAAAAATTCAAATTTGCTTCTTTCTGTTGTTCGTGTTCTTTCCTTTCCTGTTGCTTTTATATTGGTGTTATTTCAATAATGTTGTGATCCGATATTATAGTTGGGGATATTTCTACGTTATCACTTAGGTTGCTGTTGTTTGTGAATACCAAATCTAGGCAGTTGTTTTTTCTTGTGTTTTCTGTTATTTTTTGCGTTAACATAAATTCATCAGCTAGAGCTAGTAGCATTTTTACCTGCTCCTGGTCCTCCCGTGTGTCCCCCTTGTCCTGGTGTATACATATATTTTTTCCTATCTTTTTATATTTCATGAATGGGAAATTAAAATCACCACAGAGAAAAAGACTTGGGGTTGGAGAGTGTAGATGTTTTACCCAGTTTCTTATCTCTGTTATGGAATCTGAAAATTTTGAGGTTGGCATGTTTGGGGGTCTGTACATTACAATTAGTACCATATTTAATTTTTCAACTTTTGCTGCTACACATTCTACGTAGCTGTTTGAGGTACTTATAGTCATTTCTGCCATATGCCTTTCGCGTGTGTAAATAGCACATCCTCCTTTACGTCTCACTGTTCTGTCGGCTCGGAGTATGTTATCGTTGTCAATTTGAATTTCTTTTTTGTCAACACAGAACTCACAGTTTTTACAGTTCGCCTGGCAGTCCTTTAGATAAGTTTCCGTGAGACATGTAAAGTCTGCTCCGGCTTCTTGCTTGATTCCTTTCAGGTATAGAACTTTTCCGAGGAATGATTTGATTTAAGGCCCTGAATATTGGCTAGGATTATTTTTATTTTTTTTCTATCGTTTTCGCATATAGGTGGTTCCGATTCGTTTTCCAATAGTGGTACCGGTTTCGTTGTCTTGTGGTCCTCTGAGAATTTGCCACTTTTTAATGAAGTGTCTGTGTGCGTGCCTTCTGTCCGGCTCTCCGCTTCCTATATTTGTCAGTTGACTTTGTATTTGCTGGATAGTATTTAGCAGCTGAATTGTGTTCGCTACGTCTAAAAAATTGGTACCATTCTTTGATGTTCGCTTTTCCTGTTCACTCGTGGTAACGGCATTTTTGTCCGTATTTGCACCTCCCATATTTTGCATAGATGTTGCAGACAGTAAGATGGTGGAACTTGCACTTCTTTTCAAATTTGCAATATCCACTTGTGTGATGTGTGTTACATAATGTGGGATGTGCATAGATGCATTGCCCATCCCGATATCTACAGTTCACTTTTGCGTAGTATTTACATACTGTGTTTTCTACGCTTCTACTCCTTGTTATATTATTTTCAATGTTCTTAATTTTGGCATTATCATTATTTTTCTTTGGCTGTTTATTTCCTACGTTTTTAGTTATTATCTTTTTATCATTTCGCTCGTTGGACAGTTTTACAACCTCGCAACTTTTACTTATCTCTTTTCTTTCATCTATGTCTTCATTCCTTATTATATTGTTTGTATTGTTGTTCGTTATTATATTGTTATTCGTTATTATATTGTTATTCGTTGTTTCCTCCTTTCTCTCATTCACCCGAATTTTCATTATTTCATCCTTTTTTGTAACCGTCGAGTTTGCTTTCTCCATTTCTTTAAATACCGCGAAGGAGTTTACAGTCTGTGTACAATTTAGGGTGGATCACTTTTCACTTTTTTAAAAAAATTATAGCTGGTCAAAGTTTTTCCCATGATTTGGTTCAGTGGAAGTACACTGACACCATTTTTACCAAAATCGATCAATATTTAGGGGTCGCGCATCGACCTTGAAAATTTCAATTTTGGAAATTTGGCCAAATTGACAATTTTTTACTGAATAAAGATAAATCATCAAATGACCATATTTTCTGAATCCTCTCAGTGAAAGAAATCCTCTCAGATACTTACCAAGTTGATCGGACAAGTGGTTTAGAAGTTACACTCACCTAGAAATAACATTAAAATTTAAAATATCGTATTTGTCCCCCGTTATGGACGTAATCATATCATCAGTAGCTGGCGCATCCTAAAATCCCAATTACACACACACGCTATGTCTATGACCAATATTTTTACTAATCACAGTTTGCTTTTTACAGATCAACTGTGTCAATTGATTCTTGTTTGATAAGTCTAGACTTTAGTACAATGGATAAATTGTTAACAACCAGGAGTGGGAAGACTCTGAAAGTTACTTATTCTGGAAAAGAGAAAGCAGCAACAACAGCACCACTTTCTCTAAGGTCAGCCACGGACGTCTCCTTAATTGGTCAGCCATCTTCCTCGATCGGTGGTGCCAAATTGCCAACCACCCATCAAGTTCTCCAGTACTTCTTCTATGCCAAGCAGGAAACTACTGACAGGAAGGCCGCCGTAAAAGACACGGTGGCCAATGTTCTGGCATTTTGGAACATGGCACGTATAAAGACGATCACGAGGTAACTGCGAAAGAAAACTGGAGTTACTGTGGGAAGAGTGGCGCTCGCTGCAGAAGAGCAAGATGAGAGACAGTGACGCGGGAAAAGGCAGGGATAAGTTTTCAGAAAATCTGAACAAGCTCTGGGACATCGGAGCTCCCGATGCTATTGAAGAGATACAGAAAAGTCGACTGCTCTCAGACAACAACAAACAAGAAGATATTAAATTTTATGAGGATCAATGGGGCCTGCGCCAGGCAACAATGAGTGGGAATGATAAAGTGTTCGTTGTCAAGAGAAAACGGCAACTCTCAAGACAACAATCTCGTGATGAGCCAGGCACCTCAAAAACGAAATTAGGAACCGAAGCTGAGAGCGACGATGAATCTATAGAAAGCAGATCATCGAGCAACTCCGAATCACAGCTAGAACCACCATACCGACAGCCGAGAGAATCAACTGTATCAATCAGCCTTCCTCACCGCATCCTCAATGCACCGGCTGTTATTGAAGTGGCTGATCGCTTCCGGATGTCCAATAATCAGGTGTGTGTATATCAGTAATGATCTTTCCTTGACAAAGATATAATAGACGTAACGACGGAAAATTTAGTGATTATTTTGTCACATAAAAACCATACGCATCCTTGTCAATTTCCTTTCAATTTCGCACATAGGTGGCAAGTGTCGTGGCGGCAGTCCTACGTTCGGCAGATCCGCCCGCAGATCTGGACAAATTCAGTATCTCGAAGGACACGTCTCGCCGTGGAAGAGTAGCACATCGTTGTGAAGTGTCGACAGCTGTGCAGAAATCCTTCGTATCTCCGAGGCATGCTGTCGTCCACTGGGACGGTAAAGTAATCAAGGTCAGTTTTGCCCTCACCGTGGACGACAGTGAATTAACATGTTCCAGTGACGACAGTGGATTGATATATTCCAGTGGACGATAATGGCTTGGCATGTATGACTTACGTTTCAGGACTCTCTTGGATCATTGGAGCACCGCCAGGCGATTCACATCTCCGGAGCTCCCCAATGCACAGAAGGAAAGTTGCTGGCCGTTCCGACTGTTGCTGACGGCACCGGTCTGTCCCAGGCCCAGGCGACCTTTCGTGCTCTCAAAGACTGGGGATGCGAGAACAACGTGATTGGACTGTGCTTCGACACAACTTCCTCCAATACGGGGAGGGTGCAGGGTGCGGTGGTCCGGCTGGAGAACATGCTTGGTAAACCGCTCTTCCAGCTGGGCTGTCGCCATCACGTTATGGAGCTCATCGTGGGGGCAGTGGTCATCACCGCGTTTGGAAGAACCACAGCACCAACTGAACCTTTGTTCCAGTATCTGAGGAGAAGATGAATTTCAAGTCTAAGGCACATTTGTTTTCTCCAATGATTTTTTGCCTTCAGAGCAATTGAGATATCAGCGTCCTTCTACTAATGATGTTAATAGCAGTCGAAAAGAGAAACTTCAGTCGTTTTCATGCAATATTTTCATAACTCCCCTTTCAGGTGGGACAAGCTCGACCTCTCGACTTATCGCGAGCTGGAGATCGAGCATTTGGCGGAGGTGACGTGGCTGATGGAGCTCCGAGATGAGGAAGTCAAGTTCCTCGGCACCGCTTCTGGTCTTGTCAGAGAAGACTACCGAGAAGTGGCGGAGATTACACTCCTGGTACTCGGGGCCCAGCCACGTCGTGGCACACACTTCATGCGCTCATGCGCCCAGGAGCCTACCATCATGCGAGGTGGATGGCCAAGGTTGGTATTTTGAATTAGAAGTTAAATATTGTATTGCCTTCTGCAAACAGCCATTTGAAGTCCCTACCAGAAAAAAATAAGAAATAATTTACCATTAAACAAACTTATATGGAGTGGTATCGGTATTTATACATCACAGTGCGTATTCGTTTCAGATCATCTACTACACGAAGCTCCTGATGTTCAGCGGTCAGCTGGAGTTCGACGAAGAGCTGGTACAGAAACTTCAGAGAGTGGTACTATTTACTGCACTCCTCTACGCACCTGCCTGGCTGGCGGCTCCTGTCGCAGCTGATGCCCCGCTGAATGACCTTGTGTTGTACCAGCGTCTTCTGCAGTACAGGGCTGTGGATCGCGAGATTGCAGAGGCTTCACTGGCAGTGATCAGGCGGCACTTGTGGTATCTGAGGCCTCAGACCGTCGTTTTCGCCCTCTGCAGTGACAAAGTGGAAGACACTGTGAAGCACGAGATGGCAAAGAAGCTGTGCCGCCTCGCTGTGCCCGAGGACTTCACGTATGACAACGTCTCGGTTGATGACACGACGCGCCTTCCGGACCTGATCGATGAGTCATCGTGGTTCGTGTTCACAGGCCTGCAGGTGTGCGCGTCTACGTGGCTCACTCTGCCGGTGAATAAGTTTGATCAAGATAAGAACTACTGCTGAAGAATGTCATCTCGCATCTGAAAGTTACCAACGACGTGGCAGAGAGAGGGATAAAACTGATAGAAGATTACGCGAACACTGTCACAAAAGACGAGTCACAGCTGCAGGGTCTTCTTCAGCTCGTGGAAAAGAGCCGGAAAGAACTCGGTGACTTCAAGAAGTCGTCACTTGCCAAGATGACGTAGCGCAGAGGGAAAGGGAGTTAGCAGAGAGAGTACATGGCGCACGCCTTAAGATGACGTGTGTTCTAACCACGATTCATACAGTTTTTGAACCTAGTTAGGGGCACCGGAGTAAGTGCCTTTAGTGATATCGGTAAACCGTTTTAATACAAAATGCATTTGATCTTTCCTTATTCGTTTTATCTTATCCTAAAAAGCAGACAATGGCAGACAGCATATGGAGGTACGGGGACAAATACGGTATTTTAAATTTGAATGCTATCTCAAGGTGAGTATAACTTCTAAACCACTTGTCCTATGAACTTGGTAAGTATCTGAGAGGATTTCTTTCACTGAGAGGATTCAGAAAATATGGTCATTTGATGATTTATCTTTATGCGTCACACAGAAATTTGATTCCCACGGTCTGTTTCGCGTTCGAGACAAGAGATATTTTCCTATCATCCCACTTCATGCAGATAAAGTCTTGCATTTTTTGACAGAAATCGCATCTTATTACTGCATTTTCAGTTGTTTCCAGATTACACAAATTGCAGATTAAGTGAGAATTTGGACCCATGGTCATGTTATTCATTAATTAGCATAAAAAGAAATACACACACAAATTATATAATTATTTATTTATTTATCTTTTTTCCTTTCGTTTTTTTCCTTTCCTTCTTTTTTCTTTCCTTTCGATGATCATGAGGGTTTTCTGAACTTTGCGTTTTATGACCTTTTTCCTGCCTTGTTTCAAGATTTCTCGAATGCTAACCGTATTACGGTTTAAATATATACGTTAAATTGGTGATAATTTATGTAAACTGTATTGCACTTTCTTAATTTTACTGAATTTCAGTTAATAGTTTATATGCACGGATTCACTGATACTTTGTACATTTTCGGGTGTAAACAGAATAAACCGCCGAGTAGTTTATTCGCTTCATATTTGGGTGTTAATAGAGACACACACACAACACATCCATTCCCCACAAGGTACAAGCAAACTATATACATATATATATATACACAGTCGGTTTTACCAATCCTTTATATGATACATGGCCCCTTGTTTACAAAAGTCAGTATTCTTTCTGCTCTTTCAAGCAGTTCTCCATCAACTTTATTTCTACCCATCCTTTTTTGTCATTCAGACAGATTCATTTACCGTCTTTTCTCCCGATAGAACTCAAAATGCCTTAGAGCAAATTGTACAGCACCCTACTCGTATCCCCGATCGCCTTGGAGATAGGCCCAACATTCCGGATTTATTTCTTACCTATCACCTTTCTTCTTACTCTATCAAACTTTTTTCTCCGTTGGGCTCCTCCGACCACAATCTTATATCCATTTTCTGTCCTAACGCTCCAATCCGGCCTTTGGATCCTCCCAAGAGGAGTCGCCTTTGGGGGATCTGATTGGGGGGATCTTAGTACTTCGCATGGAATGCTTACTGCTTCCGTGGCCGGGGCCCTTCCGATTTTGCTGAGAGCATCACGGAGGTGATTCTCTTGGGCGTGGAGGCATATATTTCATATTCTATTCCTAATATTAATGCAAAAAACCTTGGTTAACTTTACTTGTTTTAATGATATCCGCAAAAATGAGATTTTCAGTAGGTACTGTTGCCATCCAACTCCTGACTCTCACTCAATTTATGATGAGGGTTTGAGATTGATTGAGTTCATGGAAGATAAATTTTTACGACAGATGGTTACCGAACCAACGCGCAGTGACAATATTTTAGACGTGGTCATGACGAACGGCGAAAATATAGTCGAAGGTTTAGAAGTAGGTGAGAGTTTGGGATGTAGTGATCATCAAATTATTAGGTTTAAGTTATTGATAGAAAACACTAAGGATAGTAACGTAATAGAAGTCCCTGATTTTCGTAGGGCCAATTTTGATAGTTTTGCGGACAGGATGAGAGTAGTGGATTGGGATAACTTATTTATTGTAATGACGCAAATTTTCATTGGGAGGCGTTTAAAGAAAGTTTTTTGAATATCGAAAGGGAGTTTATTCCTCGTAGGCACAAGCGCGCTAGAAATCATGGTAGGCCCAAGTGGTGGCGTAGGGAAATAAGCGAGTTCATAAACGAACGTAACAGAGCATATAGACTTAATAAGCGCAATGGTACCGTAGCTAACTTTAATAGATATATCGAGCTTCGTCGTCAGGTTAAAAGATCAATTAGGAATGCTGAGCGTAATTTAGAGATACTTAGAGCTGCGGATAGTAAACATAATCCCAAAAAGTTTTTTGACTACGTCAATAATCGTAACCTGATAAAAGATAATATAGGCCCTCTAGTGGACGCTAACGGCGCTTTGGCTTCCGACGCTCAGGCGATGGCGGGTATTTTTAATAACTTTTTTGCGACAGTTTTTACCGTAGAAGACGTAAATAATGTCCCCGATGTGAACGATATCGTTTCATTTAGTAGCGAGACTATTTTGAATGAAAAAACTGTTTACGAGGGTGAGATTGCGCATTATATCGATAAGCTAAAAGTTAGCAAGAGCTCCAGGCCCTGACGCGCTTTATTCTAGACATCCGAAAGATTTGAAAGACGTTATCGTAGGCCCCTAAACGAAGATTTTTAATCAGTCACTGGAAGCGGAGATTATTCCTGAAGACTTCAAATTAGCTAACGTTACGCCCATTTTTAAAAAAAGGCGACCGCACGGTAGCTAGCATTTATAGGCCTATTAGCTTAACGTCAACTGTCGGTAAACTTTTGGAATCCGTAGTTAAGGATCGTATCATCGATCACTTAGATTGATAAATGGAATAATCTTCCCGCGTCCGTCGTGAACTCTACCAGCGTTAATATGTTTAAAAACCGTTTAGATAGGCATTTTAAAAATATTAACGTTGTTTAAAATAAAAAAATTAGCAACAGGAGCTCTGGGGGTAATGGTCGAGGATGAGTCTGTTGACGATTAATGCCAGCTTGTGACATGCCAGCGTGTGATACGCCAGCAATAAAAAAAAATTAGACTAACACGAACTTAGATGTAGCTCCTAGTGTAAACTAACCCACCTTTTGTTATGCTCTTTATACTTTTTTTCCTTATCCTCTCCTTATTTGCATGTCTGTAGTTTGCATGGTATGATAGTGTTTGAGTTAAGACTGTGTTTGCATGATTTGTAAGCGTTCTTATTTTACTTCTTTTCATCTTTCACCCCTTTCCTATTCTCTTCGACTATTTTCCCGACTTGTCGGTAGTGGCCGGCGGATGATAATGGTGAGACTTTCTTTCTCTTTTTCTGAATGAATTTTAACCCACTAATGATAGGTTTTGCTACTTACTTAACCCCTTATTCTCTTCTTTTAACCCACATACTCTCTTCTTTCTCTCGGGCTAACCTTAGAGTGGATCTTAGGGCCTTTGTTAGCTTTAGCTTCTGTAGCTCTGTAGAGTTCTGTAGATCCTCTTTTTGGGATTTCGGTGAAACTTTTGCTATTGCGGTAGACATATCGAAAGCTTTTGATAGAGTCTGGCCCAATTCTTTAATTTCCTAACTGCCCTCCTTCGGTTTCTCTCCTTCTGTCTGTGCCTTCAACTCTTACTACCTTTCTGGCCGATTTATAGCTGCGGTTGTAGATAGCCACTGTTCTTCTCCTAAAGCTCTCAGCAATGGCGTTCCTCAGAGTTCTGGCCTGTTATCCACTCTTTCCCTTTTATTTATTAAGGACCTTTTAATTCTCACTTCCGTTTCTATTCACTCCTATGCCGATTATTCCATTCTTCACTTCTCCACCCACTTCCCAAAGCATCCCTCTCAACAATCACTCTATGATTCGTATAGGACGGCTACGGAACACCTGACCTCTAATCTTTCTGCTATCTCTGATTGGGGCAGAGAAAACCTTGTAGTTTTCAATGCCTCAAAACTCAGTTCCTCCATCTGTCTACTCGTCACAATCTTCCAAGCACCTAACGGTCCTAACCCCTTACGGTCGACAACATACAACTCGATTCTTGCTCTTCTCTTAACATTCTTGGCGTTTCCTTTTATCGTGGTTTTTCGTGGAAAGAGCATATATAGTGTACTCTCTTTCCAAAACAGCTTCTAAGAGGTTTGGTGTGCTGTACAGCCTCCGCAGTTTCTTCATCCCGCTCAGTTGCTGTCTCTGTACAGGGGTCTTGTTCGCCCCTGTATGGAGTATGCTTCTCATGTATGGATGGCTCAACCCTCACAGCCGTTCTTGACGGGTGGAATCAAAGGCTTTTCATCTCATCAATTCCCCGCCTCTTACTCACTGTCTTCAACCACTCTCTCTTCACCACAATGTTGCCTCACTCTGTCTTTACTATCGCTATCATAATCGACATTGCTCTTCTGAACTCTCTAACTACATGCCTCCTCCTTTAAGGAGGGCACGCAGTACCAGACTTTCTACACATTCTCATTCCTTTTCTGTCTAACTTTCTAACGCAAGAGCTAATCGGTATTTTCAATCTTTCATCTACTCATCCGGTGAACTCTAGAACAATCTCCCTCAGTCCACCTTTCCCCCTGTCTATGACCTCCAATCTTTCAAACGCAGAATGCCTATGTTCTCGAAAACCTTGGAATTCGATTTTGGCTTTCTTCTTCTTCTATGGGAGGGGGGGTTATTCACCCTTGGCCCCACCTTCCACCAGAGAGAGAGTATTTTTAAATACTTGTCCCCATGAATGTATTTCTTTCCTTATATTAAGGATTCATCGTCTCTACACCTAAATACTTCACCAGCACGGTGCTACGTTTAATACCTTTGTTTAATTCCATAGGGCTTCTTATATTCCTCAAACTCCTCAGGAAGTTTTGATGTTTCTTGATAAAAAAATTCCTTAACTAGTAAGAATGTTTTGAACGCTCAATATATTTAGAAAACTATATATATATATATATATATATATATATATATATATATATATATATATATATATATATATATATATGTAGCAGATCGACAAGAAATAGACCAACAAATAGACAGAAATACTTTCCTTCCACGCTACCATCAAACAGTCGCAACACACGTGGGCAAACAAACAATCGAAAGTCTGTGTCTTCCCAAAAAAAGGCGCGAATGTAAGCCTTTGTAAACTAAAAGACGCGTGGACAAAGCGTCTTAAGATTTGGTACAGTTCTACGTCACTGGAACTGCGTATAAAAGCAAGCACCCACTCCCACTCTCTCTCACTTCGTTGGCGCTTCCATTTCGTTCGACTACTCGGTACGATACCACCTCTTCGACCGCCTACCGGTTTCGGCCGGAGGCGAGGCCCGCTACTTTCTTCAAGGCCTGCAATTTGTCATCAAGTGGGATCTACAGACCGCCTGCAGAAGCAATCCTTCGAGGCCCAACCGGAATCACTTCGGGCCTGCGGTTTGCCGGGTAGGCCTTCAAGTTTCTCCACCTTCCTCGAGAGATATATTCAGCATTCCAGGCCTACGCCTGCACCTCATAAGGCCAGCCTGCACCTCGAGAAGTAACACCTCAGGCTTCCGAACTAAGCCTACATTCATCATCTCAAGAGGCTTAACGGACAACGACAACTAGAATCTGCGTAATAGGTTCGTCTTCAACCCGCCTTCAACAAAGGTTACGTCACCATAAGATAAGTACCTCCTATTCTAAGTACTCTTGCAAAGCCTACATTAGCCTACCGCCGAACGGTAGGCTATACTCCCAAAGTGTGTATTTACGCGTTCCAACTGACTCTCGTTAATAACGCAGTAGGCCTGTCATCCAATTCAAGTGTCATTTTTATACCGTTATTCCGCGTATCATCCGTCATTATGTTCAAGTCATATATTTGTGTGTTAACTAAATATTCTCTTGACGTAATCATTTAACATCACATAATGTTCTTATATATAAATGATATTTTGTGTAAGCATTTCAATCCATTATTATTAGGCCACATCAATTATTCTATGTGCATCGATGCAATCATTTAGCCTACTTAATCAGTGTCATGTTTTTCCATTCAATGTACCAAACGCACGTGCATTCTTTATATCATTAACTCGGCCCATTCAATATCCATATCGCATGCCATTTACATACCATTAATGAGTACATTATTACGTGTCAATTAAGCTATTAACATTTCATTTTATTAGCTAAGCCTATGCCATAAGCATAACGTAAAACTACCAATTAATTACTGTCAATTCTTTGTTATATCACAGTGAATAAAATAACGGATTTATTTTCATAATAAACTACAAAACATAAGGTGTCTTTTATAACCTTAACATTAATTTGCTTGGGCGTAAATCAAGCTGGTGACCCTCGCTGCCATTTCGGTCACTTCCAATAGTATGGTGGATCTACTCAAATAGCCTTTCATTAATAAGTAATCAGTCAGTCATTGCCTTAATCAATCGTTGCATACAATTAAATCATTATCACCTTAAACGGCTAAAACTAGGTCCACTATATATATATATATATATATAAGATCATGTACAGAATCTGAAAATGACGTGACTTTGTCATTAATGACTCTACTGTCATTAATAACTCTACTCAGCATAAACATAGATTTACCGCACCTTGTACCACCACTTATAATACATGTTGAAGGATTTGTGAACTTAATTTTTTCTAGAGACTCTAACTATTGTATGGCATGTTTTTAAGAAACTCACATTCATTAATTTTCTCTTCTTTTCCAGGCTAGCGTATGACGACCCCTTTAAAAGACCTCGATATGCATTACCACCAACTTGCTCGAGTGACGGAAAGTGGGATCGAGGGAATAACCAGGGACTCTTCTGCTCTACTATTGGAGTACCTTCTCATGTAACCAGCCAAGACTCCTACACCTCTACAGGCGTTAAAAGATCTAGGCCTGATGAAGACCAATCTTCGTCCATGTTCGGTATGGAAGCTAAACAACCAAGGCTCAGCGTCACGTTCAACTCTGAGGACCAGCATTCATCGTCAACAAACTCATTATCAGAAGAACCAGCTGAACAATGTCCTGAAAATCCAAGCCCCTCCTACGGATGCGGCTACGATCCATAGAGAAAGAATGAGTCATCCTTCATGCAGCACTGTCTCTCTAATCTTATTGCATAATGTATGCAATACTCCTACGCTTTCTAGAATTCGTTACAACGTCAGGGTTGATCCCCGAGTCGCGTATTCGGAGGGTTTCGAACAAGAACTTCGCAATTTAGTTCGATGTATCATCGCATATGCTCTTCAGAGCAATGAGGACCGGGAGGTCCGGGTAAGGCTAGCGTTTGGGTTTAAAGCAAATGGTGAGGATAGCAACCTGTTCTGGATAGTAATACCTTACAGGCACCTGATGATGGAAGACTTTGACTACATTATCTCACGTTTTGTGCAAACTTCTCAAAGTGGTTCAATGTTTAACTTAGAGAATTTTACGGTTGAAATTGACCACGTCTTACGTGTTGAAGGGCATGATGTTACATCTTATACACTTAACCTCAATTCTCAGGCTATTTACAAACGCCATATAAACACCGACCGTGGTTGCGGATTTATAGCTATAATCCTGGCTCATATGGTTACTAGGCTGAACAAGGCGTCTAGAAGCTTCCGATTAGAAGCAATAGTAGAAAGACACGAAAATTAGCTACAGATTGTAAGCTTGATTTTTAACTGTAATATGGGTCCTGAAGAGCTGACGAAGGTAGGACAGATGAAAGTTAGGATTGTCGTGTTTGGTTTGGATCAAGATGATAGAACAACGTATGTATTTAAAAGCTGCGTGAGAGATCGCACAAAACCATTACTTATTTTAGGTTTGACAGGGAAAACATACCTACCCATTCGCAATATAAGGGCTCGATAAAAGTCGTAAATATGGAAGCCATCACGATTTGTGTAAGGGATGTCTCGAGTTTACGAATGAACTGTTAAAGCATTGTAAGAAATTCCACATAGTTTGCAGTCAGTGTGAAAGCCCCAGATGTGAAAGCAGAGTAGTTAAAAACGCATGTTTTTCAATAATACATGTTTTTAGTTCCATAAATCGAATGGCACATGTAAGAAAATAAGGATTTGCGAGTGTGGTATGTTTTATACAATGGACAGCTGGGGGAAAATGGCGCAAATGAGGCAAACGTACAAACATTTTTAAGGTGTCGCAAGAGATTCCCTGGTGAAACTGTTTGTGAACTATATTGTCAAACTAACGGAACAATTCAAAAAAATGACTGTGTATATTCTTGCGCATAACGCAGCAAAATTTGACACTCGGTTCCTTTATAAGGAGCTGCTTGAACATGAATCATCAGAGATATTCATGAGTGACCCCTTGAAAAGAGGAAACAAACTTATACAGATGCAGATAAGAGGAAATGTTCAGTTTAAAGACACTGTTATTTAAACCCTGTAAATTAGCTAAGCTACCCAAGGTGATATGGATAGACGCCGAAGTTTCAAAAGGGTATTTCCCGAACACTTTCCTCACCAGCGACACTTTAAATTATGTAGGATCACCACCCCCGAACATTACTTTAACTATGACAACATGAGTGATAGTGAACGTGAAGATTTTGGGAGGTACTACAACAGGTTTAATGAAGATAATCCTTACAAAATAGCGGATGAATGTCAGCGTTATTGTGTGAATGACATGCGCGTACTTAGAGTATTTTTTCCAAGTCTTGAGAAGGAAGTACATAGTCCGCTTCAACTGCGACCCGCTACAAGCCGCAACCACGATCGCGTCGTTGTGTTTTACCGTGTTCAAGAACAACTTCATGCCTAAAGGTACACTAGCCGTCATTCCCGAAACAACCCACGCAGTTATGGGTATAAGGCTACTTACTGGCTCATACACATACAACAGCAGACAGGTGTATACATAAAACAAGCGCGCAACACGGGGGAAGTGGCCATTAAGATCAATGGGCGTGTTTTTTGGGTGAATGGTCTAAGCAAAGACCCCACCACTGGGAGAAGTCAGTGTACTCCTTTAACGGTTGTTGGTGGCATGGATGCCTACGTCCTGAGTGTGGAGTCACAGGCGATATCAATGGCAGATCTCCTGCCGATAGCCTTGCATGGACCCGTACCCGCGACCAACTTATAAGCTTTCACTTCCCTCACAAGGTTTTGTGGGAACACGAATATGATGCCTGGATGGAAGCCGATGAACAGTACCGCGAAAAAATAAGCACCATCAAGCGTTTAATGGTGCTGGACCCTCTCAAATACGATGATAGTTTGTTTGGTGGACGCACAAACCCCTTCAAACTATACTTTCCGCCTACGGAGGGCGTGAAGATTCATTACTACGATTTCTGTTCTTTATACCCCTACGTGAAGAACAACAACCCATACCCCGTAGGGGCTCCTGAAAAAATCGTGAGGCCCGCCCTACCTGCCATCTAAGAGTTCTTACCTAATTTGGACGAGAACTACTTTGACCTTTCTTTCGTAGATGCGCTTCCATCTCGCGACTTATGGATGCCAATCTTGCCCGTTGTCATAGCCCACAAGCTCATGTTTCCCTTGTGTGTGAAGTATGCAGAGGAGAATAATGGTCATTGTAGCCACACACCCAACCAGAGAAAGATCAGAGGCGTTTATGCAAGTTCCGAGCTGTCCTAAGTCATTCGTCACGGGTACAGAATACTGAAGATTTATGAGGTGTGGAGGTTTCAGAAGCTCCCCAGTCTCTTCACACCGTATATAAATACTTTTTTCAAGGATAAAGTAGAAATATCAGGATACCTGCGCGGCGATGAGCCCGAAGATGAAAAAACGGCGTGTATTTACAACGCTACCATGATTGTGAAGGTATACAGCTTGAACGGAGCGAAATTGCACGAAACCCTGGCAAGCGCTTTAGTGCAAAGTTGTGTTTAAATGGTCTTTGCGGCAAGTTTGCACAGCACAGAATACAGAGAAGGGGAATGTCCATCTAGCAGTTCTAGCTCAAAATTTTAACGAAGTATGGGATTACTCCAATGCCGGCGATAAAGAAGTCATGGAAATCACGAATGTGGGCAACACTTACATAATAAGGTACAACACAACCGAATTGGCTGCAGATACATCGCGTGTCACAAACATACCTGTAGCTAGCTTCACAACAGCTTACGCATGTATCAAGCTTTGGAGGCTGATGCAAACTCTTGGCCGACGGTTTCTGTATGCGGATACAGATAGCGTGATATTCACGGCGAAAGGTGTCAACTTTAATTCACTCAAAGATCTAGTGAGTTCAGAAGATGACGAAGCTTCGGGTACCCAGCCATCGCACGTGATTGTGGGGACACATAATTTTGGAGCCCAGAAACTAGGAGGCGTGAAGGAGCTTAGGGGAACGAAAGTGTGTCGTAACACCTACAGAAAAAGATATCAGTTACTTGTCAGTTACGGCACCGTAACCCTTTGGATACTGTATTGACTAGATACTTCCCTTGTAATGCTTATCTGTATTTAATTATGTATGTATGTATCTGTTACTCTTTCTTTTATTATAAGCGTTAATATATATATGTCCTTTGTTCCCCTGTTTACCATGCACTTTTAACTATTTTCTGTGTATCGTATTTGTGCTGGTAATAAATTTCTTGATTTGTATTAGATTGTGTTTTCATTCTAACACCCTTCATTATATTAGTTTTGGGAGGAAATAAAAGTTGTATATGTATACACCAGTCAATAATAATATAGGATATTTTCCCCCACAGATTAAACTGCACAACACAATTTCTGTTCTTTGAACTCATTTTGCTGATTTATATGTATTTTAATGCGCTGATTACGAATATGTTATTATTTTTTCTCTAACAACCACCATCTTTCCATAAAACTTCGTTAATGTTTCACAAAAATCATCTAAATTAAATCAAACACGGTTCCAGGGAAGGTAGAATTCCAGTATGTTGGCTGAATATTGCTGGTTTCTCATTAGGGAAACTCCCAAGAGTATGTACAAAGGAAAAACATCAGCAAAAAAGATTTTAATTGTTGTTCTGATCTTGTAATAATTATGTTGAGGTATTCAACATATTCTAATCTGTATATAAGATTTTTATGATACGTCCCTTCAAAACAGTGGGTGATATACGTATTCTGACATCAGATTTGAACTCCGCGCATCCAAATATTTATAAAAATCACTTCGTTTCGTTTAAAGGACAGGAAACGTTTGTAATTTTGTAATGCAGTATTATTAACGATGTAACTTAGTCTCAGTATTGGTATTACACGCTCCATCATCACTCTGTACAATACATGTCAACCAGATAAAGACCTACAGATCTGAATAAACGCATGATGTCTTCCACATTCGGTAGTAATGATGCTAAATCATCTAATATTATTTTAAGTTAATTTATAAATGAAGTTTTAGTCTTCGAAGAAATCGTTTCATTAGCTTATTAAATGTACACTCACTTAGTATGAAAAGTTAAAATATATCTACATGTATAAGATGGCTACTTATTTTCTCTTCAGTAAATTACAAATGAATTCTATACATGTCTTGATGTGTTGCGTCATGAGCTCTTCTAGTTCGTTACAACTTCATTATCTTACTGAAGTTATTGCTCAAAACGAAAAATTCATTTAAATGATACGAATGTGTAATACATTATTGGATACAAAAGGCTACAAACAACGATAGACATGATGGATCCTACGAGAATGTTTGTTTAGAAAGCTCGGATAAAAGATGTAAGAAAATTAAAAAGGTAAATGAAAGTTTTAAAGAATAGCAAAGGAGAGAGGTCAAAAGGAAGTAGAGAACTTTAAAGACAGAGTGAAAATTTAAGAGTAGAGAGGTCTGAATTGGAGTGACACTCCATACCACAAATTAACTATACCCCTGAATGATAAAACGTATAGTTTCACTGAAAATAAGATGCTTACCCACTAATGTGAGAGCAATACCCTGAGTTCTACCTGCATTTCTACAGGCAAAATGTTTTTCGACCACATTATTAATACGGCGTATTTAAAGCTTTGAGGTGTACCACGGTCGGGACAACCAATATTGTCGCTCTCGTTCTCTATGTTTTCCCCTTTATTGTGTATTTTTCTGTAATACATGAACTATATACATCTCCTGGATAAACGGTGATGGTAGGATACCTCAGCAAATATACGGGGCTCCAATAAACCTTAGCCACCCCGCCCATGGCCTAAACCATTAGAGGTACAGTAAAACTAAACATACCTTACAAAAGAGAATTTAATCCTGCATTTAATGAGAAACAATTAAAACTTGGTGTTCCCGCCATTGGCTTCCAAGACAGCCTGAATTCGCTTCGGGTAGCTTGCCAAAAGTGACGTGAATAGATCTTGATCGTTACGCAAATTTTCTAAAACAGTTTCAATGTGTTGCGTCATTGTATCTTTCGAAAATCGACTTGCTGCAGGTTCTTGAAACAAGAGACATTCAACCTTGTCCTTTATAACTGATTCAATGTGTTCACAGACTTTCAGGTCAGGAGAATTTCCTGGCCATTCTTCATTTCCAAAGAAATCGATCTCATGGTTCCGCAACAACTGTTGAGTGGCTAATGCCTTAAAGCAGGGGGCCTTATCGTGCAGAAGTGTGACCTGATCGACATCCATAACATTGTTTGGGTTTCTTAGAAAAGGAATGACATGCTGGGTTAGAATAATATCACGAAAATACTGTCCATCCCAACTCTGACCATTTGGCTTCAGCACCCACATGAGCTTCTTTGCAGTGAACAAAACAAACACACCAACACAGTCTGGACTTTTTAATAATTCGCGATAATATTCATTGTCATCGATTTCATCTGGTGTTGTGGCCCACACTCGATCATTTTGGTAGTTAGGCCGACGTGTTACGTAAACAAAAAATTCATCGGAGACAGCTAAATGCATGAAATCATCCACATCCCAATCTTCAAGATAATGGGCAAACCACATTTTGTCATCGATGTTAAGTTGAGTTTTTCTTGGCTTTGAAAGTTCATGCCAAGGCTTTAAACCTTGCCTATGACGGTACAGTCGAATGATCTCACCACTAACGATCTTTCCTCTCAACACTTCGATCTCTCTAGAAAGTTTAGCATAGCTGTTTTTCCGCTTACTCGTACCGCTTTCAATGATGTCCTTTGTTTCCTGAGAGAGTGGCAAATTTAGGCGCGCAGATTTGGTTGTATCCATTTCACATTCATCCAAAGTTTTATTCCAATTTCTTTTGACGAAGTCCTCACTTTTTCGCAACTTTCTGGCAACCCATGAACGTGTTATAAAGGTGGCTCCAGCATCACGAGCTTCCCTAAATGTTATTGCTCGTATGCGATCTATCACACGTTGCCTCTCCGAATCACCAATTAATTGAGAAGCCATTATATTATCACTTTATCAGCTAGACTGCAGGGGTTCCCAAATTGTATCTCACGGAACACTTCTCACGGTATACAAGTGTTCCGCGGAACACCAATTTGGGAACCCCTGAGCTAGAGTAATTTTAATACCTACAATACAACTTTACAACCTTACAAAGGTTCCGTGCGATGATTTCTCATTTCGCCAAGGTCAAACTTGTTGCCCCTCCTCTCGAGTTGGCCTGGTGAAGTAGTGAGTTGGATTCATGCGCTCTCCACCTCACATAGCCAGGTACGCCCGGCTCATCGGGGATTGTTCTGAGCCAGGCGTCTAGTCTTCTTTTGAAGATTTCCACTGCAACTCCCTTCGTGTTTCTTAGGTCTTTGGGCAACTGATTAAACAGTTTTGGTCCTCTCACTACAAAACTATTTTCTTTCAGGGTTAAGGATGTTCCCTGTCTCGCCTTCAATTTGGGAATACGACACAGTCTACCGTTTCTACTTTCCACCGTTGTTTTGGGAGTTATGGGATTCAGAGTAAGATTAGGGACTAGTTTCTCTATTATTTTCCAAGTGTAAATGATGGTGTATCTCTCTCTTCTCCTTTCCAGTGAATATAGGTCTAGTTCGCTTAACCTTTCCCAGTAATTTAGTTCTTTGCACCCATTGATCTTGGCTGTGAAGCTTCTTTGGATCCCCTCCAGCTGTCTAATGTCTTCTTTTTTATATGGGGATGTTAGGACCGAGCAGTATTCCAATTTGGGTATTATCAGGGTTTTCAGAAGAGGAATCATTACATTCCTATCCCTTCGTTTAAAGGTTCTCAATATCTGATCCGTTATTCTCTTTGATCTGTTTACTGCTATCTTATTTTGTGTTTCAAATTTCGCATCATCTGTCATTACAACCCCTAACTCTTTTGCTCTGGAATTTCTCTGAATTTCCTGTCCATTTGGGGTATAATATTCATGGATATTAGGTCTTTTTCCATACCGTAATAGCTGAAATTTCTCGGTGTTAAACTTCATATTGTTGTCTTCCGTCCACTTGTAGATTTTGTTTATGTCGGTTTGTAGAGATCCTATGTCTTCTAGGTTTCTTATTTTTCTACTGATCTTTGTGTCATCCGCAAAGGATGTTACTGTGCTGTCTCTGGTAACGTCCTCATCTATGTCAGTTAGCATGATTATGAAGAGTAGTGGAGCTGATAGTGTTCCTTGTGGTACCGAGCTGAGGACCTCTGATTCTGATGAAGATACTCCTTGTACTGTAACGACTTGCCTCCGCTCACTAAGGAAATTATATATCCATTTCCCTACTTTTCCTGTTATTCCCATATATTTCAGTTTATGTATTATGATTCCGTGGTCACAATTGTCGAACGCTTTAGCAAAGTCTGTGTATAGTACATCATAGTTTTCATTACTTTCAAGTGAATCAATAATGTTATTGTAGTGTTCCATTAGTTGTGATAGGCATGATCTGCCTGACCGAAACCCGTGTTGGTTATCATTGAATTTTTTCTGAGTTTCCAAAAAGTCAGATTTTCTGTCTAACTATTCTTTCAAATATTTTAGTGAGATGAGATGTAAGCGATACTGGCCTATAGGTTTTGGCCTCGGATCGATCTCCTTTATATATTGGGGCTATGTTCGCGCTCTTCAGGATGCCCGGTATTTCTCCCGTGTCTAATGATCGTCTCCATATCCAGTATAGGGGCTCAGCGATTGCATTCTTGCAGTTTCTGATCAGTGTGGCATTCCATTTATCCGGTCCTGCAGCTGAGTGTGTTTTTAGTTTCCCTATCCGTTATACTTTCCCCTTGTGGTTCTTCTTCAAAGAACGCGTTTCTATCGCATATCAATTTGTCAGTTTTTGAGATACTGAAAGATGATTCATACTGAGCTCTTAATATTTCAGATACTTCTGTTAGATCATCAGATAAATCACTGTTCTCATTTTTTAAAGGTCCGATAGTCGCATGGTTTTTCGACTTTCTTTTTGCGAAATTATAGAAGTACTATGAGTTAGCCTTTATCGCTTTTATAGCGTCATCGTCTTCTTTTTCTGTATGCTTCTCGATTAGTTCCTGTATGACGACATCGATACTTTGTAGTATATCATTTAATATTTTTCTGATGTTGTTATCTTTACAATTACTTAATTTTGCACTCACTCTTTTTCTCTTTCGGAACAATGCCCTCTTTTGTCTTTCGAACCTGCTTCTCTTTCCTCTTTGTTGTATCTTTGGGACATGTTTTTCCACAATTCCTAACGTCTTCTCCTCTAACGTCATTAGCATCTCTTCCGTTGTCTTGGCCTCGAAAATGGTTTTCCAAACTATTACTTCCATGCTGGATGTCACATCTTCCCAGTTTATCGATTTGGAGTGAAAATTAAAAATTTCGAATTTGCTTCTTCATGTTGTGCGTGTTCTTTCCTTTCCTGTTGCCTTTATATTAGTTGTTATTTCAATGATGTTGTGGTCTGATATTATAGTTGGGGATATTTCTACATTATTAATTAGATTACAATAAATAAAGAATTTTATATACTTTTATAATCACTAAAAACTATTTCGATATACGTAAACATGTAAGCTGCAAATGGGGGGGCTAAGGTTTTTTGGAACCCCTTATAAATAAACAGTTGCGGAAGTCGCCGCTGTATTTAAAATTGATGGTACCGGTATTCACACACACACACACACACACACACACAAATATATATATATATATATATATATATATATATATATATATATATGTATATAAGCAGAAACCTGATGTAGGAGATACGCCGCTCCTCTGCACGCATAAATTTCTTGAACGCGACCAGAAGTGAAGTGTGGATGTGCTTATGGTGGATTACTGGATCAGCTAAACCGGATGCGCCGGGATCCGAAACGCTGTTTAAAAAGAACCATGAATTTTTTTCCTTCTCAACCTACCCTCAGAATAATCTAACCCATCCCCGGCCTCGGGAATGCTTGTTTGTTTGTTTTTCTTTTTACCTTTTTTGTTTTTGTTTTTGTTTTACCTACAAATTTCTCTCATGACAGACCGTGAAGCCTCATAAAGGAAGCTGAGGAACCCAAGGAGAACCCCTCAAGGGACCCAAGGAGAAAATTCTCAAATTCATCCATTCTGCTTGTTTTTCTTGTTTGTTTGTTTTGCTTTTTTTTTTAACCTTCAAATATCTCTCATGAAAGACCATGAAACCTCATAAAGGAAGATCAGGAATCCAAGAGGGAGGGGGGCCCACTCAAGGGACCTCTCATGAAAGACGGTGAGGAACCCCGATGAGGAAATTCTCAAATTGATCCAATTCTGTTTCCCTTTTTGCGGGGATACTACTGAGGTCTGTAGATGACTATCAGTACCACGTTTAGTTCTCTATTTTTACTGCAAGTGTTTCCACGAAGCTGTTGGATTTACTTATTACAGTCTCTGTCATATGACTCATGTATATAAATTGCACAGCCACCTTTACGTCTCGCTGTTCTATCCACTCTTAGTAAGTTGAATCCATCGATATACAATTCTTTTTTATCGATACAGTGTTCGCAGTTATCACAGTTTCCTTGGCAATCTCTAAGATGTGTTTCTGGGAGGCATGCGATGGCCGCCCTTGTTTCGTCCATAAATCCTTTCAGGTACGAAACTTTGTTCAGTGAGTTGTTCGGTTTTATTCCTTGAACATTTACCAGGACACTGTTTATGTTCTTTGTTTTGCATTGCCCTTTGTGCATTTTAAGTTTGTTAAAATGTTCGTTTTATATATATATATAAAACTTTGGTATTAACATGTATGCATTTCATTTATAACATCATTCTTTTAATTAAACACTTCAATTTTGAGGTCAATTTCTTTTTGGTAAACTACTGATAAAAATTAATTTAATAGTGCAATATCAATTAAGCCACAAGTATGAGCAAGATCCGTGTTACTCTTTCTTAACTACTATCATTAACTTTCTTAACTACTATCATTATTTCCCATGATAAAATAAACAAATGTACTCAGGGTCAGAAATGACCCAACGATAGTAGCTGATGGTTAATAAATCTGTTAAAAACCCTTGAAGCCAAAAGCTTTCAAGGAACAAGATGTGATAAAATAAACATTGTGTAAAGTCGTTATATATCTTCTTTATGATTATTATTGTGTTTATTTTATCAATTCAAAGTTTTGGTGTGTTTTCTGTTTTTGCAGTGGAAAATCCATGCACGCACAAATAATTAAAATTTAATTAGCTTTCATAGGCCAAACTTAAAGGGGATCTGAACACTGAATATAGTCGTAAAAATTAAAAGTAATACATACGAGTATATATATATATATATATATATATATGGCTTCATGCGTGAGAAGTATATAGGAAGTGCATTAGTATATGTTGTGTATATGCATGTCACGTAAGCTATTCAACGGACATTTTATTGCATTTCCGTGCATGGAAACGTTGACACACTTAGAACGTTCTCGTTTCTCCATTGGTTCGTGGTCGAGAGTTATAAACCACGGATTTTAGATGACTCCGCAAAAAGACCACAAAAAGGTCTTTCTCTCTCTCTCTCTCTCTCTCTCTCTGAGTCATGACGACAACACGTATGACAAAACCGACTTCATCACCTTTTATTTTTGCCGCGTGCATCGCCTCCCATTCATTGAACCTCTTCAAGTTCACCTGAAACAAAGAAAAACACAAGGAAATATTTAATAAAAACCAGTGGGACGGAAGTTTATTGCACCCTGTACATATTCGTATAGTTGTCCGCATTATATAAACAGCAAATAAAGTTGGTAAACATGACAACAAAACGGGAAAGTATCCAATTTTTAAATTTTGCTCTGAATCGTAAATATAAATTTGAGGTCGAATGAAATTCCGAAACATTTTCTTTTATTCTTAATAATTATTCTATAACAAAAAATACATTTAACGAACTGCATTTTGACTTTCTTACACTTATGTAATACTAACCTCGTTAACCTCGTCGCAGTTCCGTGGGATGGTCTCTCTTCACACGAAAGTCAAGCTGGTGGCCCCGCCAGCCCGCCTCTACTAAGTACTATACAGGGTGTGGCAGATGTCTGGAGACAGGAATAAAGTGGCATTTTAATTGTTCTAATTTTTTTCAGATGTAGAGTAATATGAACCGGAGTATAAGTGTTCACGAGCGGGTTGAATTAATTTGACTTAATTGAATTAGTTGAATTAATTAATTGTACGAACTTCCCGACTGTTCCATGCCCAAGGTATTTCCAGGACTTGCATACATGAAAATTAATTCAACTCACTCGTGAACACTTAAACTCGCAGCAAAGCCCAGCTGTTCATCCTTCCACACAATAAAAAAATTGATTGGTAAGTAAATGGGTACCGTGGGTAGCCTAGTGGTTAAGACGCTCGGCTGCTGATCGGGAGGTCGTGAGATCGAGTCCGGGCGAGGACTTTGTAATTTCTGACCCCCCTTGGTAGGTCTAAGGTGGAGTGACAAGCTTGACCTTCGTCAAAATGAACAATTCGGGGGAAGCAAGCAAAACCAAGGTTAACCAAGGTTATATATATATAAGGTTGTAACATATTCTGCTCGATTTTATAGTTCATTCAGAACAAAAATTAAAGGACTTATAAGGACAAATTTGCTCGAATTTTAGTTTATTCACAACAAAAATTAAATGACACAATGACATATTAATCATCAATATAATTCCCTTCTTTTTCTATAACCTCCTCCCACCTGTAAAAAAGTTTTTTATGCCACGTTCGAAGAAATCCATTGGTTTCGAGTTAAAAAAAGCGATCACTTCGTTTTCGATAGCTTCCCTGGATTGCAACTTTTGTCCATCTAGGTGGTGTTGCAGACTTCTGAATAAATGGTAGTCTGAAGGTGCGATGTCCGGAGAATAAGGAGGATGAGGCATTTTTTCCCAACCAAATGCCTCCAATTGGGCAGTGGTGATTCGAGTAGTGTGAGGGCGCGCGTTATCTTGGTGTAGTTGCTGGCAGTAGACTTCAGGTGTGATTGTATGGTTATCTGGCGGAAGCTCAAAATGAATAATTCCTTGCAGATCCCACCAAACGCATAGCAAAATTTTCTTTGGATGGGGTCCATTCCTTGGCTGAGGCCCAGGCTTTGTTTCACGGCTAAGCCACTGATGGCGACGTTTAATGTTGTTATAGAGGACCCACTTTTCATCCCCAGTGACGATCCGATTCAAAAACGGTGCCTGCAGTTGCCGAGAATGTAGTGATGTGCAAATATCGATTCGATGTTGAAGATTCGCTTGAGACAAATCATGCGGAACCCATTTTCCAACCTTCACTACTTTTCCTAACAACTTCAAATGACGATGAATGGTCATATGGCTAACGCCGAGTTGCAGGCCAAGTTCTCTTATAGTTACCGTTGGGTTTTCCTCCACTGTTGCTTTCAGCAACTCTTCATCTAACTCATTTGGTCGTCCTGTTCGTTGATAATAATCTTTCAGACTGAAGTCTCCATTTCTGAACTTCTCAAACCATCTCCAACACATCCAATCGCTCACAACATCATTTCCATAAACTCTTTGAATGTTTTTTGCGGATTCACTAGCGTTAGATCCTTTACGGAACTCATACAGCATCACATGTCGAATATGCTCTCGTGGGCTCCATGTTTTTTCAATTACTGTAATATCGTAGGCGTGGCGTTGTAACTGTATGAAAAACACCAGAGAAAATATTCATTAGCCTAAGCCTACACGAGCCTAAGTCATTCTGTATCGTGATAAAACCTGTGCGAACCTGTCGCTGCGTGTATTTTGCAACATCTAATATACTATTTCAGAAATGAAGCCTTATATATATATATATATATATATATATATATATATATATATATATATATATATATATAACAGTTTTTTTGCGCACACCTACAGGTCGCTACAATTGGTGTAGAACAATGCGGTTTTTACCATTCGATGCGTCTTTTTATTGTGCAGTGCCCATGCTAAAAAAAAAATTCCGTAACATAATTCCTTCCCCCCTTTTAGGGGTACAGTTCTTCCCATGCGTGTACACGCATTTTTTAATTTTTCATTTTTAATCATAATTTTGGCAGAAAATAAGTCAATATTTACTAAACATTTAATATCATTCGATTTACAAAAGATTTATTTATCGATTCAATTTAAAAAAAAGTATATATTTTTAAAATTCATAAAGAACTTTTTGCAAAAAACTAAAAACAAACATGCATTTTTAAAATTCAATGATTTTTATACAAAATATTTTGATATTTGTTATAATTTTAACATTTTTCGATTCACAAAAGATTTCTTTATCGATTCAATACAAAAAATTACATAATTAAAACGGGCAATTTAAATAAACACGAGTTTAAAGTTAAACGAGCCACACTCGAAATTATTTACCGTGACTTTTGTGCGTTTTATTACTGTGGCTTTTGTACAAATAATTTTACGTATACACAAGCAATTTGATAGGATATTGATTTATCATTCTATTTTTTAGTTGTCATAGAAATACGGTAATTAAGTTATCTGATTAGATGCGCTTTTATAGTTGAAGATCATTTTTAGAAAATTATTTATTTTCCCCACTTTAAAATATTACAAAATTTCTATTAGGTATCCTAATATCATTATGCCTGTCGCTGTAAGTAAGAAAATAGCAATTATTTTCCATTTTATGAAAATTTCGGACCCCCTAGGCCTACAAAACCAATTTTCCCCTTTTCTTTATCAAAAATTGTTGATTTTCGGAAGTTTTTCGGTTATAAATTTGTACCAGTCTATTGTTTATCTATAATAATAATAATAAAAAGACGTGTGTGTGTGTGTGTGTGTGTGTGTGTGTGTGTTCCAGCCATCAGCCATAACTCCAAAATGGAAGCAGTTACAAACATGAAACTTCACACACATATTGATTAGGTCCCGAGGTTGTGCACGTGGGTGTTAATAAATTAAATAATTAATTTTAAAACATTAAATGACGTCATCAAGATCATTACGAAACCTATGGTAAAATTATTGAATACCCGGTTAGGTTCATTGAATGCCAGGTTAGGTCATCTGTACGCCCTTGACGATTGGCTAGGTTAAGTCGTGATATTTTCGTTGGCTTTAACGAAAATATCATGACTTAACCTAACCAATCGTCAAGGGTGTACAATTAACCTAACCGGGCATTCAATTAACGTACCCGGGCATTCAATTAATCTAATCGGGCATTCAGTTGCCCTAACCGGCCATTTAATTAACCTAATCGGGCATTCAGTTGACCTAACTGGGCATTCAATTAACCTAACCGGGCATTCAGTTTACCTAACCGGGCATATATATATAGCGTTCAACATCCACCCCGGCAACGCCGGGTCGCTCCGCTAGTTTCTAAAACTATTTCACATTATCTTGAGGTTATTCTATTACACTGCCCAACACCAATTTTGCTGATTTAATTCTAACACCTGTTTTTAGGTAACTTTGGTGTGCTGATTTAAAAAATCACCTTAGTTTTTGCCTATCACGTCAGGTTTTCGAGCAATCAAATACGGAGATATCGCATTTTGGCAGGGTTATGCCCAATTTTTTTTCTTTTCAAAAAATAAGTTTTTACATACTCAGAATCAGCAGGGAAAAGTAAACAATTGTGCAGGGAGTGAACTTTAATGTACAATGGTAATATTGACACAAAATGATTAAAAGTGTTTAAATAAGCAAAAAATGAATCCATGATCATGACGTCACGCTCATACCTGGGAAATCACAGATACCCAAGATTTTAATATGTTGTACATGACCTTTAGATTTAATGCACAGATTTGTGTATTCCACAGATAAAATTTTAACAGCAAAACAGCTGTTAACAGGTCTCAAAAATCATCAATTTTGATAAGTGCCCTTCATGGATCACCCAAAATATGCATATTGCATTGCACATTGCACGAAAACCTGATGTGATGGACAAAATCTAAGGTGATATTTGAAATCAGCACATCAACATTATCCAGAAACAGGTCTTAGAATTAAATCACCAGCAAAAAATATATTTTTGTTGGGCAGTGTTATCTATCGTCCGTTTTCTAACCGATTCAGAATTTATGTTACAATCTGATATAATTAACTGTAGTTTAAACTTTTAAACCATTTAAATATCTTTCTTTGGTTACATAAAATAACATAAAAACGATATGAAATACTTTTTAGTAAAAATAACCTCATTAAGAAATTTGCAGGCGTGTTTTTAGGTTTGTAGAATCAACAATAGTATTTAATTTGCACTTATTTAATTCAGACTAAGTTAAGTTGGGTTTGGTTCGGTTTGTTTAGGTTAAGTTAGTCATTTGTACTTAAAATGTGAAATGTTGGATTCGTCATTCTCGATGAACTACGGAATACGACATTGTTGAACGGGAAAAGAAATTGATGGGACTGAAATGAGTGGTCAACTAATTCTCTACAGTGTGAGAGCAAGCTACCTTCGTAGGCTTTCGGATCGAAGCCCGGAGACTACAACCCTCACGGGGAACCAAGACAATGAAAAAAATGCCAGCAACAGAACGCCGCACCTTCTTATAGGATGTAAAAGAATCCTCCCATCCTTCATCGATCGACACCAGAAGTTACAGGCTGACAAAGACCCGAAGATCCACTCTAGGTTAGACCAAGAAAGAAGCTAGAACAGATAGAAAAAAAGAGAGCGAAGCGAATGAAAATAAATATAACTAAAAACTGTCATACCATATTTTTTTTTATACAGGAAGGAGGGGCCAAGGGCGAATACCCACAAAAGCGACCCCCTTCTTACATTTACACTTATAAACGTGTAAATCTTCCCCACAAAAATAGTAGTAGGAATAATAATAAAGTGTAGGACAGACGAGACCTTTAATTTATTTTACTTAATTCCAAATAAATAAGTTAATAAATAAATAAATATCTCACTGTTTTTATATGAACAACAAACGTCTGTTACAAATGTCAGTTATACATATTGAATAAGTTTGGAGTCTTCTCACATAATAAAAGAGGAAAGAAATTTACTTATTTATTCTCCTTTCAGCTATGAATAGCTAATTAACTTTAATTATTTTCTGTATTCTATTGTGTTTTGAAAATTGTACAGTTAGAGGAAAAAGTTCAACTAAAAAAAAGAATTCAATAAACTCCAAAAATTAGTTTTCTTTTTCTTTTGAAATCGCATTTACTCCGGCAATAATAATAATAATAATGATAATGATAATGATAATAATAATAATAATAATAATAATAATAACCACATTGACCCTCGATAGCTTTTATAATGTTACAATGGGTTAAAACAGGGGTGGCCTAAACGTCGATCGCGATCTACCAGTAGATCGCAGAGCAATGTTTAGTAGATCGCAGAATGACCAATAGCTTAGCCTAGCAACAAAGACCTTACATTTTACAATACTAACGAGCACACGACCCGACCGCTACTACCAAAAATTAGCGTTCTTTATGTTATCACCTCCATTATCGGTAGCAACATTTATTTGTTTTATCTTTGTGCTTACCAGTCATTTAATAAAAAATACCAAAGTTTAACTTTAATAATTCTGAGAGATATTTAATTAATGTCACAGAAAATGATACCACTAACTTTAATTTCTGCCAAAATTTCATACCGCGGTAAGCTGAGCTGTTGTGAGCATGTCACTTAAGTGACGGGTCAGTCATTTGGAATAATCGGTGGTGAAGGTCAGTCTCCAGTCCAATTGCATTAACACCGTTAAAATGAGTACTAGACCAAGTGCCAAGAAACAAAAAACTTACAACTTTCACATTGAGTGGGAGACGGCATATTTTTTTACGACGAAAAATTCCAAATGTGTGTGTTTAATTTGCCATGCATGTGTCGCTTTCGTCAAAAAGGGGAATTTAGAGAGGCATTTTAAAACTATTCACAAGCGGTATGACAGTGATTTCCCAGCTGAAAGTGAACTACGTAAGAGAAAAGTCAATGAACTTAAGTCTCAACTTAGTGCTCAGCAGTCTATCTTTACAGGGCCTTGCACAAAATCGAAAGCAGCAACGATTGCGCCATTTCGGGTGAGCCGTGTACTTGCGAAACACAAGAAACCTTTTCAGGATGGAGAAATATTCAAAGAAGCATTTACAGAGGCAGCAGAGTCGTTGTTTCAGAATTTCAGTAATAAATCCAGAAACACTGTGATGTGACGTTGTGAAGTAATGGATGAGAATTTAGTGGAACAACTGAAGAAAGACATACATGACTGCGTGTTCCTTTCACTTCAGTTTGATGACTCACCAGATGTGATCGACACATCACAGTTATGCATTTTTATTAGAATCGTGTTTAAAGATATGACTGCCAAAGAAGAACTGCTTAAAATCTTACCTTCAAGTGGGAAAACTCGAGGTGAGGACATTTTTCATGCATTCAGTGAGTTTGTTAACGACACACAATTCCCACTTCATAAGCTTGTGAGCATAACAACTGACGGATCACCTGCTATGACTGGCCGCTCCAATGGGTTCATCGCCCTGTGCAAAAGTGACAAAACGTTTCCAAACTTCTTTAATTATCACTGCATAATTCACCAACAAGCATTGTGTGGTAAAATGTTGAATATTAAAGAAATTATGGATATTTCCCATAAGATTGTGTGTTCTATTCGGGTGAGAAGTCTACAAAGGCGTCTCTTCCGGTCTCAGCTAGAAGAAAATAAAGCAGAACACACTGACCTTTTGTTGCACACTGATGTCAGGTGGCTAAGTAGAGGTAAATTCCTGTAGAGGTTTAGGGATCTCTTACCTGAAATTAAAGACTTCCTGAAGTTAAAAGAAACATTACAAAGAGTTGGAAGACGAAGTGTGACTGTTAGATTTAGCTTTTTTGACTGACACTACTGCTTTTCTAAATCAGCTAAACTTAGAGTTGCAAGGTAAAAACAAAACTATTGTTGAAATGATTACCTCAGTGAATGCTTTTAATCAAAAACTAGAACTGATATCCTCACAGCTGCAGTGATACCAACTGCGGAACTTCAAAATACGTTGAACAGTTGCAGAATGTTATTACAGACTTCAACAGACGGTTCCAAGACTTAGCAACACTAGAACCTGTAGCAACATTCATGTGCTTCCCATTTGGTGCAAAGTTTGACATTGATGATATTGCATCAAAAATGGCTCATTGTTTAATATGGCCATATCTGCGATCGAGAATAAAATTTTGACTCTGCGAAACGACATTCAAATCAAATTCAGGTCTTCAGAAGGAAACTTTTGGCACCTACTTCTTGAAGAAAAGTATCCGAATGTCAGAAAAGGTGCCATGTACTTGACAGCATTTTTTGGATCAACCTACCTTTGTGAGTCAACGTTCTCACACATGAATATCATCAAATGAAAATACCGAGCCACTCTGACAGATGATCACCTGGATGCTTGTTTGAGGCTAGCAATCAGCAGCTACAATCCGGACTACACACGGCTTGCTGATGCCATGCAGTGCAAATCATCACATCAATAAAGTAAGCTCTTCCTATTCCAGTATGCCTAATTTCTAATAAGTATGGAGTTAAAATTTAAAGAAAAATATATCTGTATGCATTTGGCAATATATTTTTATATTCACTTCATTTTATTCTCTCTCTCTCTCTCTCTCTCTCTCCTCTCTCTCTCTCTCTCTATATATATATATATATATATATATATATATAACTGGGCTGGTGGATTGTATAGGGAGAACCCCTGGGTTAAAAGATATGTTAAGTAAAATATCGCTAAACTATCTTAAAAAAAAAATTTGCTATAAGTTAAATGGTGAAGAATTCTGCTTCATTTTCCTTATCTCCCACATCTATTTTAGAAAAACGTAATCTGAGGAAGTCCTTCGCGTGCCCACAGGCATTCGATTCGTGTAAACAATTTATTCGTGGAAAGCCTATTCGATTGGGTTGTACAACAAGCCCTTGTGGTCTACTTCTAGAATAGGCGATATTATAGTGTAAAGACTAGAGATAGGGCTTATAGGCTACATAAGTGCGATAAAGACATTTTGTGGTTACGAAACAACTACATATCTCTAAGGCGTGAAGAGAAAAGTGTAAAAAAAAAGTCCACGCGCGAATTTGAAATCTCCATAGCTCGTGACGGTAAAGAAAACCCCAAGCGATTCTTTCAATACGTCAACAATAGAAATCCAGTGAAAAGTGTCTTGGGGCAGTTGAAAAATGTTAACGAAGAGCTAGTTTCTGAAAACAAGGAAATGGCTACCTTGCTAAACGAATTTTTTACGTCACTTTTTACTATAGAAGATATAACGAATATCCCTATGGTCATAGACATAATACCTTTTGATAATGGTAATATTTTGGATAATATTGTGGTTAGTGAAGGGGAGGTAATGCGCTATATTGATAAAATAAAAATGCGTAAATCACCGGGGCCGGATTCCATATATCCCATACAACTAAAAGAATTAAAAGATAGAACTGTTGTGCCGCTAACAAAGATTTTTATTGCGTCTATTTCTGATGGGTACGTACTAGATAACTTCAAGTTAGGAAATGTAACACCTATTTTTAAGAAAGGCGATAAAGGTGTGGCGGGAAATTACAGGGCAATCAGTTTAACGTCTGTTGTAGGTAAGCTACTGGAATCACTAATTAGGGATCGTATATTCGAACACTTAGAATTGCATAACTTGGTTAGAAATACGCAGCACGGTTTTAGGCGAAACAAATCTTGCTTAACTAATCTTTTAGAATTTTGTCAAAGCGTGGTTGAAGTTTACGATAGTCATCGGGCGGTTGATGTAGTGTATTTAGAGTTTCAAAAAGCGTTTGACACCGTACTGCACAAAAGACTCATTGAAAAAAACTAAGGCTCATGGAATCAAGGGTGTAGTAATAATTTGGATAGAAGAGTGGTTGCGAGGTAGGAAACAGAGGGTGGTCGTTGATGGAGCGGAGTCGTGTTGGGCTAATGTAGCGAGCGGCGTTCCTCAGGGTTCTGTATTGGACCCCTTGCTTTTTCTTATATATATTAACGATTTAGATGTTGGCCTAGTCATTACAGTTTCAAAGTTTGCGGATGACACGAAGTTGGGTGGTAGGGCGATTAATGATGAAGATAGAGGTAAAATCCAGGAAGATCTGAATAAAATCGTTGATTGGTGAGTCACATGGCAAATGAGATTTAACGTCGATAAGTGCAAAATTTTACATATAGGTTCGCGTAACGGTAATTTTGCGTATAGTATGTCAGGGAATGAGTTAGCAAGCGTAGAGCAGGAAAAAGATTTAGGAGTTATAGTCACTGGTGATTTAAAAGTAGCGAAACAAAGTACAGCAGCGATCAATAAAGCGAACAAAGTGTTAGGTTTTATAGCTCAGAATTTTGAGTACAAATCGGGCGATATTATTGTTCCTCTTTATAAATCATTAGTTAGACCCCATTTGGAGTACTCGATCCAATTTTGGAATCCGCATATGCGCAAAGATATAGACAAAATCGAAATAGTTCAAAGACGAGCAACTAAGATGATTCCGTCGCTTAGTTCCAAGTCGTACGAGGATAGGCTTAAGTCGTTAAAATTGACTACACTCGAGACTAGGAGGCTAAGGGGTGATCTAATCCAGGTTTTCAAAATTATGAATGGGTTCGATAACGTAGATAGAGATAGCTTTTCCAAAATATCTCAATATAATAAGACTAGAAATAACGGGTGTAAGTTGACAAGTAGAAGGTTCGAGAGAGCAGTTGCCAAAAACTTTTTTTACATATAGAATAGTAAATAGGTGGAATAGTTTGCCGGTAAAAGTAATTAGTAGCACGTCTATAAACTTGTTTAAAAATCGACTAGACGCATATGTTGATAGCTTGGATATAGTTTAAGGTAGTAAAATTAAGGCTTTGTGGTTCGGAACCCACGTAAAATTGTACGTCCCCTCTGCCACCATGGAGGACATGCACAATACACAATTACGAACACAGTTAGGTAGCCCAGCCATGAGTGGATCCTAGGGTCTTTGTTGGTCTGAAACATTATAACATTATAACATTATCTAGAGCGTGGAACTACAGTAACAAGTGCATCATATTCTGACATGCTTCGGAAATGAGTTAAAGCAAGCAATTTGCACAAAACGGAGAGGGAGATTGTCCGAAGGTGTTATTCTGTTACATGACAATGCGCGCTCTCATACCGCTGCACAGACTAGAAAATGCCTTCAAGAACTTAAATTTGAAGTTCCCGACCATCCAGCCTACAGTCCAGACCTGGCACCTTCGGATTTTTACTTGTTTGAACCACTAAAAGACGCTTTGAGAGGTCAGCGATTCCATGGCAATGATGACCTGAAGGAGGCGGTGCATGACTCTCTACGCACACAGCCAAAAACATTCCTTTGTGATGGCATTAGGAAGCTTGTAGATCGCTGGACTAAGTGTATTGAGAAACAGGGAGACTATGTTGAGAAGTGATGTGTTTATAATGTATCAGATGTGAAAGTAAATTTGTTAAAATAAAAAGTGCGGATACTTATTGAATTACCCTTGTGTATGTATACAGGGTGTTTCACGAGGAAAGGTCAATACTTCGGGAGGTGATAGTATCGGTCATTGTGAGAAAAAAAGTTCATATGAACATGTGTCTAATTCTGAATGGTTACGGAGATAGATCTGTTTGAATCTGATGCACGCGCAGCTCTTCCTCCCACTTCCCTCCCCTATAACCTTGAACCATGTAAGCTGTAATGTAATAATCCGTTAGATTACACTGGGGAACACAACTTTTGGTGACTTAGATGTTAGACCTGTTTCTGGGTATATTGAGGTTGCTGATTCTAAAAATGACATTAGTTTTTCTCCATCGCTCTGCTTATCAAGATATGATAAACTTATATAGCTATATATATTTCTATATAATATATATTATATAATTGCTGACTGGCAATCACTGTTGTTGTCAATTGAATACAAAAGTATGATGAATGTCAGCAAAAATAGTGTATTAACATCAAACAAGCATAAGGTACGAAAAATATTTCTTAAATTCAAACAAGCTTGAGACACGAACGGCAAAAAAAGTTCTTTCATTGAGACATCTCACATAAACCGCGTTTCTGAGATTTCTTGCGATGAGATGTGCCAGGACATTCGCGTTGGATGCTCCAGCAGTAATCTGCCATCATGTGAGTATCCCATCGTCCGCGGTACCGTTCTTCCATGGTCCTTAGTTCTTGGTGAAGTCGTTCACCCTGTTCCTCGCTTAGATCACCGAGGTTATCTGGGAAACGATCCAAATGACTGTGGAGGTAATGCAGTTTGATGCTCATTTTACAGCCAAGTTTACAAAAAGAAGAGAGCATATTCTCCACTAGTTCACCGTAGTTATCGGCCTTATAGTTCCAAAGGAAATTCTTCACAACCATACTAAACGATGACCACGCACGTGCTTTTCCATGCTCAGCGCAGGAAATTTTCTACATATGTAGCCAAAACACGTCCCATCTCTGTTCAAAGCCTTTATAAATTGTTTCATCAAACCTAGTTTGATGTGCAGTGGTGGCAATATGATCCTTTCTCTGTCAACCAAAGCTTCTTTGATGATATTTTTTTCTCCAACCACCATGTTTTCTCTCAGAGGCCACTGTCTTCTCACCCAGTGTTCATCTTTAGCTCTACTGTCCCAGAGACATATAAAGCACGGGTACTTGGTGTACCCGCTCTGCTGGCCCAGGAGAAAATTCACATCTTCAGATCCACACAGATCACCCATTGGCGGTCTCGGTATGATATCTTTTCTAGGACTAGGGCGACTGTCCCGTGCTCTTCTCTCATACCGACTGAGTGACCAATTGGGATTGATCTGTATCTGTTGCCGTTGTGTAGAAGAACACATTTTAGGCTCCGTTTGGAGCTATCTATGAATAACCGCCATTCACTTGGTGTGTATTCCGATATGCCCATTTTCATCAGCAATCCGCGCACATTGTTGCAGAAAACTAAATCGTTCTCTTTTGAGAAGAAGGGCAGTAAATCCTTTTCTCTGTCGCGATATAACGTGATTTTGGTTCCCGGCAGCAGTAAATTTTTTTCTTCCAGCCTGGAAGCTAACAATTCAGACGATTTCTTCGAAAGACTTAAGTCCCTTATGAGGTCGTTTAATTCGTGTTGACTAAAACCTTCTGCAACTGATGACGGTCCTTCGAAATCACTGTCATTTTGCCCACATATGCTTTCTTTGTCAGTAGCAGATTCATCATCTTCTTGAGGGAGCTCTGGAAGATGGCTGAATGATGGGACAGGTATCTCATCTGAATGTGAAACAGGCCGTCTAGCTGAGTCTATGTCAGGATACGTCCATTTACTCCGGTTACGTCCATTGATGCCCTTTATATTCACCAAACAAACGTAACAGTCATCACTGTGGTTTCTCTGTTCTCTCCATACCATTGGTATACCAAATTTCAGGCACCTCCTCTTTCCGTTGGTCCATTGCCGCCGATGCTCCGTACACGTTTTACACACAACATGAGGAGCCCATGGCTTATCTTTGTCCCCTAGTTGTACTTTGAAATAGGCAAAATAAGCTTTTTTCACAAAATCAGTAATAGTTTTTCTCTGTTCAATGAACGTGTACTCTCCGCAGATAAAACAAAACACATCTGGATGATTTAAACACTTTCTTCGTGATGAAGCCATGTCAACACCTGTAACAGGAAAGAATTCACGTTAGTACATGTACAATACACATGCAAAACAGCAACATCAGCAAAATCATAGCTACAATTTAATTATACAGATGCATTTAGATTTACGAGCAACTCATAATACCGTTCCAGAAGGGTAATAAAGTAGGTAATGACGTATGCAATATCTCAAAAACTAGAGCTGCTAGAACAAAATGGATGATATTTTCTGAATCAGTGGCATGATTTCTTTTACAAAAGAAAAGTGGATACACGAGACAAATTGCTCACGCGCATTTTTGATGCTGCTGCCCGCATAAAGCAACGTCAAGATCAACTCAGACGAACAACAACGCGATCGCACGATTCTTCGCACACGAGTTGCGGTGCATTGAGGTGCATGATTGACGGTGGGATTTTCGAAAACGTATTGTAAACTGTAACAAATTTATCATTTCTGTATCTGATACCATTCAAAATGCCAATGTTTAAACATTAAATGTTAAAAACAGTAATTGGTTTCTCTTTCTTGATTACCATTAACAATGCTTTTGTATTTGTAGATTCAAACAGCTCTATCTTCGTAACCATTCAGAATTAGACACATGTTCATATGAACTTTTTTCTCACAATGACCGATACTATCACCTCCCGAGGTATTGACCTTTCCTCCTGAAACACCCTGTATACGTAGGGAATCCAAAAAGTTTCCTGAAAATTCAAAAAGCTTTAATACAAAACCCTTTAATAAAAGTTCCAGAATGGTCAAATAACGTTAATAAAAGAAAACAAAAGAGGATATACGTTTAGGAATGCTCAACAACGTTCGACATAATTCTCACCTATCTCTATACACTTTTCTAAGCGATGTTTCCAGCGTTCCAATCCATTTTTATAAAATTCAGAGTTTTTCGACTGAAACCATCTCAAAACTGCTGTTCTGGCATCTGCTATCGAGTCGAAACGCGTTCCTTTTATGTGATCCTTCAATTTTGGGAATAAAAAAAAGTCGGAAGGGGCTAGATCCGGACTGTAGGGGGGGGGGTGAGGTATGATTTCCCATCGAAATTCCCGTAACACGGCTCTTGAGGCATTTGCACTGTGAGCAGGTGCATTGTCGTGATGGAAAAGCACCCCGCGATGAAGTTTACCAGGTCTTTTTTCAACAAGCTTATCTTTCAGCTTCCTCAAAACATTTTCATAATATTGGGCAGTGACTGTTTTTTTGTCCTTCAAGAAAGTCCACTAAAATTATTCCTTCACAATCCCAAAAAATTGTAGCCATTACCTTTTTAGCTGATCTTTCTGCTTTAAATTTGATTGGGCCATCTGATCCTCTTGGGAGCCATTGTTTTGACTGAACTTTTCTTTCCGGATCATACTGATAAATCCAGGTTTCATCCCCTGTTACAAGTCTATGCATAAAACAATCTTCATGAACTTCCATTCGATTCAAAAGATCAACAGAAAGACTAGCCCTTTGGTCAAACTGTTCTTGGCGCAACGCTTTAGGCACCCACCGAGCAGAAAGTTTGCTAAGTTCTAAGGTATCCACCAAAATGGAATGAGCAGAACCACGAGAGATACCCACCTCATTGGCTATTATTTCACAGGAAATTCGACGATCTTTTTCGACTAGTGACCGAACAGCAGCAACAGTTTCTTCATTAATTGATGTTGATGGCCTTCCATCCTTTGGTTATCATTAAGAACCTCTTGACCCGTTTTGAATCTTTTGATCCAGTCATAAACGACTGATTTCTTAGGTGCTTCATCTCCATAAACTTCACGTAAGGCCTCAAGTATTTGTGGTGGTTTCCATTTAAGTTTTGTTAGGAATTTAATGTTAGCTCTCCACTCGAATTTTGAGATTTCTGTTGCCATGAAAAATAGGGTTCTTTTTAACTCCGTCTTAAAGCACTGTCACCAAGGTTGTGTAAGTCTTAGCATGGCCTAATATGTATGAAGGTCCAAATTCATGTCAAAACAAGAATTCATTAAATTCTGATTTGAAATGATTGAATTATTAAACTTTTCCGGAAACGTTTTGGATTCCCCTCGTGTATATATATATATATATATATATATATATATATATATATATATATATATATATATATATATATATATATATATATATATATATATATATGGAGGAGGAGGAGTTGGAAATTGTATACACCAATCGCCCAGGGGGAGTTAGGCAGAAGACAGGGAGTACTGGAACTACCGTTTCTCCTATTACCTTCCTCTTTAGCTGATCTTTTTTCTTGTCTCATCTCCCCTGTGAGCAGTCCTGCATGCTCTCAAACGCACACTTCTCTCTCTGTTCTTCACTATACATACATGCATCTGACGCACTAGGGAGGGGACCATAAATGTCCCCACTTCTGCTTCTGCTCCCCGCTGTCAATACCGGCAACGCAGACTCAGACAGCAGGGCTGGTTCTGCTACTGCCAATTCGAGATGTTCTGGGCCTTTGCCTAATTCACTTTTCATAAACTTCTGCAACATTCGTAGCTCTTTCATCAAATTTTCAATCTGTTGAACATCACCTCTCCTCTAAACCTCACCTTCCCTTCCTCAATGAAACTCAGGTGTCTGGGACGACTAACAGCAACCCAATTCCTGTACCATCCTACTTTCTCTATATTTAGTTTCCTTGAATACCTCACTTCCAAAATGGAATACATTCTATCCCACACTTCTTTTCCTGAAATCTCCATTTTAGGATCTTTCATTGTTCACCACCACCTTTGGCTTCCCTACTATTTCACTAACATCCCTGGCTTGAAACGTTTCTATCTTGAATTACCTAGAGCAGATTGTACAGCACCCTATCCTACGCAATAATGTGTATATATATATATATATATATATATATATATATATATATATATATATATATATATATATATATATATATATATACAGGGTGTTTCATAACATGTGGGAGGCACTTTCAGGATGGATTCAGGACCTGAAAGCAATGAAAAAAGTTTATATAAACATATGCCCGAAAGCGCTTTGTTTCCGGGTTACAGCCCGTTTTGTGTTCCAGCAATTCTTCCCTCAAACTGTTTACAAACACTGCTTGCTGACAGTGTTTGTGAGTGTGTACGAGACTTATTTCATGTATGGCCTTGCCGATTGTAATGTTTCATACACTCTATGACATGTTTCAATATCGTTCAGTGTAGAGCCATCAGTCAGTCAGAGGTGCATCGCGGTGTTTCATTGTTCGTATTCGTAACTTCTTATCGTGAATAAGTGCAGTCCAGTGAAAAAAAAAACTTCATAGTTTTTGTGCTATTCAGTGATAGTGTCCATTTGAAGTGAGAATAGAGGCTTATTCAAACAGAGAAATGGCAGGCATGCATCTCATGTATGGACTTGCCGAGTGTAATGCGGCCGCAGCAAGACGTTTGTATGCGGAAAGGTTTCCGAATCGCCGTCTGCCAGATCTGAAGATTTTTCAGAGAATAGACGAGCGTCTTGGTGATAGAGGATCATTCAACAAGGGATTTTCAGATGGTGGTAGACCAATCAGCGCCAGAACTGTTGAGTTGGAGGAGCGGGTCCTGAATCGCGTGGAGGAACATCCTGGTTTCAGCACCCGAAGGATAGCAGCAGCAGAGGGTGTAAAATACACAACTGTGTGGAGAATTTTACGGGAACAACAGCTTTACCTCTATCACATTCAGAGAGTACAAGGCCTTATTGAAGTTGATTTCCCATCACGAGAGGCTTTTTGTACTTGGTTCCTTCAATAGTGTGCTCGCGATTCTCTTTTTCTATCCTCCGTGTTATTTTCTGATGAGGTTGCCTTCACAAGAAATGGCGTGATCAATTTCCACAACACTCATCACTGGGCCAGAGAGAATCCGCATGCCATCATCCAGTCAAGGCACCAAAAACAATTTAGTATCCATGTATGAGCAGGACTTATTGCCGAAAACTTAATCGGTCCTTTTGTTTTGCCTGGAAGATTAACAGGAGAATCGTATTCCAATTTTTTAAGGAATGATTTAAGCGATTTACTAGATGAAGTTCCTCTTGGTGTCCTACGTCGTATGTGGTTTATGCATGACGGCGCTCCGCCTTATTTTAGTCGAGTAGCCAGAGACTATTTGGATGACTATTTCCCTGATAAATGGCTAGACCGTGGAGGACCCATTGCGTGGCCTGTTCGCTCCCCGGACCTGAAACCACTCGATTTTTACCTGTGGGGTCATCTAAAATCCATCGTTTACGCGACATCCATTGGCAATGTTGAAATGCTTCGCCAACGTGTAGAACAAGGATGCCAGAAAATCCGAGCAATACCTGGAATGTTTGAACGCGTCAGGCAGTTTATGACGAGGCGTGTTCAGGCGTGTATTCAAGCGCAAGGCGGTGATTTTGAGTACTTCCTTTAAAGGTAAGGCGGATACTTGCTGGAACACATAACGGGCTGTGTTTATATAAACTTTTTAAATTGTTTGAGGTCCTGATTCCATCCTGAAAGTGCGTCCCACCTTTTATGAAACACCCTGTATATATATATATATATATATATATATATATATATATATATATATATATATATATCTTTTATGGAGAAAGGACGGTCCATAGGGTCCATAGGCAAACGCCCGCTAAAACGGTTCTATAGAAAGAGAAGAAGAGAACTGAAATCAAGGTCCAAAGTTTTCCAGATGCCTGGACACGCTGCGTTTCAAAACTTTGAAAGTTATATATAGGGGGAAAGATGAATTAAGGAAGATTGTTCCAGAGTTGAGTGGTTAAGTACATGAAAGAGAGAATACCAATTAACTCTTGCGTTAGAGAATTGAACAGAAAAGGAATAAGAATATGTCGAAAATCTGGTGCTGCGTGCTCTCCATAAATGCACTTAGGGAGTTCAGAAGAACAGTGTCCGTTATAATAACGACAGTAAAGAGAGAGTGAGGCAACATTGCGACGAAGCGAGAGGAATTGAAGACGGTTAGTAAGAGGTGGGAACTGATAAGATGAAAAGTGTTTGATTCCAACCTTTAAGTAGAGGTGTGTGGGTTGAGCAGTGTCACATATGAGAAGCCTATTCCATTCAGGAGCTGACAAGTGAATAGGGGTGAAGAAACTGCGGAGCCATCACAGGCCACCTAACCTTTTAGAACATGTTTTAGAAAGAGAGTGTGTGTAATCTTTCCAGGAAAGGTCATGAGAAAAGGAAATACCAAGAATGTTAAGAGAAGAGAAAAGTTGATTTGTACAATTGATTTGTACAAATCAACTTTTCTCTTCTCTTAACATTCTTAACGTCCGTACACGACGAGGTAGAAACACAATATATATATATATATATATATATATATATATATATATATGTGTTTCTACCTCGTGGTGTACGGACGTTTTGTTTCAGCTCTGTGTAATATCGAAATAACTAGTGTTTATAAGTTCAGCGGTAAGAAAAAACATCAATTGAAACATAAATTGAAAACAGCTCCTGAGATTTGTACATTAGGCCTATAGAGGGAAAAAGGTCAGACACAATTTGGAAGAGCCATAAAACGAAGGTCGAGTTATCGAGAGAAATTTGAGAAGAATGGCAAAAAATACGAAGAAATGTATAAATTGCGTGCGGAAAAGTCAGAAAACTAAATAGAGCTGGATTATGTTTAATGGAATGCGCTGCACATCAGCTCTGTGATTGCAAAAATGAAGCAGACCAGACCTCGGACTTAAAATGCATTCTGTGCAATACCTTTAAACACTACGAATGCATGAACTTACAGGAAAATGATAAATAGAATAAATAACAAAATCATAGGCCTTTATGGGTTTCTTGTGCGTCAAGTGCATGGAAAACTAGGAAATTAGTACAAAGAGGAATAGAAAATGTTGAAATAGAAGAATCAAGTACAAGAGTTTTATCGAGAGAAAACCAGGAAACAACAGAAAACGCCGGCACAACCGAAAACGAAAATGAGATGGACAACACACTACAGGTAGGGGCGAAAGCAGCCTCAGATAAAGAAATACCCACGGCAAAAGAAGGAGATACGAAATACACGCCGAAGAAAAAACCCATTGAGTAGGGAAGAAGTGGTGGCATAGCAGAAGAAGGAAATTGAATCACATAAGACTCAGAGGGAATTTAAACGACGGGCCATATGCGAATATTATAAAACAGGTTCGTGCAAATATGGCTCAAACTGCATATACAATCACCCCCTCCCCCCAAAATGCTTCTATATGATGAGGAATGGGAAATGCAGGTACGGACCAAACTGCAACTTTTTTCACCCTCGTATGTGCAGACAGTCAATTACGGAGAAAAAAAATGCCTGAACATAGAGTGCCCGTATTTTCACATAAAGGAGTACGCAAAGAAGAGAACGGGAAAGAACAGATCATATTCGACATAGAAGTAATAACAAGAGTAATGAAACATATTTTTTAGAAGAAATGAGGACAATAAAAACAGCTTGCCCTTCTAACAAGGAAAGACAGAACGCCGCAACTATATGCACCACAACATTACGCACATCACCCTTCTATTCAGCACCACCCACCAATAATGCAACAACCACAGTGGTATATGGGCCGCAACCCCAATACTCTCAAATGCAGCGGCCCAACCAATAACACCAAGCAGGAACCTACATCGACCAGGAAACGACCATCATTTAGGAAAATCTAACACGAAGATTAGAAACTCGGTAAATGTATTATACACAAATATACAAGGCCTCTATACGGACCATGCAGACTGCAAATTACAATACTTGCAAGATTTAGCTACGGAAACCACCATAGATAACCTATGCCTAGCGGAAACACATTTACATAAGTGGGAAAAGGCTGTGAAAGCTGCATCGAGAATACTGAAATAGGATTGCTTGACTACAACATATATAGAGCAGATAGAGTGGCTAGACGAGGGGGAGGGTGTTGTATCTACGTGAGAAACACATACACATGTGAGGTGAAGGTAACCAAATCAAACAGCACAGTCGAAGTTATTATATTAAAAGTAAAAGACCTGAACCTAACTATTACGGACGTCTACAGACCACCAAACACCACAAAAAGTGAATTCCAATTTGCTACTAATGAAATACAAAACATGTTAAAATTACTTGAAACTTCAGCAACAAATAATCTGATTTGCGGAGATTTTAATTTCCCATTCATAACATGGAAGAAAAATGACGAAGTCATATATGTTGAGAAGTTTCATGGCAACATTACAAAAGATGATAGAACCCAAGCAATAATGCTATTAGATATGATGGAACATTAGCCCTTACTCAGGAAATCTATGAAGCCACTAGGAAAGAGAACGTTTTGGATTTAATTTTGACAAATAACAATGAGGTAATAATAAATAAAAAGGTAACGCACACAAATTTCTCCGATCATAACCTAATCGATATACAAATGAAATTAGTACCCAGATGTCCGAAAACGCATCCCAGAGAGGCAGAAGGAATATTTGAAAGCTTAAACATAAATTCAAAGAAAATAGAGTGGGAAAGTGTAAAAAAAGATTTAAAGGAGGTAAATTGGGAATTACTACTTCACGAGAAGACTCCAGAACAAATACTAGATATAATGGAGTCTGAAACCAAACCTATATTACTGAAGCATGTTCCAGAGAGACAAAAGAGAAAACGTAGCAAGCTCGAGGGAAAAATCAGGACACTACGTAGACAACGGAAGCAAACCGTAAAACATCTCCACAGATGCAAAACTGATGCAAAGAGACTCAAACTAGAGAGGAAACTAGGCGAAATAGAAATGGACCTAAAACAAATATTCATACATAAGACAAACAGGAGGAAAACAAGGTAGCAAAAAACATAAAAAATAACCCAAAATACTTCCACACTTTTGCGAAAAGGAAAATGCAATGCAAAGAGAGTATTGGTCCGTTGATAGACGGGGAGTGTAAACACACAAATGACCCCCAAAAAAAGTGAGCGAACTGCTCAAGGAACAATTTAACTCTGTGTTTAGCATACCGAAGTCCGAGATGAAAGTAGAAAACGCAGATGAATTTTTCGAAATTGATACAAATCAACCAAATTCTGGCACAAACCTATTAATGGACTTAGAGTTCTCGGAAGGAGATGTAATTAAGGCTCTATCACAGATGCGAGCTAATTCGGCACCAGGGCCAGACACATGGAGTGCCACATTTTTGAAGAAATGTAAAGAGAGTATTATCAAACCGCTATACTTACTATAGAGGAAATCATTCGACACAGGACAAATTCCACTGCCATTAAAGAACGCGAACATTGCCCTTTTATTCAAAGGTGGTAACAGAGCAATGCCCAAGAATTATCGGCCGGTAGCTCTCACCTCACACTTATAAAGTGCTTTGAACGTATAATTAGAAGCGAAACTACCTACTACTTACAAGAAAAGAACTTATACAACCCAAATCAACATGATTTCAGGGCTGGAAGATCATGCCTATCACAGCATTTAGACCACCATGAGAAAATAATGGAAACACTGTGTCGAAGACAAAACATAGATGTAATCTATACCGACTTTGCTAAAGCCTTCGATAAATGTGACCATGGAATTATAGCACATAAACTTAAGAATACAAGAATTACTGGAAAGCTGGGAAGATGGATATTTAATTTCTTGAAGCAAAGAACACAAAGAATGGTGGTAAATGGAGTCAAATCGGAAGTCTCGGAAGTAGAGAGTTCTGTGCCACAAGGGACAGTATTAGCTCCCTTGCTGTTCATAATAATGATTGCAGATATTGATGCAGATATCAATGACGGTATTGTATCATGTTTCGCAGATGACAGAAAGATATGCAAGGAAATATTGAACGAAGGTGACATAGAAAGATTACAAAACGACGTTGAAACATTATTCCAGTGAGCAGAAGACAACAATATGAAGTACAACGAAGAAAAGTTCCACCTTCTAAGATATGGTAATAACAAGGAGTTACAGAAAAAAGGGTACAAAACTCTGCAAGACAAACAGATAACACCAAATCCATAAGTCAGGGATCTTGGAGTAATAATGTCGTCGGATGCAGAATTCAGAGAGCACTATAAAATCAAAATTACAACGGCTAGAAAAATAATGGGAAACATCTGGAGGAGCTTCCGCAGCAGAAAAGCAAACATCATGCTCAAATTATGGAAGAGTCTAGTCCTACTAATAATTGAGTATTGTTCAGTACTCACAAGCCCATACAGAAAACAAGACGTTGCGAACATTGAAGCTATTCAAAGGACTTTTACGTCTATGATAGAGGAAACGGAAGGTGAAGACTACTGGTCTCGACTACAATCACTGAAACTCTACTTTCTCGAAAGAAGGCGCGAGCGGTACACAATAATATACATATGGAAAATACTTGACGGCTCTGTCCCTAACTTTAGAAATAAAATAGAAACAAACTGGAGTGAAAGAAGGAGAAGATTTTGTACGGTCTCAGCTGCGGTGGAACAAGGGGCCATGAAAACGAGGATGGAAAATACCTTCAGAATACGAGTCCCAAAGCTTTTCACTGTCCTCCCAAAAGAAGTGAGGACTCTCCAGCACACCGACCTGAATAACTTCAAGAGCCAGCTGGACAGATTCCTGTGCAAAGTCCCTGACCAGCCATGCATGGCTGGCTACGAGGGTAGGAGGAGATCAGACAGCAATTCCCTCCTTCACCAAATCCCGCAAATGAGGAGGGATGTTGCAGAGGGGTCGACCGTAAGTCGATCCTGAACCGTCGTTCGAACTCACCTAAAGTAAATCCTAAAGTACGGTAAGTAAATATTAAAAATATTTCCTGTGATTTTGAACTTTGGAAACACCCTGTATATTGCTGGAGGTAAGAGTATAGTCGTGTGGAAGATTGTGACGTGTAGACAGATGAAGGAACTGGGTTTTTGAGGCATTGAAAACCATAAGTTTTCTCTATCCCAGTCAGAGATAGTAGAAAAAACCAGTGGTCACGTGCTTCATAGCCGTCTCACGCTAAGAATGGAGTGACTGTTGAGTGGGACGCTTTGTGAAGTTGGTGGAGAAATGAAGGTGTGGAATCATCGGCAAATGAGTGAATAGAACAAAAAGTATGACTTAAAAAATTAATAAAAATTGATAAATAAGAGGAAGAGAGTGGGTGACAGGACAGAGACTTGAAGAACATCACTATTAATAGCTATAGGAGAAGAACAGAGAACATCTACAAACGCAGCTATAAATCGACCAGAAAGAAAATTAGAGATGAGGGCAGAGAAAGGATAGAAATCGAAGGAGGGCAGCTTGGAAATTAAGGATTTGTGCCAGACTCTATCAAAAGTGTTTGATATGTCTAGTAAAAAAGCAAAGGTTACATCGAAATTGATACTGACGATCTGAAAGAAGCGTGTGAAAAGAGAGGTGTTGAAGAATATTTCTTTTTAAGGATAGATTCAAAAACTTTAGAAAGACAAGAGATCAAGGCAATTTGAGGATAGTTGGAGGGTTGAGAGCGGTCACCCTTCTTTGCGACAGGTTGAATGAAAGCAAACTTCCAGCAGGAAAGAAAAGTACCAGATGAAATTCAAGGACGAAAGTGTGTTTTAGCAGGGTGTCAGCACGGAAGCACAATTCTTGAGAACAACAGGAGGGACGCCATCAGGACCGTACGGCTTCCTAGAGTTAAGCCCAGATAGTGCAAAAAAGAAACCTATCTGGAAGCGACTTTAATTTCAGATATAATTAAGTCAGAGAGAGTTAGGAGATGGAGAAACAGCACCGGAATCGTCCAGACTTGAGTTGGAGGCGAAAGTTTGAGCGAAGAGTTCAGCTTTATCAGGAGAAAAGATGGCAACTGAGCCGTTAGAATGAAAAAGAGGAAAGAAAGAAGGAAAGTTGTTGGAGAGGTTCTTGGCTAGGTGCCAGAAAGAGCGAGAAGAATTAAAATTAGATTAGTTCTCACATTTTTGTCTGATGAAGGAATTTTTGGTAAGTCGAAAACGGATTTTGCAAGATTCCGGGCAGAAATATCAACAAAGTGAGAGTTAGGAGTTGGATTGCGACGGTACCTTCTGAAATCATTCTCCTCTCTTTTGCGGATTGCATTAGAACAAGCATAGTTAAACGAAGAACTTTTGCATTATTAGTAGGAATAGAATATAGAATGAACGCCTCTATGCCTGAGAGAATCACGTCTGTGATGCGCTCAGCACATCGGAAGGGCCCCGGCCACGGAAGCAGTAATTATTCCATGGAAAAATCAAAGTACTGCCTTTGGGCAGTTAAATTTAAGTCCCCTTCACAAAGTATGTTGAAAAAAAGAAAAAATAATAAAATATAGTTAGTATGAAGTAGCTTCAACGGTGACCTCTTAAATGTCGGGCAAGATCAGGTCCTGCATACAGGCAGTGAATTTTTATATCATGGTAAGATTTTGCTAAAGCCATGATAAGATTTTCTTTAGGGCTCTCGCAGATGTGGTGAAGGGTTGCCCCGAATCATTCTATAGATATTAGGTCCCTCTCCGAAATGATAGTAAGGTCTTATTGCGAATTTCAAAAATGGTTGGTAGATGATCACAGTTCTATTTTGATTCCACTTCTCGCTTCAAACTTTTGAATTCAGCTATCTTCCGAGATTTTTCCGTGTGGTCGCTCTCTTGACTCTGTCCCGCTCACAGCTTCCCATCAGTGATCTCGTTGGATGAGAATATTTTGAGATTTTAGCCTCATAAACCTGGAACTATACCAAACTTTAAAACGCTCTATACTCAAAATTCTACTGATTCCTCCTCCTTGTATACTACTCAGCTAACCTATTTGGCTTATTTTATGATAGTAAATTACTTAATTATATTTTCCAGTTTTCTCTGAAAACTAAAACTACATTAAAATATAATTGGACGAAACGGGAGGCATTATATCACGTGAATGCTATATTTATGCCTGATTGGGTGAACAAGATTACAAATCAGAACGCAAAGATATTTCCAAACTTTATAATCTATCTGTTAAACCTAACTTACGTTTTTCAATTAAGTATAATAGATTCTATTATTTCGTATCTACAGTATTAATAAACACTAATTTTGCAATCCCAACACTGGGTGGAGGCCTTCGTTTACGCGGATGACGATCAAAATTGTATTGGATCAAGATTTTAAGTTATCTTCCTCTCTCTTTCACCAAAGTTTGATTGTCCAAGCATGCGGTCACAGGCAATGGCTGATATTCGCTGCGTGGGGAACTTTCATGATCAACAAACTTTTCCGACGCGCGACAAATTTTTGTCTGTAAATTTCTTGCAAACTTTGCAGAAAATCAGCTGTTCCAATATATATATATATATATATACTGGAATCAAGTGTGATCAAGAATAATGCGGATTTGGTTCTTAATATTAGTCCTGGGTTGTATAAATTAGATTCGTGCATTGTCAGAAAGCTGGCGAAGGGCCTACTGTTTTCTTGACTGCATTCTTGCCCCTTAATGGTTTTCCCTGGTTAAATAAATAAATATTATTGTAAGAACTGTTAACATTCTTATGTGTCTATTTTAACTGTAATATTTCTTTCGTGTATAATCTTTGGTTGCTGGGGGGTTTATTGGACTTTTCAACTGGGTTGCTTTTGGGAAAACAATTTTTCCAGACTGTTTGTAGAAAAATTTTGTAATATTCTGTAAGACGATGGCACCATTCCCTTTGTTTTCATTAATTTCTGGCCACTTAATTTCCTGCTTTAATTAAATATTAGTGTTAATAACCATTATAATAATTTTTGTTTTCTGTACTGGTGTTTTTTCTAATTTCATCTATATAGTCCTTTTATATTTAGTAATTTAGCAGCCTACAGATTATGTTATCTATTTGTTATCTACGTTATCTATTTGTTTTTCATTAAATTCTTGCCAATTAATTGCCTGCTTTAATTAAATATTAGTGTTAATAACCATTATAATAATTTTTGTTCTCTGTATTGTTTTTTTTGTCTAATTTCATCTACAGTATATACTTCTTTTATATTTAGTAATTTAGCAGCCTACAGATTATGTTATCAATTGAAAAAATCTTTAGAGGGCTTTAAGGCCTTTAATTTGAGGTGCCGATTGTGAATTTTTTGCTTGTCTATTTAACTCATTTACTTTGTAATCTCTGTCTATTTTCTGTTCCTCCTTGATAATGTGAATATATCACGAAAGCGCTCGGACTTTGTGTTTCCTTTTCCCTGTGGTTGTTTGCTTATTAATAAGATCAAGTGTTATTTTGTGATTTTAGTGTATATATATTATATATATATATATATATACACACACACACACACATATATATATATATTATATATATATAATATACACAGTGGCGGATAGCCCTATAGGCTGCACAGGCTGAAGCCTAAGGCCCGGATGTCTTAGAGGCCCGCCAAAAATATGTGTATAAGTAAAAAAAAACAATCAAACAAAAATATTTATTTCGGAAAATGAGATACATAAAAATTGAAATGCATATATAATAATAGAAATATTTAAAATTGTAATTTACGACATTTTTTGCCTGCGAATTCATTAATAATATCCTGACAGTCAATTTTATGCAAATGCTCCCACTCGATGTGCATCAATTATGATATTTGTAGCCTAGCCACAAGTCACAGGGCTGTAAACACGTTCAACCACGTTACACTTGTTTTGTGCGCTATTATGCATTACTCCCTCAATGAAAATTAAATTTTTTTAGTATATGAATAAAAGGGCCCGATCATACATACTAAGCCTAAGGCCCAGAAAATGTTAATCCGCCCCTGTATATATATATATAATATATATCTCGTAGTGTAAAACTCTACGGTTCAAAACGAATTCGTCTCTGACGAATTGCGTTCTAATGTTGAACCCAAAATTCCTTAGTTCTAACATGACAGTGTGTGCAGTCTTTCATACGCGGAGTAACCCTATGTAATCCGTAGTAACCCCATGTAATCCGAAGTAACCCATGTAATCCGGTGTAACCCCCTGTAATCTCAAATTAAATCATTAAATACGATATGTATATGAAAATATGCTCATCGCATGAATTCTTCGATCACCCCACCTCCGTTGGTGTCAGCATCACGCTATGCAAGGCGAGCGTCTATAAACACATTAGTCTTTTCATTTTTATTAATAAATTTTACTAAAAACTTTTACCATTCCCATAGATAAAGCATAATTGTGTCAACCTATATACCGCCCGTCTTCTCTTAGCCTAACCCACTTCCACACCAAATATCAGCTGTCTCTGACCATTATTTATCTTCTTCCGAAAAATCACGTAAATTGGTTGTTTCGAATATAAGATTCATTTGCGCTCTATAACTTCCTTCCCAATCGATTCCCTTTTGTACAGGCTAAACCCTACCTTCACGCCGCCATCCTGGCGCCTCTAGGTCCTACAATTATGCTTTATTATCAACAGAAAAATGTAGATTCCTCAGAAACTATTTCAATCGTGATTGGTTCACCCCCGGAACTCTCCCGAGTCAAAATTTCCCAATCGCGGCTGTAAGTTGAATCTACCTCCCCCCAAATCTGAATGTCAAAAACTATCATAGGCGCTTGCTGATAAACTCCTCCCGTAAGAGGGTGACCATTAGTTTACCTCGTCTCCGCCTACCCCGAGATTTTAAAAACCCCGAGAGCGCCGGCAACGAGGTTCTTTGCTCTCTTGTTACTCCCAACCACGCAGGCTCTGTGATTGATTCTGTGATTAATTGTGCAGTGGCACTACCTCGTCCTAATCTAATTAAACCCATTTTTTAATACTTAAACTCTGCCGCAGATTGCTTTTAAGAAAAGAAACAGCATAAATTGTACAACATTGTGCTACTTAACTAATTTTAAGATTTATTTTATATTGAACCTCACCTTGAGAATTATATAACCTTCACTTCTTAAAGTTAAATAAATCATAAATTGTACAGTGTGCTACTTAACTGATTTTTTTGGTACTTGTGGGTTATCTGTCGCCACTTTTTAATATTTTTTTTATTTATTTTTTATATATTAAGAGAAGAGGATTCTTTATACTGTACGGCATTGACGATTGGTTAGGTTAAGTCGTGCTAGTTTGGTTAAATACCGTTTTATTTAACCAAACTAGCACGACTTAACCTAACCAATCGTCAATGCCGTCCAGTATAAAGAATCCTCTTCTCTTAATATATAAAAATAACAATAAAAAAAATATTAAAAAGTTTTTTATTTAACCAAACTAGCACGACTTCACCTAACCAATCGTCAATGCCGTACAGTATAAAGAATCCTCTTCTCTTAATATATAAAAATAAATAAATTAAAAAAATATTAAAAAGTGGCGACAGATAACCCACAAGTACCATTTTTTTTAATCAGATAACTTTCATTTCTTAAATTTAACCAAATTTAATTGTTTTCATCAAAAGATTGTGAAATCGAAGTGAATTAATAAAAATCCTGCTAAAGTGAACTACATTGTTTCCATTCACCGTGAAACTCAGTGTAGATACAGTGTTTTCTCAAGAAGTCTCCACCGTGCTCCGTGAAATGAAATCAGGAAGCACTTGATGGTAACCTTTCGAAACTTTACAACTAATCGAGGTAGGAGTGGTCAGTGGAAACCACAAACATTATACAACAAGGCGTGTGAGCCTGATGCGTCCACTAGTGTCGACGTGTGACGTGACACCTCCAAAGAGTTTTTTGGAGTTCTCGTAACCCAAGAGTGACGTTGTCCTTCATCCTTCGGATATAACGCCGACTCCAACGAAGGGGACCACCTCCGAAATTCATAGTCCATCGTCGTCTTCTACATTCGAGCGACCCAAAAGGGAACCCGCTAGACATATATATACGTAAACTAGAACATCGTGTAACTTTGAAAATAATAATTTCTCCAAAATAGACTTACATTTTTTAAATCAGCGTAAAAATCTACATTAAATATCGTATTTAAAAAAGTAGGAAACAGTCCAAATTTCGAAAAAGGCCCTGTTTCAGTGCTAAGCCACGATTCATTTATCGCAATTAAATCAGTCTTTACAAGCAATTAAAGAAAAAATATTCGTTTATTTTATTTCGTCCGCTACGTTTATTTTTATTTTCGTGTATATATATATATATATATATATATATATATATATTTAGTGATGTATGTCACATCCGCATCCGCATCAGCATAAAATTCAACATCCCCATCCGAACCTGCTGGATGCGGATGTTGCGGATGTGTACCATTTACTAAATTGCTATTTTTGAAGCACAATTTGCCCCTCATTCAGTTCAAATACTGAAACTTGGCAGCCTTCATTTGATCTTTAATGTAACTGGCAATGTCTGTTGTGTATTTGTATAATTAATTGTTCATGTTATAATTATATAATACATAACAATGTCATAAGCACACTTCTTTCGAAGGGGTGGTGGTTGGATCCCCGTCCCGCATCCTGGTAACACACAGTTGTTTGGCGGAAACTCGTCCAAAAAAAAGAGTGCATATAAAAAAATTATAATTACAAAATAATATTAGTTAATATCTAATATCTAATATTATCGAATATCTAATAATTATAACTAACCAAAAATCGAAAGTCAATTAATAAATTAAGTATGAATTTAAACTATCATATTATCAAGCTGACAAATTTACACCTGAACATCCGCATCCGCATATCAAAGTTTGGCACCCGCATCTGCATCCGCATCTGCGGATGTCTGAAATCTGACATCCGATACATCGCTAATATATATATATATATATATATATATATATATATATATATATATATAGTATATAATGACAAGTTAGAATAGCCTAAATGAAATAAGGTTTCCATTTTCATATGAGCGAAACTTGAACTTTCATATTAAACGTCCACCGCATTTCCTCTAATTGTATTTCTTGCTTTCGCTGTAATTTTGCTTTTTTGATAACACGGATTTTAATATGATAAAGGAAACAAAGCATCGAAGATATAACTGCAAACAATATCTGTAGTATTTAAATTGCAAAAATAAACTAAAGTTACTGTGTATATATATATATATATATATGAAAATGAAAATGAAAATGAAAAGGTTTATTGGCAGACTATAGTCCATATGACAAATATTATTAATACAATGACAGTTCATACACTAAGGATAAAAATATATACAATTGATTAGAAATAATACTGCACTGTCGAAGTTAAGTGGAGCTACAGACGGACGTTTTCGTACCAAGAAGTCCATAGCTTAGAGCAGTGGTTCCCAAAGTGTGTTCCGCGGAACCCCAGGGTTCCGCGAAAAAATTCAGGGGTTCCGCGAGCTAAAGTTTAAAATAAAAAATATTTTATTTAAAAAAAATATAAATTACTCATTTTCAAAAAAATAAGTCTAGCGAAGAAAATACGAAATTTTGCACGAAGGAAAATAAAGCATAAGTATGGTTTGAGCGAAATATTTAGAAACGGCAATAGGCTTGAACGAAACATTTCGAACGTAACAGCAGCGCCCTCTGTAAGAGTTGCCAATTTTTTTTGGCCGTACTTATCATGTTTTGCGTATTTGATTTACTTTTTAAAAGAAAATTTCCATAAATAGCAACTAAATTATCATTAATGGAAAACATTTATTAATATTAGTACATAATCTGCATGTAAAATGATGTAAACTGCGTTTGGAGACGTAGCCAACATGTTTTGAACTTGTCATAATCTATTTCTATAGTAGTCGAGGTACTCGACTCGAGCGTGCGTTATCAGTTTGTTTTGTAAGCTTTGGAAGTGAAGTGATCTGAGGTGGTTATACAAAAGGACTTTATTAACTGCAGCAGAATGCGCAGTAAAAATATCAGTATTTTCCTAATGTTTACATGGGATATTGTGCATCTGTTTACAAGACGCTAACAGTTCTAAGTGAAGCCTAACGAATAATTAAAGTGCAGAAGATTGTGCAGCAACGTTGCTTGCCTCTACCTACTAGGCCTACTTGATAAACACTTCGTTAGTGCAATCTTTGAAATCGTTGTCCTCTGTGAATTAATTTGGTTAGAACTTTTTTTATTCATTTTTCGTAATTGTAATATTTCAAAATTCGTGAAAATTAACCCTTCAATGGATCGATGGTTAAAATATGGGTTTCGTTAAAAAACTGAAATTACTAGTAATGCAGAAACTAGTGAAACAAAAGCATCTATAGAAGATACAGAAATTGCAGAAGCTGCACAACCACCAACTTCTAGTGTGATTAATCCACAAAAAAAGAAATCTGCTTCCTCCGATTCTGTGCAGACATCTATGAAAAAACGTAAATATGATCCTAATTATTTGTTATATGGTTTTACTAGTATTGGTGACGAAGAAGCCCCAGATGCCCTTTGCTTACTTTGTAACAAAATATTAGCAAACAGTTCTTTAGCACCAGCAAAGTTACAGAGACATATGGAAACAAACCATCAGACTTTTAAAAATAAAGATATTTCTTTTTTTGAAAGAAAACTTGAAAGTCTGAATAGCTCTAGAAGTATCTTATTAAAAAAATGTAAAACAGACAATGAAAATGCAACAGAAGCGTCATATAAAGCATGTTACCGCATTGCTCTTGCTGGTGAGGCACATACTATTGGTGAATCACTTATAAAACCTTTATTAAAAGATATAATATCTTGCGTGTTTAATGAAGATTCTGTTCAGAAAGTTGAGGCTGTATCTCTTTCCAACAATACGGTGTCAAGACGTATTAATGATATTGCTAATGACATTCAAAATGAACTTATTTCACGATTGCGTGTATGTGATGCTTATGTATTACAAATAGATGAGTCCACAGACGTTGCTGGACTAGCAATTTTACTTGTGTTTGCTAGATATGACTTTAATAAGAAAATTGAAGAAGATTTGCTTTTTTGCAAAAGTTTAGAATTGCATACCACAGGAAATGATATATTTAATTGCATTGATAATTTTATGAAAACGCATGATATAGGCTTTGAAAAATGTATTTCAGTATGCAGCGATGGAGCAAAGGCAATGACAGGAAAATTAGCTGGCGCTGTAACACGAATCAAGAATGTTGCAAAAAACTGCAACAGTAATCACTGCATTCTTCACAGATATGCATTAGTGACAAAAAGGATTTCAGCTTCATTAAAGATAGTTTTGGACGAAGCAGTGCAGATTATCAATTTTATTAAATCTCGGCCATTGCAATCACGAATTTTTAAGGCCTTGTGTGAAGATCTGGGTAGTCTTCATAACACTCTACTTTTACATACAGAAATTAGGTGGCTCTCACGAGGAAATGTTCTTGTGAGAATGTTTGAATTGAGGAGAGAAGTGTTGTCTTATTTTATTGATCATAAATTTAGATTATCTGACAGATTAACAAATATGGCATGGCTAGCAAGGATTGCATATTTAGCAGATATTTTTTCAAAATTGAATGAAACATGTCTATCTCTGCAAGGGAAAGAAGTAAACATTTTTCAAGCGCAAGATAAAATGGTATCTTTATCACGTAAATTGCAGTACTGGATCTCAGATGTGGAACAAAATACTCTTGACTGTTTTCCGCTTCTTAGTGACTTTCTCAAAAATCCGAAGTGGAATTAGATGTTGAAATCCTCAATGATATTAAAAATCATCTCAACAGCTTATCAGAATCTCTAATTGAGTATTTTCCAAATTTGAAGAACAAAGACCATTACTGGGTACAGAATCCATTCAAAGTTAAAGAAAAGCCAACAGGATTTCTAGCAGTGGATTATGAAAATTTAATAGAAATTACTTCAGATACTCAGTTAAAGGCCAAGTTTGAAGAAGTTCCGGTAGCTATTTTCTGGGGAAATTTAAGTGACGAATATCCGGAATTATCAAAACGAGCCATACGAGTGCTATTGCCATTTGCAACAACATATTTGTGTGAATCAGGATTTTCAAGATATGCGAGCACGAAAACAGAATATCGCAGCAGACTGGATGCTGCACCAGGTATGAGAATTCAATTATCCAACATTAAACCAAATTTCCAGAGGATACTGGAGTCTAAGAAGCAGAAGCATTCTTCCCATTAGGTATTCATTTCATTTTTGTTAAACTAATTATGTACAAATTTACAAAAATTAAGGTGTTTTTTATTCGAATTTTTTAATTTATTTTTTAATATAAATAAGTTCTCTTTTTATCCTACAATTTGTGGTTTTTAATATTCTTGAATATAGGTAGGGGTTCCACGCTTTTTTAAATAATGTCAAAGGGTTCCGCGGCAAAAAAAGTTTGGGAACCACTGGCTTAGAGGATAAATGGCAGGACTCATGGATAGCTTGGATGATCGGGTTGGTTGATTTTTTAATTCTTTGCATTAGACTGTGTTGAGCACGTCTTGTTACCTCCGGGAAGCTCGGAACATTGCGGGTAGCAAACATTTGCGAAGCTGAGCATCTCGGGGGTAATTTATGTAAGAGTCTAAAAGACCTGTTGTACAGCAAATTTAGGGTTCTGCCAGAACCTTTTTTATAATTCACCCAGAGTTGCTGACCGTATATATTACTGCAGAAAGTACGAAAGAGTGTGTCTTTAGCTTCACTTGTACAGAAACGAAAGTTCCTTATGGTCATATTCGCTTTAGCACACAGGCTTCGAGATTGTTTTCTTATATCCGAGTCATCACTCAAGGAGCTGGTAATAGTTTGACCCAAATACTTAAACTCTTGTACTTCCTCAATTACTTCACCATTCATTTTAAACCTTATATCAGCTGGCTGATTACAGCTTTTAGGATGAAATTGCATAACCTTAGTTTTTGTAACATTAAAAAGAATATCATGTTTCTGCGAATACACTTCGCAGACATTTAGTAGACGATCCAGACCTTTAACAGAGGGACTTATTAACACCATATCATCGGCATAAACTAAGTTATTTATCCTTGTGTTATCTATACAACATCCTACTGTTGCCTCATTAAGTGAAGCAATTAATCCGTCAATATACACATTAAACAGCATAGGGGAGAGCAAGGAGCCTTGTCTCACCCCGCAAGAGGAGCCAAAACACTCGGATAGTACATTGCCCCACCTAACAGTGAAAGATTGGTGGGAATACCAAAATTTCAATAAATTTAATATGTACATGGGAACCTTCCTGTCTTCTAGTTTTTCAAATAAAATATTGTGGTTCACCCTATCATATGCCTTACTTATATCAAGGAAACAGCTAAGCTATAAATGATTGAATTACTGTCAATGTATTTAGATATTGTTTCTTTAAGTACATAGATACACAGGTCAGTTGAGTGGGACCTTTTAAAGCCAAACTGATTAGGAGATGTCCATAGGAAATCATTTAATCGGAGTAACAAGAGTTTTTCTAGTAGTTTCGAGAAGCAGGAAGCGACAGCAATAGGCCTGTAATTATTGCTGGACAGAATGTCTCCATACTTATTTTTGACCAGGGGCAAGATATATACCCTCATGAACTCTGCAGGGATATAGCTATGAGCAAGCATGGCTGATAGGAGCAATGATATATGCAGACATACTACGTCATTTGCATATTTTAAGTGCTCATTCGATAAGTCATCTACCCCTGACGCAGAACCAGTCTTTAACTCTTTAATTAACCTCTTTACTTCAGAAAATGATCTATATATATATTTTTTTTTTTTTTGAGTTTGAACGACGGTTCAGGATCGACCTGCGGTCGACCCCTCTGCAGCATCCCGCCTCATTTGCGGGACTTGGTGAAGGAGGGAATTGCTCTCTGATCGCCTCCTGCCCTCGTAGCCAGCCACGCATGGCTGGTCAGGGACTTTGCACAAGAATCTGTCCAGCTGGTTCTTGAAGTTATTCAGGTTGGTGTGCTGGAGATTCCTCACTTCTTTTGGAAGGACATTGAAAAGCTTTGGGCCCCGTATTCTGAGGGTATTTTCCATCCTCGTTTTCATGGCTCCTTGTCCCACCGCAGCTGGGACCGTACAAAATCTGCCTCTTCTATCATTCCAGTTTGTTTCTATATATATATATATATATATATATATATATATATATATATATATATATATATATATATATATATATATATACTTATGCATATATATATATATATATATATATATATATATATATATATATATTATATATATATATACACTTATGCATATATATATATATATATATATATATATATATATATACACTTATGCATATATATATATATATATACATACACAAACTCAGAATGGTCCCCTGAGAAATTTATATGTTAAACACAGACCGTGCATGGAACCCGTTGCCTACGTCGGGCTAGCATCATGAAAAACAAAAACTGTGGTATTTGTCATTTACCATTACTTATTCGGACTATAGTGGATTTAATTTTCCCAGAAGAGTTCCTTGGTCCATGCACGGTCTGTGTTTAACATATATATATATATATATATATATATATATATATATATAGAAGAGAGAGAGAGAGAGAGAGAGAGAGAGAGAGAGATTACCGATCAAAGCTCTAGACATTTGTAATTAATTATATTTTATTAGAAGTGAGATGAAAAGTTTAACATTTTTGCGAAGACCATCATTTCATCCATACGTCAATTTCAGGGTGCGAGCAGTTCGCAGCAGCATTACCATGGAGGTCAGTGTATTGCCAATGCTTTCGTACGTTGTTCATCACCACTGAAAGCAACAAATATACTGTATATATGTATATATGCTAAACTGAATTCCAAACTGCTCTTACAAATAAAACATTTTTTTCAATGAGATTGAATTATGTATATATAATATATATATATATTTCAGTCTCATTGAATAAATGTTTTATTGTAAGAGTAGTTTGGAATTCAGTTTAGTAGGTTAAAGGTGATTAACTTTTGTTTCAATAAAAAATTTTAACGATCATTAAACATTTTCTGTTTTGAGAACAAATTTCTTTCCTCAAATTATGAAACTATTCTAAAATTTCCTTTTCTGAGGATTACATTTGTTTTAGGTTATTTGAGACATACGAAATTTATTAAATTATTTCGTGTAATTAATGAATTTAAGATTAAAACGCATTTTATTCTTTTCCACATGTTCTCTGAAAGGCGTTTTTAAGCATTTCCTTTTGACCGATGACCCTCGAGCTAATTAATCAGTTATGTTTACCTGTAATTATTAGGAAGAGATAAATAATTGACTTTCCGCCTGTCTGCCTAAAATAGGAATGTATAAATAAGTATAAATAAATAATATTTGTTTAGTATTAATCAATTTCTTATGAGTAATTTACAAAATTTCTTTATGCAAGTAAATGCATAAATCGTGACATGTTTATTAATATGTCTGGTTTTTGTAAATAAGTCATTAATTGGAGAGTCAGCTGTAATTTGTAAAAGGAAAGGGGTTTCGTCTGTATTAATTTTATTTTAAGACATATTGTTTATATATATATATATATATATATATATGTATAGAAACGACGTAAGTATAGAGGAATGTTCTGCACACGAGGAAGAGAAATAACGAACAAATGAAAAATGAGGTCCCCGCCCGGGAATCGAACCCAGGATCTTCCGATTGCATATCGGACCGGCAATCGGAAGATCCTGGGTTCGATTCCCGGGCGGGGACCTCATTTTTCATTTGTTCGTTATTTCTCTTCCTCGTGTGCAGAACATTCCTCTATACTTACGTCGTTTCTATACATTAATATACTGCGTGGTCATTGCAGTTAAATGTGTATATATATATATGTGTGTGTGTGTGTGAGTAACCCAAACAAACTTAGTAAAATTTACATAGTAAACTACTGAACAATGTGCTCGGTAATTTTGGTTCATCCGATATATGATATATATATATATATATATAAGTTATATATATATATGTATATATATATATATATATATAATATATATATATATATATATATGTAACCTTTGGTTAGCTTCCACCCGAATTGTTCATTCTGACGAAGGTCAAGCTTTTCACTCCACCTTAGACCTACAGTTGAACGTAGAATCCGAACCACGCCCCATCAGCAGCCCAGCGTCTTAACCACTAGGCCACCTAGGGTACCCATTTATCTACCAATCATTTTCTTTATTGTGTGAAAGGATGAACAGCTGACATATATCTATATATATATACAGGGCGTCCCAAAAAAATGTATACACACTTTAACAGCTGATAGCTCAATTGATGTTTCTTTCTTTCCAAGTTAAACCCATTAGAATTAATAATGGCAGTCAGACTAAGCTTTGAACAAAGGAAATTCATTCTAAAATGCTACTGGAAGTGTGAAAACGCAGTTGAAGTGCAAAGACAGTTTAGGAGGGAGTTTCAAACAGATCCACCAACGCGACTTACCATCACTCGAATTAGAGATAAGTTTGAAGCCGATGGAACTGTTCAGAATGTCCACAAGAAGCGTTCCGGAAGACCACGGACATCGACAAGCCCCACAAAGCAAGAAAGAGTACTGGAAACGTATCACCAAAGTCCAAGAAAATCTGTGCGGCAAGCGAGTCGTGAGGTAGGAATTTCAGAATCGTCTGTCCAACGCATTTTGAAGCGCTGTCAATGCAAAAGTTACATTCCAAGATTAGTCCATGCTATTAATGAAGATGATCCGGACCGAAGAGTGGAGTATTGCGAGTGGTACTTGGCACGATGTGGATGTGGATTGGACGAAGGGGTTTCGTAGAATACCCTCCGCGTTCACCAGACCTCACACCACTAGACTTTTTTTTATGGGGATACTTAAAAGACAAAGTCTACGCTATAAAACCTGCAACAGTCGCTGAATTGAGAGCAGCCATTGAACGAGAATGCACACAAATACCAAACGAAATGTTTCGTGATGTTTGCGATTCCATTGCTTCGCGTTATCAGCAGTGCCTGGACCAGAACGGACTTCAGTTTGAAAACAGGCGTTGACAAAACAATTAAATAATGTCTGTAGATTCTATTACATTTTGAAAATGAAATGTATTTTAATAAACACTGCCTTTATAAGTATTTAAAGTGTGTATACATTTTTTTAGGACGCCCTGTATATATATATATATATATATATATATATATATATATATATAATGTAAACCCACAAGGAAAAAGAAAATGATTCCAAGGTCTTTCATGTATTCGGGAATACACCTCTTGAATACACGAAAGGACTTGGAATCATTTTTCTTTTTCCTTGTGGGTTTACATCATTCATTCATTTCACGTGTTTAATTGTGAAATTCATCCCACATATATATATATATATATATATATATATATATATATATACATATATATATAAAGAACGACGCTTGTATAGGAGATATTCCGCGCAAGATGAGAGAGAGAGAACGAAACAAATGAAAAAATGAGGTAACCACCCGGGAATCGAACCCGGGATCTTCCGATTGCCGGTCAGATATGATAACCATTACACCATGGGCCTCACTCATTCAAATGCCGTAATTCTTCTACATACGCGCAGAAACCAATGCCCCAAGGGGGCACCTTCCGCATGCCGTAACATTATATACATTTAACTGCAAACACGCAGTATAATTAACGTAAAGAACGACGCTTGTATTGGAGATATTCCGCGCAAGATGAGAGAGAGAGAACGAAACAAATGAAAAAATGAGGTAACCACCCAGGAATCGAACCCGGGATCTTCCGATTGCCGGTCAGATATGATAACCATTACACCATGGGCCTCACTTATTCAAATGCCGTAATTCTTCTACATACGCGCAGAAACCAATGCCCCAATGCGGGAGGTGCCCCCTTGGGGCATTGGTTTCTGCGCGTATGTAGAAGAATTACGGCATTTGAATGAGTGAGGCCCATGGTGTAATGGTTATCATATCTGACCGGCAATCGGAAGATCCCGGGTTCGATTCCCGGGTGGTTACCTCATTTTTTCATTTGTTTCGTTCTCTCTCTCTCATCTTGCGCGGAATATCTCCTATACAAGCGTCGTTCTTTACGTTAATTATACTGCGTGTTTGCAGTTAAATATATATATAACAAGCAAATGGCTACCCTGCTAAACGAATTTTTTACGTCAGTTTTTACAATAGAAGATGTAACGAATATCCCTACGGTCATAGACATAATACCTTTTGACAATGGTAATACTTTAGATAATATTGTGGTGAGTGAAAGAGGGGTAATGCGCTATATTGATAAAATGAAAAAGCGTAAATCGCCGGGGCCGGATTCCATATATCCCATGCAACTAAAAGAATTAAAAGAAAGCAGTGTTGTGCCGCTAAAAAAGATTTTTATTGCGTCTATTTCTGAGGGGTGCGTACCAGATAATTTCAAGTTAGCAAATGTAACACCTATTTTTAAGAAAGGCGACAAAGGTGCGGCGGGAAGTTATAGGCCAATCAATTTAACGTCTGTTAAATCCCAGAAATGAGGCGGGATGCTGCAGAGGGGTCGACCGCAGGTCGATCCTAAACCTTCGTTCAAACTCACCTAAAGTAAGTATATGTATAGACACACACACACACACACACACACACACACTGTATATATATATATATATATATATGTTAACCCCTCCGTCTATGGCCTTGGTCGGTTCGAAGTTGACTGGGGTTCTGGTTAGGTGGCAACAACGGATTTGTTACTCTGGAGTAGCTGGTACCGTATAGAGAATCGCAGTAGTTTCTTTTATACTACTCTCCGATTTCTTCTTGTAGTGGATCAGAGGATTCTGTGGAACTTGCTAAATTCTCTGAAGGTTTCCTGATTCTTCTTGTAACGTATTGGGAAATTATTTTTCTCTATTTAAGACTAAGTTCTCTGAAGAGAGCAAGGCTCGAAGGAGAAGACAAAGATTTTTCTCTTACTGTAGTTTTACTGCTAAAATGTTACAAGTAATGCTCAACCTCTGTTAGATCAGCCAAGTCAGAATGAACAGTAGAGAAATTTTATGAGCTTTTATACTGAATTTTTTACTGACATCATTATTATTTAATGCTGATCTGTTTTTCTTTTTTATTCTCAATAGGCTGAATTACTTTTGCAAATTATTTAAAGATAAAACAAATATTTTAGCTGTAGCAAGGTCTTGACTGCTATTTTAGCTGTAGCAAGGTCTAGACTGCTGAAGAAGAGGAAGCCATAATTTTAATTTAAATCGCATATTGACAGATCTGATGTTATCATGATCTGGTGAGTTAACTAAAAATGGAAATTGAAATATGCCTTCCCATCACAAATTACAAACAAACATGCACACGAGCAAAAATTAAATGCCTAAGATTCAAAATTAAACGTTAAGCAGGACATGACTTCATCTTTTACAACGAAGAGAGAATGTATACAGGGAATGAACAAGATTACATTATTAAGCTAACTCTAAAAAAAATAATTAAGTAGTTTAAAAAGAAATAAGTCACCAATTATAAAATAGAAAGCAAATAAAAAATGTATCCACACTCGTGTCAGCGTTACGCAATTTTGGTCTCTTGTAAAAATGAATATATGAGTATAAATGTATAAAAATATAAGTATTGTATGAATATAATGAACATAAGGATTATTATATAAATATAAGGATTTATATAAATATACGAATTATATAATAATTATACGAATGAATATAACTTATATAAGAATAGAGGAATTATTCATCGTTCATTTTTACATGGCTCTTCCCTCTAGAATATCATTAAACAATAATATAACATCCTAACTTATTCTAACTAGATGTTAACTAATGGTTTTTATAATACAGATCTATATACGCAACATAAGTCGGAGTGGTTAAGTTACAATATTGTTATTGAATTTTACCCTTTTTGCTACGTTTTCACTGAAATAGATAGGGACTTTATAAACACCCTATATAATAGGCATCAGCCACAAACCGGTGGTGATATCCTGTTTCATGCAACCGTTACCTTACGGTTTTTACTGACACGCTCATATGTAGTCTCTCCTGAACGGCGACAGCAAGTAACCATGTCAACACCACGGTTTGGCCCATCAACGTCATTCCACAAACATTAGTATAATATTGTATGAATTTATAAGTATATATAAATATGCTTATGCGAGTATAACCGTGTATTATTCTTATGTGATTTTGATAATCAATTACTGTCATTCAGACTGACACTGTTCACAACTTCTCTGTGTAACAATCGATAAGCCATCTTGATGGAAAGTATACAGTATCTTTCACCACTAACTCGTCGAATATCAGTTAGATAGAGTGAAAGATATACTTTTCAACAAGCTGGAGCCCCTACTCACAAGCCCCAAACTGTCACATTCCTTGAGAACGAAACACCAGATTTTATCGAACTCAATATGTGGCCGCGTAGTAGCCCCGATCTTTCACCACTAGATTATGGTGTTTGGGAAGCCCTGAAGTTCAAAGTTTACATCCCTGGTACCAATATAAGAGACATAAATGAACTACGCCAAAGAATTCTGCTCGGCTGGGAGAAGGTGTCACAACGTTATGTAAACAGGTGTATTGATCAGTGGCGTCCACGTTTGGAGGCCTGCGTTGAGCAGGAAGAGAGACACATCGAGCAACTTCTCAATTAGGACGAAGAACATGCTACGGTAAGCATCTATGAAGTTTGGGAGCTCTAGTCCCCTTACTTCTTTTAGTATGACAGTTTACCTCTAAGGGATCACTTTTTTTTATCCACCCTGTATATATATATATATATATATATATATATATATATATATTATATATATATATATATATATATATATATGTGTGTGTGTGTGTGTGTGTGTGTGTTTCACAAAACAAATTCTTTCTTTCGTATTTATATAAAGGATAATTATTTATTATTGTTGTTTGGTGAATATGATGCAAGTTTGTTGAGGCGTTTTCATATATTTTTCTTCATCAGTCTTAACGAGTTTAAAGCGAATTGAGCTTCAACTCAATTAAACTTTTTTCCTCTTGTATAAAAACAAATTAAGGAAAATATTGGTTTCCGACACCTGCTCAATTCCTTCGCCAGAGCTTGTTTAAAAGCTAAACATCCAATCAAACGGTATACAGCGTCAGCAGTGTACGGAAAGAGGTAATGGCATGTTCTTTGATAGTTTTTAAACTTAGCTCCAGACGCAGAAAATGGAAACACCAAATTGAATTTAGATAACCTCTGCCGAACGGAATGGTACTGAAATGCGGATCCTTCCGAAATTTATAGCGTTATAGTTATATTTCGTTCTTTAATTCCATTAAAAGTTGCTTGCAGATAAGCGAAATACTTACTGCATCATTCGGTGAATGCGCGCATATCAGAAATGAGAATAAAAGCAATTTACAGGAAGGCGTTACTTTAAGCTTTCTTTATTTGTTCCCACCACTGATTATGTGTCCTTATAGATATAAATTTCAACAATGCTTTGTGAAACTGTGTTTGCACGCAAGAATTCATAGTTTTTATTATTTTGAGGAAACAACGTTAATTTTATATGCAGTTAATTCTTGTTCTCATTTATTTCATAATACAGTTAATTCGAATTCACATTTACACGAAAATGAGTATATTTGGATTATATAATACAAAATAACAATTTAACTCAGCTTGCATGCAGTTTTCACACTGAATTTAATCCTGATAAACATATTTTGCAACAGAAAGAAGGAAAATAACGAGAAGCGATATAAGAAGAAAAGAGGGCATAATATGCAAAGAACAATACCATGAAAAAGCGCTATCATAACAAAACTTAAGAAAGAAAACTCTTGATCGCACCATAATGCAGGAATACCACCACAGAAAATACAACGTTAACATAAATTTATTTACATATTTATTTGTTTACCTTTGTAGTGTATAAATAGATAAAGAAAAGAAGAGAAATGTATAGTGCTTGGAAGCAGTAGTATGGGTACAAAAACGACGCTACGAGTGGGGGGGGGGGAGGGGGATAGGTGAGTGGAGAAGAGTGGAGGAGAAGAGGGGAAAGAGGGTGCGAAAAGCAGAATTTTAATCTTTCAAACGTGGGTGAGGGATAAAGAGAAGGAAGAGCGATAAGATAAGGGGGTGGGGATGTCGACCCACAAAAAGTAGAAAATTAAATACAGAGCAACCTAACCTAAGCTCATTTTTCACTCTGACCCAAGAATAACCTAGCCTAACCTGCCGTAACCTTGCATTTAGACTAGAGTAACCTAACTTAATCTAAATTACAAGCACCACCTTTTCACGCAACCTAGTACCCCAAGGCGTCTACCATTCAGCTCTCTCATACGCATAACAGTGATATTACACCATCGGGAGTCGAATCCCCGACTTCAATCTTTATAGTACAAAAATTCAAATCTTCATAAGCTAACTTCATTTTTCACGGTACCCCAAGAATAACCTACCCTAATAGGGTGTGTCGAATTTTTCAACTTTCAAATTCCAAATATGAGGGGTGCTAAAAAATTGCAGCATGACTTAGGAATTCTAAAGATATTTTTGTTAATTTAATATAATTTAGTTTTGCTTGGTAAGAAGCTACATAAAAATAGTGACTTTTTTTACTTTTTTGTGGAATTATATAATAATTATTGTATTAATAATTATATATGCTGTATAATGTATATATAATGCACTGCTGTTTTTGCTTATTTCACAGGTTGAAACATATTCATCAGTGTGCTGAAGATTACTTGTCCGTCAGTGCTACCATCTTAACCAGTGGGAATTGACCTACAATGGCTTCTAAAAGGACAAGACTGGGGACATTCACACATATGAGCAACCTAATTGGAACTGGTAGAGAGTTGCCCTCTGAACTCCCAACTCTGCGAGACGTTCTGAAATATGGGCTACTGCTAAGAGAACAAAGTGGTGAGGATGTGAGAAACTACCCAGCAGCCAGTCTTGCAAAGGACATTTACCCTAAAGTGCTTGAAAAGTGGGAACGAGCAAACAGTTCTTTTGTAGCCCCCGTTGTAAATTCACGAGTCACAATCTTAAACAAGATCCAAGAGAGCTGGGAGCAGGCCAAAAACATATCTCTTGAGAGAGGAAAGCTACATGTCAAAGAGGCTTTCATTGCAAAACTTGACAAGCTTTTTGACATCCTCAGTTGCAAGTGTAAAATTGTTCTCTGCTCTAAATTTGGCTGCCTTGCAGATGCTGGTTGCAAAAACGAAACTCACATTAACTGTACATGCCCTAGGGAGATGAAGATCCCTGTGAAGGAACTTGCTTTCATTAAAGGTCAGAGAGACAAGTCTGGTTCTATTGGACCACATCAGATTGGCTTGCCAGATCAACCTGAGCACAACAGACAAGTCAAAAAGCAGAAGCGGCAAGAAGACGAAAGAAGAAGGCTTGCTGAATATAAGCAGACAGGTAAGCAGGATGTTTCAATGCCATCAAATGAAATAATTTTCTCTGATGATGAAAATGAAGAACAAATAGCTGATGCTCAAGATGGAAAGGATGGAAGTTATGAAGTGACAGAAATACCAAGCACGTCTTCAACTTCCAATAAAAAGCCAGAGTACAACACATTAGAAATACCTAATGTTGCTATGCATAGCATCAGATATGGTGTTGGCCTGCGTGCCACAGCTGCCATCACCACTGCTGCCTTTATGGATGCTGGCTTGATCACTGAAGAAGACAAGAGACTTGTAGTTGATCACAATAAAGTCAAGAGGGCCCAAGAAAAAGTTATGAGATCCCTGGATCAGGAATTTGATGATCTTTGTAAGAAGGGTGAAATTGACTGCATCTTCTTTGACGGCCGTCAAGATACAACTAAAGTTATGCTGAAAGCAGACAATTCAGATCTTCAGTTCCGCAGCATCATCAAAGAAGAGCATTATTCTGTGTGCAGTGAGCCAGGTGGAATATATCTCTACCACTTCACTCCTGAGAAAGGCTCAACGAGAAAAAAACCTGCTGAAGTTATTGCTGATAATCTTGTAGATTTCATGAAGAAGAAGGGCATTGATAAAAGCCTGCAGGCCATTGGAGGTGATTCTACAAATGTTAACACTGGCTGGGAGGGTGGTTCCATGCATTGGGTAGAGGTCAAGCTTTGCCGTAAGCTGATCTGGTTGGTTTGTGCCCTCCACACTAACGAGTTACCCCTGCGACACTTGATCACAGCACTGGATGGGAAGACCTTGTCTAACAACAAGTGGACAGGTAACATTGGCAAGATGCTAGACACTGCAACCGAACTTGAAATTGATCATTCATTCACCAAACTCTCAACTGGAGAGCCTCTTCCTTCACTGAGTGACAATGTCGTAAAGGATCTCTCTACTGATCAAGCGTACGGGTATAGGATCACACAGGCCATAAGGACAGGAGAACTTCCCACAGATCTGGCCCTTCTTGAAATTGGTCCAGTGAGCCATTCAAGGTGGTTGACAACAGCAAACAGGCTTTGTCGCATATGGGTTTCAAAACATGGCCTTAAAGGCAAAACCCTCAACAACTTAAGACTGATAGTGGAATACATTGTTGATGTGTACTACCCCTGTTGGTTCAACATCAAAGTAAAACACTCTTGGGTGGAAGGCCCACGCCACATCTTGTTTCAGCTGCGGCTAGTTAGGCTGCAAAAGAAGGCTGTAGTGGATGTTGTTTTGCCAACCATCAAGCGCTCAGCATGGTATGCATTCAGCGAAATGATAATCCAGACACTCTTGTGCTCAGATGACAGTGAGGAGAGGAGAGCTGGTGTCCAAAAGATTGTTGACATGAGGGGTGGAGATGATGACACACTTGGAGATCTTTCTGTACGTCCCAGGAAGACACCTTCCATCAACCCCAGTGCTTCTTCCGTGTTGGAGCTGACAGACTGGTCTGACGGCAGGGCCGGATTAAGACCTTTAGAGGCCCTAAGCACTTAAAAGATTTTGGTGCCCCATATATATGTAATTCAAAATATAAACAAAAATAAACCATAAAATAAAATTTTATTTTTTGAAATGAAACAAAACTTACAGTAAGATGGAAAAATAATGTTTATTTTTGTATACTTCCACTTCATTTATATTTGAAAAGTTTTCTCCTACTTTTTTTAATTGCAAAGTCTTTGATCAGATCCTCAAAACTAATCTTACGTAACACATCTGCTTCTATACTTAGTAGAGATAAGGCATCCAGCCTGCCTTGTTGCATAGTTGTTCTGTTGGTATTTTTAATATACTTCAACTGAGAAAATGAACGCTCAGCTGAGCAATTTGTGACCATTAATGTTAAAAATATACGAAAGGCAATTTCTACATTTGGGAAGGCACACTCAATATTGTCTTCTACAATTATTTTATAAAGTTCAGCATGACTGAATCTTGTTTTTACATTTTTTTTGCACTGAACTTATGGCACACATATGAGTGAAACTGCTGAAGCTCAGCAGAGAAATTAGTGTTCAAGTCCTCTGGGTAAGCATCAATCATCTTTTTACAACCCTGAGAATACCTTTCAATTTCAGTAGATGATGAAGTGGTGACATTATGTGGCACATCACTTAGAAAAGAAAATCTCTCTGCTATTTCTTTGTATATCTCTCCTCTTCTTCTCATCTCAGTTTCAAGTTTGTCAACAATTGTGTAAAAGGTGGTGATAAGAAATTTATCTCTGGCATTCAGATATACTTCTGGTGCATCTCCGTCATTGGGTACCTTCTTTCTGATACGTTTGCGAGTTTGAGCTGCCTTGTAATCAACATCTGGTAGCATTTCCTTTGTAGCTGCTTCATATCTTTCAAATTCATCTCGTGAAGTGCACAGTTGGTCAGCTAATGATCCATACAGATCTGCACATGTTTTTAAGTTCACATCCTTATTCTGTAGAACTTTGCTTACTCTATGAAAATTTTGCAAAATCTCATCCCAAAAATTCAACATAAAAACGAATTCTAGCTCTTGCATGTTATTTGCAATATTATTTGCTTCTCTTCTAGTGTCTCCCTTTTGTGACTGGTCTTCAGCTATACATTCTAACGCTTCTAAAATTTTAAGGAAAGATTTCAAAATTGCTGCTGTTGCCATAGCATGTGCCTCCCATCTGGTATCAGAGAGGGATTTTAAGACACTTTCATTTCCAATACAACCTTTAAGAATTTCCCACCTGCTGGTTGAGGCTAAAAAAAAGGTATAGAGCAACTGCACTGTAGAGAAGAAATTAACCGCCTCTTGACAGCAGTCAACAGCACTTCGGCCTACCAGATTTAGTGAATGGGCTGCACAGGGCACATATATAGCAAACTTGTTTGTTTCTAAAAATTTTTGCTGCATCCCCTTATAACGCCCAGACATGTTGGCAGCGTTGTCGTAAGATTGACCCCTACATTTTGAAAAGTTTAGCTTACAAACTTCACGTAAGTACTGCAACACCTGATTTGCCATTTCCTCACCAGTATGGCTTTTCATTTTCAGAAAGGTTAAAAAGCGTTCAATAGGCTGTCCATCTTTTAAGTACCTAAGTACAACACTTAACTGATCGATATGTGATAGATCTGGTGTTGAATCAACTGACAAACTAAAATAACCAGAAGATTTTACTTCGTCAACAATGAGTGCGTGGACCTTTTGAGCCATTAGTTGAATGAGTTCCTCACAGGTGGTTTTGGACAGGTAAGAAGGATTTCCTTTGCCAGAATTTCCATATTTCAAAATGTGACCTGCTAAAAATGGATCAAACCGGCTTATGAGCTCAAGCAGTATATCTTATTATTATAATGGCCGTGATAAACATCACTTGATACAACAGCAATATAGAGAGTTTATAGTTTCTTTTATTTTAATATTAATTTATATTACAATTCTATAAACCTAAATCTTTCTGTAAAACAATACCAAATGATTATGTAAAATATATATTTAATATTATATGCACAAATCACACGTTCAGAATAACTTCCTATAGCACACGAAAATATTTAATCTATATGTATTTTTAATATGGCGCTCAAAGATTTGATATAAACAAAATAATAACGCAAAGCGTAAAGTGTGTGATTACGACGAAATATATTTATTCTCTCAAAAGGGTTGTTGTTCACTACAAATTCAAACAATGAAAAAAAATAAATACTATATATGAATATATATAATTCAGTTTTCAACAGCTTATAGGCTATAAGCCGCGATTATAATAGTAAAATAAATCCATGGTAAATCCGACAATGGAAAATTTCTGTGGTGCCCCCCTTCCCTTGATGCCCTAAGCACGGGCTTATTTTGCTTAATGGTTAATCCGGCCCTGTCTGACGGGGTATTTGAACCTCCTTTGACATGTAAACTGACTACAGCGGAAGTAAAGAAGTTCTTTGACAAGCCTATGCAAGTTCCACAGTGGCCCTGTCATGCTCAGTCAATAGAGAGGTGTGTGAAACAAGTCACAGAGGCAGCAGGCAGGGTGTATACACATGAGAAACGTGAGGGCTATATCAGAGGCCAAGAAGCAAGTCGGCGGCTGATGTCCAAGAACGAATCAAAGCAAGACTTGATGAAACTTGTTGTTTAAATATTTTTTTTTACTGATGTCATTACTTTCTAATGTTGTTTTATGATTACAAGGATATGTTTTATGATTACTAGGATATGTTTTATGCAGAGAAACTAAAATTTTTATAGCATTACCTAACATTTTGAGAAGCTAAAATTAATAAATGTTGTTTTCCGAGAGCAATTTATGTGCTTTTTAATCAAACGTAGATTTACCAAGCTAAGTGTTGAGCAATCACAAAAATAATAGCAGATTTGAATTCTTCACATCCAAAACATATTTTTAAAACCCCTCAGTGAAGGAATTGGCAAAAATTAATTTTCACCTCCCAAATTGACACACCCTACTACCCTAATCTATCATATATCTCATACAACTGCGCAGTCTCAAACGTAACCTACACACACACACACACACACATATATATATATATATATATATATATATATATATATACACACACACACATATATACTGTGTGTGTGTGTGTGTGACGTCATACGAAGAACTTTAGCTGGACGCCATTTTAAGAGGAGTAAAAAAAAATTTCAAATTGTCCGTCGAACTCTTCTGCATCGTTTCCCCAACTTGGAGCATTTGTTGTAGGAGATAACTGATACCATTTAGTTTCTAGAACTTATGGTCGGCTACCTTAATAAGGATAACATAACTGCAATGCTATACACAGGAAAAAAACATGCTGTTGAATGATGCCAAGCGCTTCGGCAAGAGAGAGAGAGAGAGAGAGAGAGAGAGAGAGAGAGCTAATATGTGCATATTGATAGAGTTGTGACCGGACCAATGTAGATATATATAATTATATATATACAGTGCTCCCTCTTTATAAAGCCACCTTTGGTACCAAGGTCTTGTTGGCGTTATATGGGAATTGGCGTTATATGGGGGACCATATATGAGGGTACATACTGTACATATAACATTTCAACCTTTCAAATGTTCCCTGCAATGATTCCTCATTTCACGAAGGTCAAGCTTGTCGTCTCTCCTCTCGAGTTGGACTGGTGAAGTAGTGAGTTGGTTTCTTGTACTCTCCACCTCACATAGCTAGGTACGCCCGGTCGGGGATTGTTCTGAGCAAGTTGTCTGATATTCTTTTCAAGATGTCCACCGCAACACCAATCGTGTTCGTTAGGTCTTTGAGCAGCTGATTAAACAGTTTTGGTCCTTTCACAACAAAACTATTTTCTTTCAGGGTTAAGGATGTTCCCTGTCTAGCCTTTAATTTGGGAACTCCACTGTTGTTTGGGGAGTTACAGGGATTAGGGACTAGTTTCTCCATTATTTTTCTCCATTCTCTTCTTCTTTCCACTGAATATAGGTTTAATTCGCGTAATCTTTCCCAGTAATTTAATTCTTTGCACCCACTGATCTTGGTTGTGAAGCTTCTCTGAATCCTTTCTAGCTGTCAAATGTCTTCTTTTTTCTATGGGCATGTTAGGACCGAGCAGGATTCGAATCTGGGTATGATCAGTGTTTTCAGTAGAGGAATCATTATATTCCTATCCCTTCTTTTAAAGGTTCTCAGTATCTGCCCAGTTATTCTTTTCACTCTGTTTACTGCTATCTTATTTTACTGTATGCTTAAAATTTCGCATCATCCGTCATTACAACCTCTACACCTTTTGCTTTAGAATTTCTCTGAATTTCCTGTCCATTTGGGGTATATTTCATGGATTTTAGGTCTCATATACACATGATATTAATACATACATGTTTATTGTATGTAAATAAAATTAATTTTATTCAGATTTCAGATATTTCAATATATTAAGCTTTACAAGTATACCAAAAAATTATATTTTACCAAAATTTCATTTATTGATGATTGTCTCGCTTTGCTGGTAACAATTTCTTCTATCCATTGTTCGAACTTCAGATACATCCTTTTCCTTTGATAAAAAGAATTTTTTTTTATAATACCTATTTTTAGAATATGAATTTTTATCGAAATCCTTTCCCCGTTACAGTACACGTTTTTCCCGTGACGCACGAACCTCCACCACTTTCCGCGTTTGCCAAATCAGCGACACGAAATACTCAAACATTTGTACCATCATGAAACAAACTTCGCGAATATGTAATCTATGTCACGTCAGACACTGCAGCCAGCATTTCTCTTCAAATGGTATTGGCGGGAAAAAGGAAATATTTTCATACGCTCAAATGCTCTTTCGGGAATGAATTAGGTTGGCGGATGGCGGACAGCGGGTTGGCGATGCATCGGGGTAATTTAAAATGGTGGGAAATCGGGTTTTGGGCGAAATATGACAATAACCAGGATTGGCGCTATAAAAGGTGGCAGAAAATCGCAGGAGCAGTATATCTATCTATCTACCTATCTATCTATCTATCTGTCTATCTCTCTCTCTCTCTCTCTCTCTCTCTCTCTATATATATATATATATATATATATACACTGCATAGTGCATATATAGTATATATAGTATGTATATATATATATATATATATATATATATATATATATATATATATATAATATTATTATAGTGTATATATAATAGTGTGTATATATATATATACTATTATATATACACTCTATATATATAGTGTATATATAATAGTATATATATATATATATATATATATATATATATATATATATATATATATATATATATATATATATATATATATATTAGTGTGGACCAAAAAAATGAAGTTTCAAAAATCTTTGTTCCACATGAGTACTGTTATTCCTTTTGCTTACCTTAATCAAATTACAAAATTTGAAACCTCTACGTCAAGTTTTAGGGGTCCCGAGAAAATTGCACTTTTCCTTTTAATGCTGAAAAAATTAGTTTTTCCTCATTTTCATAAGTTCTGCTTTATTTTTTGTTGGAAATTCTTTACGATTATTGAAAACTGTTTTGAGCAGGTATTGTTTGTCCTCTTCTTTAGTTGTCACTGCTTGATTAAATTTTTCAATCAATGCAACACCCCGCTCAGCTGTGTCATTTGTCACTCTAAGGGCACGAACTCTAGCACAGCCTCTTTGGTACTCAGGATCTATTCCCCATGTTGATGCAGAATTTTCAGTGAAGAGAGAATTGAGATGTAGAGCATCAAAAAGAGATTTAGTCCTTGAAGTAACAAAATCAGAAATCCTTTTTTCTTTAAAAGAAGCTAGGGTTACCTTTGCTTCTAAACGTTTCAGTCCCTTATTTCTTGGAGGCATTTTATATTATTTCGCATTTGCTCCTTTTCTTCAAGGGATATGCTTTTGTCAAAGAAGCTTAATCCAACAAGTGTTTCTGAGAGGTACCACAGATGTCGTTTAATGGCATTTTGGGCTTGCTTGATAACACTTGATATCAAAGAATTTTCCTCCGTTATTGCAAGATCTTGCAAAAATTTAAGATCAACATTTGGGGCTTCCTCTGGTTGAGAAGCTTTTGCCAAAGATTTTGCGTATACCAATGCAACAAATAAACAAATTTCTGTTATTGCATCAAGTTCTTTTTTAGTCATCTTAAATTGATTTTGGAGAAGAAAAAGCTTAAATGCATAAATTCCTTTTGCCATCCATCTTGCATGATGGTACGCTCCAGGTCTCTTCAAGGGAGTATTAGAAATGCTTTCTTCTCCAAAAAACAAGAGAACAAGTTGAAAAAATTCTTTATAATCATCTCTTGGCTGTTTAGAGTTGAATGCCTCCTTCATGATTAAGACTGTTTGATTTTTTAAATCTTGAACTCTCAATTATTCTGCAGCTTTGGGAATCAACAGCAGTTGTGATTTGAGAATGATCCATAAAATCCCATTGAGTTTTGAATCTTTTGAAGATTGGAATATCAGGTTCAGAGGAATGGCCCATAGAAGTCCGGAAGACTTGAGATAGGACAATCTCATAAATATGGTGTCTGCAGGCTAAATATAAAAGCTCTTTTCCAAGTTCTTGTTCAATTTTAGTGCAAGCTCCATCAATTTATCATAACAGCTTATTAAAGAGTCAATCTTTCGGATGGCACTGTCTCTACGCATTGTGGGAATCCTGGCTTTCTCCCAGTAGGTCATCACTTCATCTAAGCAAAGATTAATGGATCTTCTTCGTCCCAATTTTTCCTCTTTTTGATGGAAGAAATATGTTTGCAAAACTTGCAGTTTTGTAGGTAAGCGGCAACAAAGTATATCTTTATTTAAATGGCCAATGAGCCAAACTTTAGTTTTAGAACGAGTAGCCATTTTTAGTTTAAAAAATTAAATTTCTGAAATAGTAAAATAAACCAGTTAAATTAGGAGATAAAAAGGATAACTAAAAGGTTCAAGCCAATTAGGCAAAGCCTTTAATTTAGAGTTGACCAATTAAGGATAATATATTTTATCCAAAATTTTTGTTTTCCTTATTAATAATTTTCTCTGAAATAATGATCTAAGATTGTTTTTGTACTCTATTAACACCAAAAATTTCTTAAATAAGAAGAAATTTTTTCATAAGTTGCAACTCAAGAGTTGAGTTGATCATTGATGTTCTAAGCGCGCCTATTCATTGGAAAATTTTTATAAGTCATTAAATCTCGGGACCCCTAACTATTCTCATATTTGACTAAAATGTTGCTGACATGTCTATCTGGTCCAATGGAACAAGGGCATTAATGTGGAACAAGGATTTCTTCAACTTTATAATTTACCCCCATTTTGTTCCACACTAATATATATATATACACACCGAAACACTACTCTCTCGAAAGAAGGAGCGAGCGGTACACAATAATATACATATGGAAAATACTTGAGGGCTCTGTCCCTAACCTTAGAAATGAAATAGAAACAAATTGGAATGAGACAAGAGGCAGATTTGTACGGTTCCAGCTGCGGTGGAACAAGGGGCCATGAAAACGAGGATGGAAAATACCCTCAGAATACGAGGCCCAAAGCTTTTCAGTGTCCTAGCAAAAGAAGTGAGGAATCTCCAGCACACCGACCTGAATGAGGCGGGATGCTGCAGAGGGGTCGACCGAAGGTCGATCCTGAACCGTCGTTCGAACTCACCTAAAGTAAGTATATATATACTGTAAATATATATATAAGTCAGATATATTATTATATACTTGACAAAAATATATTTAAAATCTGAAAATTAACGCGATTACAAGATTTCATAACCTTTTACGCACTCAATCGCTGAAACTTGGTTTTAGATTTACAAAGAATGTTTAAATTCAAAATTAGCTGAAACAATTCTTTGAAATTTTATCAGACGTTTATGCCTGAATATATATAATCTTAATCGTTAGGCTCCAGAGATAGTCGTTTTATCAAAAGAGGGGTTGTACAGATCAAATAATGCTGGAAATTTTGTTTTATAATATATATATATATATATAATTATATGATGAATAAAACCACGAAGGAAAGGAAACACAAAATGGTGCTCAAGCGCTTTCGTCTAATGACATCCTCAGGAACACTGAGGATGTCATTAGACGAAAGCGCTTGAGCACCATTTTGTTTTCCTTTCCTTCGTGGTTTTATTCATCATAAATATTTTTCACGTGTTACTTTCGTGAAATAATTTTCATATATATATATATACATATATAATATATATATTTCACACTGTACACTATTTCATATAATTGAGTTAAAGTGAGGCCCCTAAACTAAATTAAGGAATAGATCTGCTTTTTCTTACGTCTCATCCAAATAAACTCTCAGATATGAATTCACTTGTGAAAATTTGTAAAACGCGTATACCCTAAAGAAATTCAACAAATAATGTGAATCCATTCGAAGAAGATTACGGTATTTATATTCTAAAAATATGTTTTAAATGCACACACACACACACACACACACACACACACACACACATATATATATATATATATATATATATATATACACACAGGGTGTTTCACAACGGATCTGCCATACTTTGGGGAGTGACTCTCACTCAGCTTATATTTCTGGTCGGGATTGTGCAAAATCTATTCTTCGACTCGCAAAAATTTCCTTCATCAGACAAAAATGTGAAAATCTATCCAATTCTAATTCTTCTCTCTCTTTCTGGCATCGAGTTAAGAACCTCTTCAACAACTTTACTTCCTCTTCTTTCCCTCCTCTTTTCCATTCCGACGGTACAGTTGCTGTCTCTTCTCCGGACAAAGCTGAACTCTTCGCTCAAACTTTCGCTTACAATTCAACCCTGGATGATTCCGGTGCTGTTCCTCCATCTCCTCGTCACTCCGACTTTATTTCTGAAATTAAAATCTCTTCGAAAGATGTTTTTTCTGCCATATCTGGCCTCAACTCTAGGAAGTCGTACGGTCCTGACGGTGTTCCTCCTGTTATTCTTAAGAACTGTGTTTCTGTACTGACACTCTATCTAGGCAAACACTTTCGTCTTTGTCTTTCATCTGGTACTTTTCCTTCCTGCTTGAAGTTCGCTTTCATTCAGCTTGTCCCAAAGAAGGGTGGCCGCTCTCAACCCTCCAACTATCGTCCAATTGCTTTGATTTGTTGCTTTTCCAAAGTAATACGAATTGGTCAGTATGGATTCCGCAAGGGACGCTCTACTGGCGATTTTCTTCCATATCTCTCTGACTCTTGGTCATCCTCCTTTCGGGATTTCGGTGAAACTTTTCCTATTGTGCTAGACATATCAAAAGCTTTGATAGAGTCTGGCACCAATCTTTAATTTCAAAACTGCCCTCCTTTGGTTTCTATCCTTCTATCTGTGCCTTCATCTCTGATTTCCTTTCTTGCCGATCTATAGCTGCAGTTGCAGATGGCCACTGTTCTTCTCCACCCGCTTCCCAAAGCGTCCCTCACAGCAGTAACTTCATGATTCGTGTAGGACGACTATGGGACACCTGACCTCTGATCTTTCTGCTATATCTGATTGGGGCAGAGAAAACCTTGTTGCTTTCAATGCCTCAAAAACTCAGTTCCTCCATCTGTCTACTCGTCACAATCTTCCAGATGACTATCCCCTTACCTTCAACAACACACAAATAACTCCTTCCTCTTCTCTTAACATTCTTGGCGTTTCATTTTATCGTGAACTTGCCTGGAAATATCACATATACTCTCTTTCTAAAACAGCTCCTAAGATGTTAGGTGTGCTCTATCACCTCGGCTGTTTCTTCACCCCCAGTCAGTTGTTGCCCCTGTATGGATTATGCTTCTAATGTGTGGGGTGGCTTAACCCACACAGCCGAACTTGACCGGGTGGAATCAAAGGCTTTTCGTCTCATCAATTCCCCGCCTCTTACTGATTGTCTTCAATCTCTCTCGCTCTCTTCGGCGCAATTTTGCCTCACTCTCTCTTTAGTATCGCTATTATAACGGACATTGCTCTTCTGAACTCTCTAACTGCATGCCTCCTCCTTTAAAGAGAGCACGCAGTACCAGACTTTCTACAATTTCTCATTCCTTTTCTGTCCAACTATCTAATGCAAGGGTTAATCGGCATTTTCAGTCTTTCATCTGCTCAACCAGTCAACTCTGGAATAATCTTCCTCATTCCATCTTTCCTCCTGTGTATAGCCTCCCAACTTTCAAACGCAGAGTGTCTCGGCTTCTCGAAAACCTTGGACCTTGATTTTGTTTCTTTTCTTCTTCCATGGGAGGGGCGATTTTTGCAGGCATTTGCCTTTGGCTCCCTCCTTTCTGCATGAAAAAAAGAAGCTAATACAACACCAGTGCTATTTCCAATCGTTGAGGAGCTACAGACGTTTTGAGGTGCGCGGAAAAAAATAAACGAGAGTATTAATCTGACGTATTTAGTGTTACAGTTTATGAGATACACCTTATAAATGTTCAAAATATCCGCCTCGGTTTTCAATGCACAGCCTTGCTCTTTCCAAACAAGAGTCCACTGCCCATTGAATCATTTCGGGGTGTTCTCGTATGTAAGCAGCGGCATCCATAATCTCGTTTGTACTTTGATCTTGTAGACCATCCCTTTCATAAGGCCCCATAAAAAGAAATGTAACGGGGTTAGGTCCGGAGATCTCGGGGGCCACGATATTGGACCAGCACGACCAATCCAACGATTGTCATACAGCTGATTCAAATAATCCGTAACATGATGACCAAAATGTGGTGGCGCCCCATCGTGCTGAAAAAACATCCTGCGCCTTGTCTCCAAGGGCACGTCCTCCATTAAAAGCGGCAATTCGTTCGACAGGGAGTTCAAATAAATATCAGCGGTTAATCGTTGTTCCCAAACGAACGGTTCAATCAGGTGATCTCGAATTACACCGCACCAAACATTCACCGAGAATCGATGTTGAAAGTTTCTTTCAACGACACCGTGGGGATTATCGGCGGGACAGAAATGGGAATTTCGTCTATTGTTCATTCCATCTCGAATGAATTGTGCTTCATCACTAAACAGTATGCGATTAAGAATTTGGCGAAACATAACCATCCACTGGCAAAATTGAACACGTTAATCGTAATCATCCGGTTGAAGAGCTTGCACATGTTGTAAATGATAGGGACACAAACCACCATCATGTATGGTTCGCCATACACGCGATGCGGATTCACTAATCCGTCTAGAAATCGTTTGAACACTGGTAATTGGGTTACGTTGTACTAGGTCCAGTATGCGCTCCTCCACAGCAACGGGCCGTCGTGCTACATATTCTTGGTTACGTGGAACAATTGTCTCTGTTTCCCTTAATCTCTGGTGTATGTTACTAAACACTTGTCTGTTAGGTATTCGGCGGTTCGGAAAACGTCTTCGATATTCCTCAACTGCCGCTCTGTTATTACCATCACAGAATCCACAAATGAAAAGTAATGAAAACTTTGATGTAATATACACAGACTTTACCAAGGCGTTCGACGATTGTAACCATGGAATCATAGCACATAAACTGAAATATATGGAAATAACAGGAAAAGTAGGAAAATGGGTATATAATTTCCTCACAGGTCGCTACAGTTCAAAGAATATCTTTATCAGAGTCAGAGATCCTTAGCTCAAGGAACAGTAGTAGCTCCAATACTCTTTATAATCATGCTAACTGATATAGATGAAGAAGTTACCAGTGACAGCACAGTAACATCCTTTGCCGATGGCAGAAAAATTAGTAGAAAAATAAGAAACCCAGAGGATATAGAATCTCTACAAACAGATATTAACAGATTCTACAAATGGTCTGAAGGCAATAATATAAAAGTTAACACTAAGAAATTTGAACTTCTTAGGTATGAAGGTACGAAAGAAGTGAGGAACTAAAATCCAGGGAATACTATCCACTAAACGGACAAGGAATTCTGAGAAATTTTAAAGTGAAATATTTAGGTGTTCTTATGACTTATGACGCGAAATTTGAAACAGAATAAGATAGTAGTACATAGAACAAAAAGAATAATTGTACATATATTGAGAATCTTTAAAAGAAGGGATAGAACTATAACGAGTCCTCTATTAAAAGCACTGATTATACCCAAGCTGGAATATTGCTCGGTCTCACCATTCCCATATTAAAAAAGAAGTCATTAGTCAACTAGAAGGGATTGAGAGAAGCTTCACAGCCATGATCAATGGATGCAAAAAACTAAATTACTGGAGAAGGTTACGTGAATTAAACTTACATTCGCTGCACAGAAGAAGAGAGAGATATACCATTTTTACATTTCGAAAATAATGAAGGAGCTGAGCTAGTCCTTAATCTTTCTTTGAATCGTATAACCACTCATACAACAGTGGAAAGTAGAAACGGAAGATTCTTTCCTGTTCCCAAATTAAAGGCTGAAAGGGCACCTCCTCAACCCTAAAGGAAAATAGTTTTGTTGTGAGAAGACCAAAACTGTTCAACCAGCTGGCTAATGAACTAAGAAACACGAGTGGTATATCGTTGGATAGCTTCAAAAGAAGACTAGACGCATGGCTCAGAACAATTCCTGATCAGCCCGGCGTAGCTGAGTATGTGAGGTGGCAAGCACAAGAAGCTAACTTTCTACTTCACCAGGCAAACTCAAGAGGATGGGCAACAATCTTGACCTTCGTGAAATGAGGAATCATCGCACGGAATATTTAAAAGGTTGAAAGGAAAGGTATATATATATATATATTATATATATATATATATATATAACTGCAATGACCACGCAGTATATTAGTGTATAGAAACGACGTAAGTATAGAGGAGTGTTCTGCACACAAGGAAGAGAAATAACGAACAAATGAAAAATGAGGTGACCGCCCGGGAATCGAACCCAGGATCTTCCGATTGCCGGTCAGATATATATATATATAATAATTGAACTAAAAAGATTTGGTATTACTTTAGGTTTCTAAAAATAATATGACAGAAAATCTGATATTCGTTTATTAAATTAGAAGAAGTTACATTGATGTATGATACAAATATATCTTAAAAGCTTACATTAATTCAATCATGCACAGAATACATACGCAAGACTTACACTTGCAATGATCATAGTCTTAAGAATTAATAACTCTCTCCAGAGTTCGCAAGATACATAAGATATATATATATATATATATATTATATATATATTATATATATAAATTATTCTTGCTACATTATGCACAGGTTTTATTTACAAACGGAAGGGATAATTTATTTGATTACCTACAAATTTTTCATTTAAGCGTGAATTGCATTTGCTAAAAATTTCCCAAAAGGCAACATAAAAATAGCTCCTTGACATGTACAGCCAAAACATCAACAGTATTGACTACATACATTACCGTAAACGGTCTGATGCCTGCAAGGATTCGACATAATGCTAGGTATATGCAATTGTTTTAGGAATTTCGGCATACTTCGGTCTTGAAACGATGACATACCAAGTGAATCATAGTAACAGCATGTTTGCTATCTCCTTTTGAAATACACACCCACCCAGTGAATGTCCATATCCTGTTGAGATATCATTATTGAGTATAAATTTGACGGTCTTTCTTTTTGAGTAAATCCATCACTTCATCTTTTGTGTATGTACCTAAAAAAGTTTTCATGTAAAGTAATACTTGTTCATAACCTGAATTGTGAGCTCGTTCAATAAAAATCCGTTATCACCAATCTAAACTGGTTAATTTCAAACAGGCCTTGGGATTCTAAATACGGTAGTACACTAATAGGATTAGAAAAGGAGTTGCTAAGCTCTATTTTTACTGCCAAATGCCCCTGTTTTTGAGGACTTATTTGCGTGCAACTCTCCGAGCAGTGATCAGCCGTAATGTTGAAGGCATAAACATTAGTCCTGTTTATATAGCCATCCACTGATATGTTTATTCCAACATCGTTACATCCATTTGTACCAAGAAATAAGTTGTGGAAGGCACGCGAACACAGTGAAATTTCTTTGTCAGTAGACTATTGTGTTCCTAGATCTCTACCGACATAGGCGCCATTCACCATTGTTAATGATATACGTTTCAAGTTAAAATTTCCAAACTTGAATGAGGATTTTTATATTTGCCTGAAACTGTCATGGTCAACCTCTTCTTCAGTTGGATGTGTTTTATAGGGCATTTAGCCGTCGCTCTCAACAAAGTTCTTTCACTCTCTATTTGTTTAAATGTGGATAATTTTACGCGTTGTCCACTGAGATACATCTCAATAATGTGTGGAACCACTAGTTTAGAGGTTTCTTCTCCATCCTCAGCCAAGTTTAAACATATCTCAGGGGGCTGTGTTGGTGATTTTAACCTTCATCTGAACAGCGTTCGCCAAAAATCTCTTGAAATGAGAAGTCGATGTGTCGGTGAACGTAATAATAAATCTTTTTTTTTAGATTTTAAAATTTCTCTTTTGCACCTTTCTCTGCTTCAGGAGTATAATAAATACCCTGAGACAAGCAAATGGGCTTCTTTGACATCTTTTAAATAATTTAGAACATTCTCCAAGTACACGTGGTAATGATAATAATTGGAACCTCCGGAGACATTCACTTGATTTGATTTAAATATACGTCGCACTGACTGATCATATATGGAAAAAGTTAGTTTCAAGGTAGATTGGGTAATATTCCTCACAATTTGTCCCATCAGAGTGCGATATTCGCACTTTTGCATACAGATACATATTGCTGGGATCGTAAAAGAGTAAGTCTGGGCTGCGGATAACGAACTCTATAGGAGCGATCCACGATCCAACACTATTGAGTGGATTAATCGTGACGTAATCGATTCCTCTAAAGTTGTCTGAGTAGGTGGAGTGATATAAGGGGAGAGTTTTGACGTACAGCGCTCGTCGCTGTGTGGGTGGACTAGCTGTCATGCTAAACTGTTTGGAGCGAATACTGGACCCTACCTCAAGCTGTAGAACCACAATTACATAGGAGAGATTGCTGTACGAGATTGCCGTTTATATCAGTTATAAAAGTCAACCATAGCCTTCATATGTTTACAGAATCTCTTCGATTTTTTACAAGTCTTTCCTTTCCGTTTTACGCTTCGAGGTGATGTCTGCATCTTCTTCTTCACTGGACGCTTCATTTTTCTTTGCCGTTTTTTAGTCCTTTTATCGCGCATTCTCCTTTCACAACTCTTTAGAGTCATCAATAATCTAATTTCTCCTACAACAGAAGTCTTTTCAAAGCTTATTTAGGCTTGACACCAGCCATCACATTTTTAACCGTGTTAATACCTGACTGTAGAACCTGCTGACCGAAATATTTGGAAATACTCTTTAGTAAGAGGACAGCCGTTTATAATATAAAAGAAAATGTCGAACTGGCTTTTGCATCATACTGTAACACTCCGAAAATGAAGATTCACTGTTAAGTTCCCGTAAACTAATGGATAGTTTTGACCTACAACCGCTCTTATATGTATCACAATACTGTTTAGTAGGTTAGAAGCAACTTTGACAAAATAGAGATTATCATACAGTATGTTCAAACTTTTTCCACCATGATCAGGTGTATGCACAGTGCGTAGCAAACGCACCTTTCTATCCCCCCCCCTAACAACCTGATGTTCTATGATATTGTTGTAAATGTAGCACATAGGAAGTCTGTCTAGCAGACTTTCCAATTTTAGGTGGTATAATAAGCTAACCTTATTCTGTAGTTCGTGAAAAGTATTCCTTTGGAATGCAAAATTGTATCTTCCATTTGGTAAAATCTTGAACACCTTTTTGTACCTAATATTTCTCTATGTCTCTGATCTTAACAATTGAGCATGTTCAAATCTTGCAATCTATGCTGCGGATATGATTTCGAAAACTACATCATTTGTAAGTCTTTATTTATCCAAGCTCTTACTTAGGTCTCTTACAATATTTTCTTTGCTGTTATGAGGGCAAGGGCCTAGTGTTATTTCTGTGTTGTACTACTGTACACTACCATTCGTGCTGAGCGCATGGTTTTATCCTTTACCATACCCACCTTCTCAACTTCCTCACGTTTTCTAAGAACCATAAAAACGACTTATTTCTCCTCAATGCTTAAAAGCTTACCATTCAATTAAAATTCACACAACCCCACCTCGTATGACTCAAGTTCCAGTTCAATAGGCCTCTGCAGATCTGTCGTAAAGTTGGCCGGAGTAATGTCAGGGTACGTCCCCAGCGAGGCTGAGGGTAGCAGTGTGACGTAGAACTAGTCATAAGTCATGCTGTATACTGTCAGAGTGTCATTAATGCACTAATTTTTACATAGGAGTTGAAATTCCCTGGTTAACCAAATCATTTTACCAAGTACATTTTTCGTTTCCCCGAACCTTTGCTTTCTAAGATTTTCTCAATTTTAAACGTCTTTTACCCTAAATTGAGGGTAACTTTCTGAAGTTCCTCGCCATAGAAACTACCCTAAATTTTTTCGCCGTTTAGACTTTCAACATAGTACTAACTACTCCTCATTTTGGTTTGGACCAAACTTAAAAAAAGTTTCTTTTTCCAACCATGTTCAAAACCTTCCTTGAACTTTCCTCCTGGTCTTGAAACACGTGCATAATATTCGATATTGAAGCGTTTTACCAAGGGTACTGCTCTGTTACTATTTTCTGGGTCTGTATACCAGCCTCTTTTAAAAACTTTATTAGTCGATGTCCAAATCATCCGATGATAAAAGCGATTGTAGGATGATGTTAACTGACTCAGAATGTCTATGTATCTCTAAGTATTTTTGTGCGTAAAACACCAATGCATGCACTCCTTAACGGTTCGCTGTACCCTTTCCGTTAAATACGCTTTATGCACTGAGTTGCTTCAAAAATATCTAATATTAAGTTCCGCCAACATGTTTTGAAAAGAACGACCTATAAACTCCCCCTAAATCTGTATAGAAATAGGCTGGGATATTATTTTCCTTTAATATCAAAGACTTTGTAGCTTTAGCAATAACTTCTGGCGTTTTATTTTTAAGAGGTACAAACCGTAAGTATCTGGAGAAGACAGGAATTATAAATAGAATATACCTGTAAACTACCTTTACATATCAGTCAAATCTGCTTTCCATATAATGTCCAACGATGGTGCTTTTATTTTAGCAGTTTTAAACCTTCTTCGCACAGGCTTATAAAGTGTATAAGTATCCTGTTCAAGCAAAACATTCTTAACATCTTTTTTCTTTACCCCTTCAGTATAAGTACCTCTGTAGAGTCTCTCAAAACTCCACAAGATGCGTGGTTAGAAATATCTTAATATCGATTCTCTAATACGTCAGCCATTGACGCATTTGAGAAGCCTGTGGATAGGGACAAGTATTGACGATCCTCCTCTTCTTCAAAAGTTTTAAACCGGGTGCACCTGTTGGAGGGGTACTCTGGTGTGCGGTCTAAGTTGCTTGTTCGAGAACTTTTATTGTTTTGGTTACCAATCAATGTTTTTGGAATGTTCATTTGCTATAACCTTGTTTTAGTGAAGTCCCACCTTGGTGGTTGTGGTCTCTTCCACTTTCATGCCAAGTCATGGATGGTATCAATAATGTTCGAACCCTGCACCGTTGAGCCTTCAGCAACAACTTCACCTTTGTTGGGCCATTGAATAATTGGATCACAACTCAATAGATTAAAAAGACTTAAGCCTTTATTCCTCACTGTTTTAGGAAGACTATTTTTTTAACACTTATTCTAGGTGATGTGAGTTCCCATCACTGTCTTCGGGATGTTTGTCTTTAGTTTGAACATGTTCAGTATTGTCACTATGTTTGACAATTAAGGAAAGCTCCATAGGTTTCTTATAGTCTCTATACTCTTGAAGAAATTTCTGAAGAGCTTCTTATATAAAATTCTTTTCTCATCAGGATGTAATTGTTTATTTAATATATGCATCAATTCGCCCTCTATTCTTTTAAATCTGTTTTTACTGTGGTCTCGAGGTGTTTCGTCCTTCCTTGTATTTTCTAGTGAAACGTACTTGGTTCTAGAGATGTCTCATGCGTCTTTGTATTTTTTAGTGAAGTGTACACTTCGTGAGGTAGCACTGCAACCCTCTTCATTATATCATATAAAACTAGATAATAAAGGTCCGCTAAAACTGAAAATAGGACAGGTAGGAATGATCCGCCTTTTTGTACAACAAGACGTTTTCTCTTTGACACAGCTTCTCTTTTACGAGCAAGTGTTCTTATTATATTCTTATAACGACGTAAACCATTCTTGGGGACGTTACATTTTATAACATTGAGACAAACTTCGCAGATACATTTTAAAAAGTCAGGGTCAACGTTTTTTACAAACAGTCACTGAAGAGTAGTAGGTAACCTAGGGAACGTTTTTATAAACTAGAGACATTTCTTTACACGTTTCATCATTCTGGTATATGTAGTTTCAACCTCGTTGGGAATATACATGTTCGTAGAAGTACCCTAAAAGTGTTTCGCGGGTGAAGGTCACTGAGCAAATACCCGTATCGCCGACTCGTTGCTTCTTTATAAACTTGCAAAACCACCTTACGCTGTCCTGGAAACATTTGACCTACTACTACGCCTATTTGTGATACATCCCGACGTTTAGGGAATAAGCCAAGACACTACATGTTTAAAGAAACATCCCAAATAAACTTGTTCTTGAAAAATAAATTTTGGTTGATGAAGAACACGCTTATATTAAGATGGTGAGAGAATACTGCAAACGTCTCAGCAATCGTTTTATTAATTTCTAGCACAAGATCATCAATCACAGTCACCGCATGTTTATCATTCTTTAATAAACCATCATAAATCCCTTTATGGAATAAAATAAAATCTTTGTAATTGTTAAAAATAGGCTGGTACGTTGAATAGCACCATATAACGGTGTGTACAGGTGAGATCAATGCATCTTAAACTTTAATAACGTTAAGCACAAATACAGTTTTACCACATCCTGTGGAACCAGTACAGTATATGCTGATGGACTTGCGTGGCCAGACAGTTTGCCTACGGACAGTTTGCCTACGGACAGTTTGCCTACGGACAGTTTGCCTACTGGACAGTTTGCCTACTGGACATTATGCCTATGGACACCATGCGTATGGACACCAGGCCTACCGGACATTATGTCTAACGGACATGATGCCTAACGGACATGATGCCTAAAGGACATTTCGCATCTACACTCTTTCATGACGAGAATATTTTCTTAATTTTTTTTATTATATAGTGAACAACTGTAGTATATTTATCCTTACCTTATTTAACTTATTTAACTTATTTAACTTCAGATTCATGCAAAAGAATTAATGCAGGTTAGGTAGGTTAGGTAAGGTTAGGTTAGGTAAGGTTAGGTAAGGTAAGGTAGGTTAGGTTAGGTAGGTTAGGTTGCTTTTGTTCCTCTTCAAGATGTTAGCAACACGTTTGAACGATTTACGGCTGTTTTTGACGAGGAAACGGACGAGATCTTGGAAGACTTTCTAACCTATTTCGGGGCTACGTGGATTGGAATTCTACAGCGAGGACGAAGAAGACGGCCTCTTTTCCGCAACAACTCGATAGAGGGCTGGCACAGAGCCTTCGACCTACGAGTCGCCATTACACACCCAACTCTGTGTCGACTTGTAGACCGATTGCGTAATTAAAATAAAATTAAATATATGAAAATGAAATAAAATGAAATAGAATGAAATAGAATGGAATAAAATCGATGCCTCAATAAGCTGCGTCTGTTAGGCGTGTCGTCCTTTAGGCATCATGTCCGTTAGACATAATGTCCGGTAGGCATGGTGTCCATAGGCATAATGTCCAGTAGGCAAACTGTCCGTAGGCAAACTGTCCGTAGGCAAATTGTCCGTAGGCAAACTGTCCTAGTACCATGGACTTGTGAAACTGAATTTTTTAAACCTCCATCTTTTGCGTGACACGCTCTTAAGCAATGCTTTTACCTAGTATAAAGAATTTTTAAAAGCCTTTCCTTATATTCACTAATCTTCTCTTGCTCTTCTTTTCCAGAATGATAAATAAGACCTCCAACCGACAAGAACTTGTGGAACTTGATAAGTTTTCAGAAAGAGCTCGAGACGTCTCACCGAAACTTCCAACTTCCGTGGCTGAGGACGAGGTCGGTTTGGAACTTGCCGTCTCAGATGTAGGAAGACGCACTCGAGAAACCAGCCAGGTGCCTACCGCTCCGCAGGAGTTAAGCGACCATTGGCTCCGGATTCTGTAAAACCCTCAAGACTCGAGTCGTACAGCTCTGAGAACACAATGTCGCCACTAACATCAGCCCTTTTGTCACCAATCCCACACACTTCAGAGAACTTAAATAATCCCGCGTCACCTCAGCCTTCAACATCCTCCGAATCTCACCAAGGCCTTTCTTCTTCTATCCCATCTAAGTCCCACAGAGAAACATCAGAGGGTATTTTAAATTGTTAATTAAATTACTTTCGTTTTGTTCTAAGTAATTTTGTGAACATATTTTTTCTTTTTCTACCCCATCCCAAACCTACGTTTATCATGTTGGTAGGCCTACATATTCTTACATGATTCGCCCGGAGCATTCGTGTTAGCTTCCTAGCAACAGCTGTGATCCAGAGTCTAAGACATATGACTCACTACCGTTCCAGTCTCACGAAGTGAGGTAAGCATTCCGCACCGACTCACAACGGGTCTTGAGTTTGAAGCATCGTGACATACTCTCCTCACAGAATCAATAGCAGTACCACCAGGAAACGTCAACAAAGAAATATGGAGCTACAGCTAAGTAGTATCCTTAACGCACAATACGATGTAGCCCTTTACAAATCAGTGAGAGTGTTTAAGTTAGCAGTGGCGCAATTAATTATATGTTCGAAACAAAATAGAGACATACAGAGTCTGCGAAACGTAGTGAATATTGATGAGACGGCAAAAATATTTATGGTAATTGAGAAGTGGACGGAGGAGAATTATAAAATACCAACAGGAGCGAGTGCAACAAGAGTGACAATTACTGATACACCCTCGTACTCTATTATTTGCATGTTAAGTGTGAACCGTGATACAGCTCAACCCTGCGTCGATATACGTCTGATGTGAAAAAGTAGTGTTAATAATGGGCTTGTACCTACTCGTCAACGGTTCACCCTCGGCAGATTATTTGAAATAGCAACGTTCCACAACGTTCCAGCTTTGGGACGCTGGACTAGAAAGCTACAAACCCTTCCTCGCCTTCATCGCTCATCTGCAAAAACTGTTTCTTTTTATCATATAAGGCACATATCCTCACCCATCGATATGAACTCTGAGCTATACTCTGTTAAAAAAACTAGTGAAAAGTAAATAAAAGAGCGTTTAGGGCGCATTCAATATACTTTGTTAGTTCACAAAAACGGTGTAAAAATAAACGTATGGGTACTTGAGCAGGCTTTTCAATCTATATTATTATTGCTTAAAGATCATGAATGTGTTATAAACAGTTGTAAAGTAGGAACAAAGATAATCCTATATGAACTTGAGGGATTATGTATAGACTAGGATAGATTCTCGCATATATTAAGTGGGTCATTATTTATAAAGAGAATTGGTTGCGTCGTGCAAAGTAACGAGGATGTGTCTATTGCCAACATTGTGTGCGAGTTTACTATACTGACAAAGAAGTAATGTCTTGAGATGATAATAAATGTTGTATTCTTATTTCTAATTTTATGATGAATTTATTATATAAAAATGTGAAAAATGTAATTAATTTATGATTATATGTCCTGCTCATATTCTATTATTTATTTGTAAGTATACTAATAAACACTATTGTATTGCTGTATTACTGAATATTGGATATATGCATTCTTATTTCTAATTTTATGTTGAATGTATCATATAAAACTATGAAGAATGTAATTAAATTTATGATTATTTGCAAGTTTACTAAAAAAATAATGCTAAACAAAGTGTACAGATTTGTTTCATTTAACCTTTATTCGATTATGTCTATTGTTTGTACACTACATTAAAAAGAGTTCATATATATATATATATATATATATATATATATATATATAAGTGGGTTATAGCCGTATTCTTATAGGAATGGTGAGAAGAGAAAGTACAGTCTAACGCAATTGCCCATGCCCAGCCAAAAATATAATGTTTCCACTGTTACGGGCGCTTTACTTAACATCTTTAACAGCGTGATCAGAGCTAATCTTGATGTAGGCTGCAATGGAACGCGCTTTGGGAAGGTTCAGTGAAAATCCGGAGACTTGAATTCATGAACTTAAGAGTCTGATTAAGCAGTTAAAGACAGGTCCTCCCCAGTTACAGATAGTCGATCGATTGATGGCACTTACCTACGTATATGAATGAGTAATAGCCGATCTCCCACATTTTTTATTTAAATTCCTGCAATGAGGCGGAGTGTTGTCTCCGGAAAGGGGTTCGACGCCCGGAATCACGACGCGTTGCCGATAGCCATTGCAAATCTGTGTTTCATTATATGTATGCTAAGTTAGGTTAGTTTAGGTTGATAGAAGAGTGAATAGGCTATTTCTATTTATTTATTTTTCAGATGTCTATTTACTGTTGTCTAGTACTCCAGATTAGGTTAGGCTAGGTTAGGTCCTAATCATGCATTTTGGGGGTTTTGCGTCTCCTACTCCATTTCCTGACTATGACCTTTTTCTCCTGCAAATTGAAACGTTACATCATCTGTTGCAATGTTGCATGCAGTTGCATTGCACTACATTTTTACTGACATAATATTAATCATTCAAATGAAGAGATTATTGAACATCCTTAGTATGCAAACAAAGTTTTGTTTATTTAGAGTGGCACTCATAAGTATTCGTACGGAGAAATATATAAGTTATATTCGTTCTTGTCTTTTGTACAGTGCAGCGGATAGTTATGAAAAGTTTACGGTTCGTTTAGAAAAATTTAACAGATAAAAACATCAGGTCAACTCTAGCATATAACGTAAAACATGAAAGAATTTGAGAAAAATAAAAAAGTTAAAATGCAAATGTTTTTGTACATTTATTTACAGCCCAGACTTGGGCTGGCTTGCCCACTCCCAGGCGGAGTTTTACAAAATCATTTAATACTTAATAATTATTTAATAATTATTTAGCACTTAAGCTTGAAGAATTTAAAAAAAATTTCAGTAGTTGGCTGTTTATTAATTAGAGACTGTTTGCATTTCTCGATTCTAGAATTTTCCCTGTGAATCTTCATGGAAGACGGATGACTATACAAACCATTAATAAGCAATGGGTCATCGTGGTAAGGAGCTGTCTACAGATCTTAAGAGATCTGTTATTGCTGCACAATCTGTTATTGCTGAATGTCATTTACGATGTTTGGTGCGTTCATAAAGAAATTGAAAGGCTTTGGAACAATCAAAATTATACCAAGGTGTGGACGACCTTGCAAGATTTCAGAACGTACAGCTAGACCAGTGGTTCTCAATCTAGGGGTAAATTACCCCACTGGGGTAATGACAACTATTTTGTGGGGTAATGACATGCGATCTAGTTCTAAAAAATAATATTGTAGTAAAAATAAATGAAGTAAGTATGCGTTCCAATGACTGGAGTTGGATTAGAATTGGGTTTTAGGTAACCATACAAAAAAGGTTGGGAACCACTAAGCTAGACAGATTGAAAGAATGGCTGCTGCGAATCCACGAGTGATATTTGTCAAACATTAGGACTGTCTAAAATCGATTTCCCTCACCCTACTGTACGTCGTACACTGAGAAAGAATGGACTACATGAAAGAGTTGCACGAAGAAAACCCCTGCTACAAAAAGGGCACAAAGAAGCTAAATTAAATTACGCCAAGAATCATCAAAATGAGGGATTTGCATTCTGGAAGAAAGTTCTCTGGACAGACGAGACCAAAATCGAATTATTCGGGTACAACGGGCAACAATATGTTTGGCGAAAATCAAATACTGCACTCCAGGAGAAAACATCCTTCCTACGGTTAAACATAGTGGTGGTAATTTGCTTCTTTGGGGAAGCTTTAGTGTTTCTGGTTCACGAAAGCTTGTTATCATGAATGGAATTTTGATTTTGAAGAAATATCAAGAAATTTTAGAAGAAAATGTATTGCCTTCTTTTTGGGAGTTGTGAATGGGTGGCAACTGGGTACTGCAACAAGATAAAAGTAAGAGCACCATGAAATGGCTTCAACAAAAGAATTTCAAGCTTCTCAAGTGGCCCAGTCAGAGCCCAGAACTCGATTCAGTCGAGAATTTATAGCTTGATTTGAAAAAACTGTCCGTAAGAGAAACAGTTCTAATCTGAATGAACTGCAACAATTTTCTTTAGAAGAATGAGTTAAAAAATACCTTTCAAATGTACCCAAAACGAATCATTGAAGTCATTCAAGGAAAAGGTGTCCACACAGAGTATTAAATAATTTTGTAAGTAAATGTATGAAAACATTTTCATTTTAACTTTTTTTAATTCTCCTCAAATTCTTTGTGTTTTTACAGTATATGTTGGAGTTAAACTAATTTTTTTATTTGTTACACTTGTCCAAACAAACGGCAAATTATTCATAACTCTCCTATGTATACATATTCATCTTTAGTATAAACTGCGTAGTCAGGCTGGAGAGAAATACTGAAGGAAATAGTCGAAATCCATTTCGAAATAAGAACAATTAGAACAAAGCTAAATATAATACATATCATTTATATACAGTACTCACTCGGTTATCCTTGATTCGTTCAGCCGTAATGCTAGTTAATCGTGATTTACTAGTTGTGAAAATTGTGCACTTATCCGTAGTCATGACACCGCGTTAACCGTGATTTGACGCGGTGTTTACATCCCCGGCTCGCCTCCCGCTAGCCCACCACAACACGCCTTAGTCAGTGCCTCCCCGCGCTTCATAGAGTAAGCATTTTCGCTTATAGCTTCGCTTATCTCCAAATCTTTTTTTGTGAGTACAAACTACTTAATTGTATATCATATTGTAACAGAATATTACTGAGTGTGGTGGTGCGCGAGGTGGAAGGGCAGTCAGTGATAGTGGGCAGCAGCGGCTGCACTACGACGGTATATACTGAGTTAACCGTGAAATCGGGTCATCCGTGATCATGGACTGCCCCTCAATCACGGATAATTAAGTACTGTATAGTGAATGTATAAACATGAATTTTATTTATCGTATCCTTCAAAAAAGTGCAAAAGTTCAAATTTAATACCAATTTCTCTCTCTCTCTCTCTCGCTCTCTCTCTCTCTCTCTCTCTCTCTCTATACAATATCTATCTATCTATCCATCCGAGACATATACATTCAGGTAGAACAACTTTGAAATTCAATATAGTAGTCGCAAACCGATCCAACAGAAAATATTGACGCTGCCTAGGCATAAACATGCAGGACTGCCAATATGGATTGCCTTCTTTTCATTAAAACCTTTCAACATTTCGTAAACGAACGTGTGGATGGAAATTAGTACAGGTCACCGATATACGAGTGAATTATTGAGTTAGCTTTTGAAATCTCATTTATCAAAAGCTGACACGAACAAGGCGCCACTGTTAAAGTTTTGAAGAAGAAGAAATGAGAACTTAATTTTAAAAACTTACTTCTTTTCCATTTTCATTGTAAATGATTTATAATTTTCAGAATTTAACTTTCACCATTAGCAAGTTTAATTTCTACGCGCTCACATTGCAAGATTCATAGGAACCATAGTTAAGTTGTAACTTTCTATATTTCCATAATAATGAATTCCTAAAGGACTTGGCAGACTGGGTTTTATGGGACACGACACAGGAGTTCAGAATATGAAATATTTTTGAGCTACGTTTACCGAATTTTCTGTATTACAAACTGAATTGATATTTCAGATACAGTTGCATATGACGTCAGTATAAAGATGCACTGTGCCACCAAGTAGTCTTGGTGCTACCTTATGAAAATTGCGAAGGTTTAAGATAATGGATGAACTGTAATTTTTAAGTCGCACTTTATTGGAGATACAGTATATTAGTAATCTTTGTTTGCTGGATTTATAAATAATATAAATAATATAACCAGAAACCTTATTGCAGGAAGTGTCAGCAAAACAGAAGAAAAAAGACTGTTTGCTGAAGTAATATCCATTAAAGAATACTGTTCCAAGTGTACGTGGAACGCATACTTAAATATTTGCAGAAGGGATGAAGGGAAGGGTAAGTGTAGGAATAAGTATGAAAAGTACAGGATAGAGATCAATACTGTGGTTGAAAAAGTGAATTATGAATAAAAAGTACGGTAGAAAGATGAAAGTTGGAAAATATAAAGTTATTTTAGAGTTAGTTGAGAGAAAAAATGAGGGTGGTAGAAGTATGAATGCGAAGATAAAAATAGAAATGTTAATAAATGGGGAGAAGTGCGATATGCGATGGATGGAAAGAGAATGTGAAGTCTTTGTTTAAGAACAGGTAGTAAAACTGTCGATAGTAATGTAAGTGATATTAGGAGCATTGAAAAGCTGATATTTTTTGTAACTGAAAAGATTAAGAAAGATTAGATTGTGTTTTCGTTGCAAAAATTTAAGAAAAGAAAGAAACTGTTGGAACACATGAATTAACCAGTGAAATGTCGAAAGAAGGGGAAATAATAATAATAATAATTTGTCACGAGACCAGAAACTGGCACTGCGCTCAGCCAAACGAATGAGGCCGATTGAGCTAAATCCTTCATTATTATTACCATCATCATCGGGATTCGAACCCCCGACCTCAGTGTCTTCACTTCGCTTACAGGAAAGTGGTGTTACCCACTGAGCTACGGGCGCTGGGCCAAGAAAGGGGAAAGTGTCTGAACTGAAATGCACAATGAATGACTAAACGAAAGCAATTACGGGGTCTTACATATAGAGGAGGAAGGGGAAATATATAAAAGTTATAGGACCGAAACAAACTTCATAAGACTTGGATGGAAAAATGCATGTATGATAAATGGTGATGCTTAGACACGTTATAAGGATGAGTAAAAATGTGATTGGGAATGAATTAAGAGCAGCTTTTTATGCACAGGTCAAAGAGCAAAAAATATGCAAAAAATTATTTACGCACTCATTGATAAAGAAAATCATGCAATAACAGGTCATTTTATTTGAATAGTGGTACTGCGAAGAGAGTAAATATTAGTATATCAATATATAGGTAGTATACATAAGTATAAATATAGGTGTCCTAAAGAACAAAAGCTTCAGACGAAATAAGTTACTGACATAGTGATCTCCTTTATATCACCCGTAAAAGAGGAATGAGACAACAAATAAATAAGCCGCTTAAGACCTAGAAGTTCAAACAAGTACCATTTAGTTGTCTCTATCCTCAATGACGAACAGCGAGTCCGGGTAAACTACAAAAAAAAAAAACCTCTCTTGAACCGAGGCAAAATTGCAACAGAAGCCTTTGAAACTGTTTTCCATACAGAAATAACCGTTGAATAACATACTTAAAATTCGACAAAACTGGAGTATCGGAACATCTAGGAAATCAGTTTGTAATATGGCCGACACGGTCCGTTTGGCTAAAAACGACAATTTCTCTTGAGGCGTTCTTTGCGAACATATAGCGCGATCTTAAGTTTTTGGTAGTGAATTAAAGAAAGACAACGTAATTTCGAACTTCAATGATTTTTTTTAATTTATATACTCGTATCTGTATGAATGTGTTTCGCAAATTTTTTTCTGTGAGGACTGCTCAAAAAAGAAAGTTTTTCGATACCTCCCTTCAACTTCACTCCAAACACAATTCATTGAATAAAATTATGACTTTCTGTGCAATAGTAGCAACAAACAGATTCATCCTTCTCATTGCAGAATATATGAAGAAACAGAAGTTCACTGTTGAGTTAGCTAAGAAGATGCCGATGTAGGCAGAGGTAGTCTCGTCTCAATAAATCGGTGTCTTCTCCAATAAGTGGAGAAGACACCGATTTACTGATTCTTTTCCTGCACAACGTTAGCCAAACCAAATTCAAACTGTACCTCCGTAGCAACAAGTAAAATCAGAAAACTATAACTTTGATGTTAGTACTTGTCGAATGGTACTAGGCGAAGACACCTGCAAGTATTTGCCATGCTTTTAATGGTTGCGACAGCACATCACGAATATTTAGGATAGGAAAGTGTACATACAGCATTTCTGAAACTAGTAAACGATACCAGTCTTCGCGAGTTGGCAGCAGTTTTCTACTCGAATGTTAGCCACATGCTGACATCGAACATGCCGGGCAGAAGGCAATGGTGTTACGTTTTGGTGGACAACCAAACGACTCCCTCACCAAACTTCGCCATCAAATGATAGTGGACAACCAAACGACCCTCTCACCAAACTTCGCCATCAAGTGATAGTGGACAACCAAATGACCCCATCAAACTTCGCCATGAAATGATAGTGGACAAGATCACATTAGCTAAGTCTTTTGTTACACCAGAACGTTTACTACTCAATCAGTAACAAAATTTCACAGCTTCCGGTCATACTATCAAATCATGGAATGGGAATTTAACAGCCAGTCCAAGCAGTCCATGAACCCTACAGACTAGGGATGACTTTTAGAAGTAGGCACCCAGTTCCACCCAGTGATGTCAGATCTGCGTCTTACTCCTGAATTCCTTTTGAATGTGATCCACTGCAACTCCAGGACTGGTTGTGGTACATTACACTGCAGTTGGAAGTAAAATAGACTAACGTTCTCAACAGTATGAGGCCAGTGCCAGACCAGTGTCTGTCTGGTGAACATGTCGATAATGAAGTTGAATTGAATGAGTGAGTACTTTTACTTTGATTTATGGAACTAGTTGAGTACTTTTGCTTTGATTTATAGAAGTATCTGACCTACTTTGAATGTGTCATCGACTATGATTCTGTCATAACAATTTGATTTGATATTTAAATTTTTAATTTGTTACCTGTGGTTTTCTCTGTCGGCCATATTACAAACTGATTTTCTAGGTGTTACCATGCTTCAATTTTATCGAATTTTGGATGTTATTCAACAGTTATTTCTCTATAGGAAACAGTTTCAAAAGCTTTTGTTAGTTTTTCCCAGATCAGTCGGTATTTCAGCCTAACTAGTTCATCTTCCCATCTCATCATTGTACAGTATTTTATATGGGGTTAAGTGAAAACAATTATAGGTATGAGAGCTACTTATGAATCCCCTATTCTGGTTGTTATATGCCATTTACGCGTGATTGGTACCATAATAGTGCCATAATAGGTTAATTATAGGGAGTATAGATAAAAATAAACATATCAAAGTAGACATATCAAAAGCTTTTGATAAAGTCTGGCACAAATCGTTAATTTCTAAACTGCCCTCCTTTGGTTTCTATCCTTCTATCTGTGCCTTCCTCTCTAATTTCTTATCTGGCCGATCTATAGCTGCGGTTGTAGATAACCGCTGTTCTTCTAAAGATCTTAACAGTGGTGTTCCTCAGGATTCTGTCCATTTACCCACTCTTTTCCTTTAATTCACCAATGATCTATTACGTCGCACTAACTGTCCTATCCACTCTTATGCCGATGATTCCACTCTTCACTTCTCCATCCGCGGAATTATATTTGAGGGGGTAACCCACTAAAAATGAAATATTCGCTGCCAACCTGGATGTTTACTCTCGGGGTATCAATCAGAATTGTTTCTGCCTGCGGGCGCCAGAACATTTCGATAGGACTAGTCGCTCGTCTAAGTGATTTTTTATAATAACGTTGTTTATAAACGCCTTCTTTCATTGGTGCCCGAGATGTATGTTTTCATACGAGTATCACATTGATCGAGGTTGGGAGGTTACATGGGGTAACAAGAGGTTACAAGGGGATATGCGAGGTTACAAAACACTGCGACACTCTGTGATGATTTAACTAAAATATTTTGGTTTAACATTAGAACGTAATTCGTCGAAGACGAACTCATTTGGACCGTAGAATTTACTGCTACAGGACAATTATAATGTAATGTTTGTGTTCATAAAAACAAACAGGATCACCTGAAGATCAGGGCCCCCAGCCTTCTTTAGTTAGCTTTATAAGGTTAACTAACGAAGATATAACAACCTAACCTAACCACTCGTCAAGGGCGTACAGTTGACCTAACCTGGCATTCAATTAACCTAACCGGACATTCAATAATTTTACCGTAGGTTTCGATATATATATATATATATATATATATATATATATATATATATATATATATATATGAGCACTCCAAGAATAAGCACCCCATAATAATGGTAGCGCTTCAAACTAAAGTGTTACCATTATTGGTTGAAGATCCATTGCCAGTAATAAATTGGTGTAAGGGAAAAAATCTTATTAAAAAACTGATGCTGCGTGCTCAGTGCGATCAAGCAATGACCTTGACAAAGTTTTCGAGGAATGTTGATGTTAAAATCCTTTAATTTGGATTGAGGTCGAACTGGGGTGCTGTTTCTTGGATTGGGGTCTTGGGACTTTGGGGTGCTTATTGTTGGATTGTTCATATATATATATATATATATATATATATCAGGGGCGACGCCAGGCTTTTGTGGATACTCAGACTCAAACCTTTCAAGCATATATATATATATATATATATATATATATATATATATATATATATATATATATATATATATATATGTGTGTGTGTGTATATATATATATATATATATATATATATACAGTATATATATATATATATATATATATATATATATATATATATATTATATAATATATACTGTATAATTTGATACTTCTTTCACTGTGATATGTATTATGTATGACAATCAGAATATTTTTAACTGGCATAAATTTAGAAAATAAAACATCGCCTTACCTTATTTATTTATATATGAACTCCAATCTTTTTGGTTTTAATGCACATTCTTCAATTACTTTGTCGTGCAACATTTTATTCTTCTCTAGCGATATTACAATTTCTTTCTATATGGCAAGTCTTGCTAAACTAGACAGCCTTTCCTCTGACATGATATATTCCGTAGGTACGTCTTTATTCTGTTAAGCGTTGAAAAACTTCTTTCGGTGACACACTGGTTAGAGAGATTGTCAAAAGGAGCCGAATTAATTTGATCGTTTCAGGTAAGGCAGTTGTAAGTCCAAAGTCAAGACAAAGCTTTAAAATATCAGAGTCCTGATAGATGTATTTTAATTCTGACGTTAAAGCTTTTACGTCAAATAGATTACTGTACTTATAATCAAATGCTGCTATTAAGTCTTTGGGGAAATTTTCTTTATATACTGCAAACATTAATGAATTCAATAGCTCAAAAAAATGAGAACTCTTGAATGCATTCAAATCGTTCCTTCAAGGCTGTTACAGAGGTATTCAGAATGCTAAAGTAAATTTCTTTAAAGTCTGTCACTTTTCCTCTGAGTCTCTTAGTAGAGGGAGAAATGGTCGTACAACTTACTATGTCACATGTCTTTTTAAGAATTTCATTATAACTTTTGTCATTGATTTTTCCTTCCAGAAAACTAATAAAATCATTAATTTTCTTTTTTGCAAATTCCATGTCCCTATCCTTCAATGTAAAACATCAAGTACTTTTTCAGCATTGCTAAGTAATTCTTCAAAGCAGCAAATATGAAACATAAATAAAAAGTCATCTAGTTTTGCATAAAGGTTTTCAGCCTGGTTTAAACTGTGTTCATCCCACGAGATTTCATCATTCAAAATGCTTTCTAAAGCCTCTTTCAATGCGTTTGGGTTTCCCGACTTATATACAGGGAATACTCTGACTTCCTTTAGACTGTCAGGGAATACATCTTGTGTTACTGATTCATTCATTAATTATCTGACTGAGTGGGATTGTAATTTCATCGGATACTAGATAATTTGTATATTTTTACAGGGATCGTATTGATGTCAAAATCTTTATTTCTCTAGATTTTTTATTACTATAGAGATATCGGTTGGTAGGATTAGATCAAAGAAAAATAAGTTTGGATTTGGTTGTGGCTGTATTGTCGGTAGTAAATGTCTGTAATTGGGATCGAGGCTGCAGTATTGGAGCCGATATTTGCAAAGAAGTTGTTTAATAAATTGGCTGTTGTTTAATAAATTGGGGTCACTGTAAGAATTTCCGCCTTGTGTGAGGGAGGTCAATGAATTTGTTTTAACCATCTTTGTGTTAATTAACTCTTTCAGAGTGTTCTATAGCCTTTTCGGATTGGATTCAAGATGGGATCGCCAGTAAAGCATCCCTTGAGGAACCCATATTGATAATCTGAAAGAAGATTGTGAGAAGAGAGGTGTTTAAGAATCTTCCTATTAAGGATAGATTTAAAAACTTTAGAAAGGCAAGAAATCAAAGCAGTTGGACGATAGTTAGAGGGTTGAGAGTGGTCACCCTTTTATGGGACAGGCTTAATGAAAGTGAACTTCCAGCAGGAAGGAAAAGTACCAGATGAAAGACAAAGACGAAAGAGTTTGCGTAGAGAGGATGTCAGCACAGAAGCACAATTATTGAGAACAACAGGCGAGGCACCATCATCGACTTGAAGAAACATCTTTGTAAGAGATTTTCAGACATAATAAAGTCAGAGGGAGGAGGAGATGGAGCAACAGCACCGGAATTGCCCAGGGTTGAGTTGGAGGCGAAATTTTGAGCAAAGAGTTCAGTTTTGTGAGGAGAAGAGACGGCAAATGAGTCGTCGGAATGGAAAAGAGGAAGGAAAGAAGAAGAAATAAAGTTGTTGGAGTGGTTCTTCACACAAAACGTAAGGCTGTCATCTTGAATACTAAATGGATACACAAACGCGGGGTCTTCGTTGAGTACCATTTTTAAGTGATCTTCTTCAGCTGGAGTAGGTTTTCATTTTGAGAAGTACGGTTTTCAGTCCTCTGAAAATAACTGAAAAAAAGAAGTTTTCAGTCCTTTGAAAACATTAATTATGTTCATGTTATCTACGCGTAGATATTTCATTCAATATTCTCAGAGCATATTTACCGATAAGTAATCCAATAAACGTATAACATTATTACTGCAATTCAACGATACACCATACGACGTAGTGACTCATAAATGGTATACTCTCATCGTTCGATAATCGTGTGACCAAATAATCAAAAACTTATGGAAACTACTGGAGGAAATTCTAATCATAGTATATTCCCTTTCAGTTCCTTTTATTAATTATATTCATATTAATTTCTAATGTCGATACAGAAGATCATACTAAAGAACTACTTAAGTTGTAAAGTTTTAACACTATATATATATACACAACAAGTAAATTTTTATTCTTTGGCGGGATCGAACACTCATATGAAACACGTATCCGAAGAGCCGGAACTTTATCCACTGTAACACGAGGTTTCTGATGCAAAAGAACGCGACTTCCGAGCATTTTATATATTCTTTTGCTGTAGTTTCACATCGTTTCAGTTGTGTACTTACCGTAATATTTTTTCTCTTTATACAGGGTAGGAAAAGTCTTTAAGGATTTTATTTATTTATTTAAAATTTATTGGGGCAGTAGAAAATACTCGACTTGACTGTGACGAACCTTTAAATGACCCAGATCATATGTTTCAGTTCTTCTACGACACCTTATTCCATATTTTTAATATTTGCTTTCCTTTAAGGAGAAAAACAGTTTCGCCCAAAAGGGTCGCAAATCCATGGATCACTCCAGGAATTATCACTTCAATAAAGAATAGAGATAAATTATTCAAATTGCAATTGCAGAGCAAAATTCCTAAAATACAATATACTCAATACAGAAACAAATTAACTAAAATAATCAAAATTGCAAAATATAACTATTATAACAATCAATTTTCCAAACATAAAGGAGACATGAAAAACACTTGGACAACCATAAACAATCTTCTCGGAAAACAAATTAAGAAAAATCCAATATAGAAATTAAATGTTGATAATAAAGAAATCACTGATGATACTGCTATTGCAGACTCTTTAAATGCACATTTTACTTCAATAGCGGATAAGTTTCGCTCACAATTAATAAATAATGATCACTCACCTCTAGAATATATGCCACCCAGCCCACTAAATTCATTTTCTTTTGTTCCTGCTACCTCTACTGAGGTCCAGAATATTATTGGTAAATTAAAAAATACAAAAAATAACATTCATAACATTCTTGTACCTATATTGAAACTTGTTAAAGATAAGATATCTGTAACTTTGGCTAAAATTATCAATCAAAGTATTTCCAAAGGAATATTCCCATCAATGCTAAAAACTGGTTGTATAACACCCCTTTTTAAAGGGGGTGATCCTACACTAGCAACAAATTACAGGCTGGTGTGTTCATTATCTGTGTTCAGCAAAGTTTTCGAAAAAATTGTAAAAAGTAGAATGCAGCGATATTTAGAATCTTACAATTTATTATCTCCAAATCAATATGGCTTCCGTAATAATAGAACAACGGAAATGGCTATTTTAAATCTTATGGAAAATGTAAATATAGCTAAGGAGAACAAAGAAATAATGATGTCAATATTTATGGATTTGAGTAAGGCGTTTGATGTAATAGACCATAATATTCTACTTAATAAATTGTATTGTTACGGCTTTAGAGGGGCAATCAGTGATTGGTTTAAAAGTTATTTGTCCGATAGATATAAGTTTGTATCAGTAAATAAGGTTTGCTCCACTAAAGCGCTTGTCAAACATGGTGTGCCACAGGGCTCAGTGCTGGGTCCACTGTTATTTTTATTATATATAAATGACCTTCCACGTTCATCTGATATACTGAACTTCATAATGTTTGTAGATGATACAACTCTCTCCTTTTCTTGCAAAGATGTTAATACAGCTAAGAATATATTTCATTCAGAATTCATCAGTGTAATGAAATGGTTGACCACCAATAAACTCTTCCTAAATACCAGTAAAACAAATTTCATGATTTTTACTAATAAAAGAAATGTATATCTTGATGAACTCAATGTTAATGAAATCACCATAAAGGAGTGTACTGTAACAAAATTTCTTGGTGTAATGCTAGATAAGAATTTGCAATGGAGTGATCATGTAAATTATATCGCGAAAAAGATTTCAAGGAGCGTTGCTATAATGTTTAAACTTAGAAATGTAGTCCCTAAACAAGCTTTATTGACTCTTTATCATACTCTTGTTCTTCCTTATATAACATACTGCACCCTTGTTTGGGGAAACTCCGCTAACAACGCATTAAATGGTATCTTTGTCATCCAAAAACGAGCAATAAGGTTATTATCTGATGCTGATTTCCTTGATCACTCTAGTGCATTATTTAAAGAGCTAAACCTACTAAAGCTCAATGATATAACCAAACTGGCACATTTTATTTTTATTTACAAGTGTAAGAGCAAAATCATTAATTTGCAATGGGTAAATAGATATTTTGTAACTCATCAAGAAATCCACCCGTATCAGACCAGAAATAGATCAAAGATTGTTATACCTCAATTTAGATTGTCTTCATCTCTAAAACTACCCATTTTCATTGGATTGAAACTATGGAATGACTTGCATGCCGATATAAAAAATATTGCGAATGTAAATTTGTTTAAAACCAAGTTAAAATCCCGATTAATAATGGGATACTAACAAAAATCTTGGATTAATGTCCACTAATAATGTTTAATATTGTCCATTAATATTGTTTAATATTGAAATACAGGCTTTAACTATTAATAATACTTATTTACTTATTTATTTATTTTATTATTATTAATTTATAACGGCTAGCTGCTTATTTTTAATAAGAGCCCAGTAAAGCCTAAAGCTTAAGGGTCAAATTAAAAATAAAAAAAAATAAATAGTCGAGCTTCACAATTATTTATGTCATTGTAAAAATTGTAAATTGTAAAAAGACTACTGTATTTATTTTATTATTAACCCTTTGCCTGTCCCGTGCATCACATGTGATACATGCATCACATATGATACACAGAGCGCATCATAAATAATATTTAGTGTGATACATTCTATGATCACATATCACCCACCAACTAAACCAAATAAACCTCCTAAAACCAAAAGTCTGAAAACAAGCATGGACGTTTGGACCAAACTTATGAAAATGCTTTGGACAGGCAAAGGGTTAATAAAGGTTATTCTATCTATCTAACTATTTAGTTAACAACATTATACAGATATGTGTTCAAATAATGAAACCAACCAAACAAAAAGTCTGTAAGAACCCAACCCATCTTCCTTCAGTGTTCGTATCCAAAATCTCACGGAAAGCTGCAGAACATTGTCTCTCAATACTTGGCAATAACGTTTTCCATCCATCGTAGCTCTCGATATGTCAAAGGAAATGAGTCCTGAATAACCAATGCACACCAAAACTATTAATGTAGGGCCTAGCCGTTTTAACGGGTTTACCCAATCGTATTTTGGGAATTTTTTTCGCCCAGCAGTGAACGTTGTGTTTGTTTATTTTACTTGTTAAACCGAAAACACATTCATCTGAGAATGTCCTCTTTCCAAGGAAATCTGGATCAGTGTTGAACTTTTGTCTCATTATTTCAGCAAACTGCAGCCCTCTATCACAATCATCGTCGTATATGTGCTGAGAGTAAATGGGTTTGTAATCGTGGTACCCCCTGTGATTTCAAAATTTTTGATACTGAAAAGGTGAAAATATCCAATTCGTGTGCGACTTTTCTCAGTGAAATTGTTGGATCGACATGAAAAGTGACGAGAACATTTTCTTTGTTGTTGTCTCCTGTCGCCGTTGCCAGCCTTCCGTTTCTTGGACGATCTTTTATTAGATTCCCTGTTTCCAAAAGTTTGAGCTTCCAATATCGAAGAGTGGTTACATTTGGTGGTGGTTTATTATATTTTTGCTGAAATAAACGCAAACTTTCTTCATAATTATTATAAGAAATAGCCCACGATACAAGATACACTTTTTCTTACTGACATAGTGCCAGAAAGAGCGATAAGAATTAGAATTACATAGGTTTTCACATTTTTGTCGGATGAAGGAATTTTTGGCGAGTTGAAGAACAGATTTTGCACGACTCCGGGCAGAAATATAAGCTAAGCGAGAGTCAGGAGTTGGATGGCGACGATACCTCCTGAAAGCATCCTCTCTATTGCGGATAGCATTAGAGCAAGGGAAGTTAAACCAAAGCTTCTTTACCTTAGTAATAGGAATAGAATATGGAATGTACGCCTCCATGCCCGAGAGAATCACCTCCTTGATGCACTCAGCACACTCGGAGGTTCCCCGGCCACGGAAGCAGTAATTATTCCATGGGAAATCAGAGCAATACTGCCTAAGGACCTCCCAATCCTCTTCGGAGGCTCCAAAGACCAAACTAGAGCGATAGGACAGGAAACAGATATAAGATTGTGGTCGGAGGAGCCTAACGGAGAAAAAGGTTTGACAGAGTAAGAAGGATGACAGGTGAGAATGAAATCAAGGTGATTGGGGATACGAGTAGGGTGCTGTACAATCTGCTCTAGATCATTCAAGATAGAAAAGTTGTAAACCAGTTAAGTAAGAGAAAGTAGGAGGGAACAGAAAAGGGGTGTATATATATGTTCAGGTCGATTTCATGTTGCGCGAATATTAAATTACTTTTTGCCAGAGGTTTGCGTCGAAGGGTGTAAATCACCCTCGCGTTATCGAAAAACGAACGGTTGTTGATACCTCAAGAGTGAATGACTGCTGAAAGTTGTTTTTGTTTACCCTTTGGGTTCGCCTGAGGAATATCCCTGAGAGGAGATTTTAAATTTTATTTTAAAAATTTCTTTAAGAAAGACCGGGCATAAGTGTAACGAACTTAAAATTAGAAGAGAGAATCAGTGTGTCTCAAAGCTTTAGATAAAGCGAATCCCGTGAAGATCTTGTGTCTAAAATTAAACAAAATTGGATTAAAATTACCATTTTTGAACTTAACTGAAGTTCGTACCGAAAAATATTTGTGTGACATAACGTATCATTGCTCCCCGACTTGAGCATAAATTACCCGAAAAGCAAACGGTTTGGCTTGAAAATAAAATAAGACGGAAAAATGTCTCTCCTTAAAAGTTCACAGAAAGAAAACGCAAAATATAAAAAATATATTGTGTTAATTTTAAATAGTATGAATGCGTTGTCTTAAATTTTGATTACAAAGATTTAATCCCGCAGAAGGGAATATTTACCACTGTCAAAAAGGAAGTAGGTAAACATTGTAATTAAGGTATGCATTAGGGCCGCTTCACACGAGCGTATTTTTGTCGCCCGCATAATTATGCGCGCGTCTGTTTTTCTAGAAGGCATGTGTTCACACAAACGTATTGTGTCGCGCGCATCACCTCAGTTCGCCTGCATCTGCTCGTGATGGAAGACGTAAACAAGAGAATTGTTTGTGTGTATTTGATGAATAAGGTTATGAAAAAGCAAAGAAAGCGCAAATGATGGGTCCATCCTATAAACAGTACCAGACAAGGATAATACAGAGGCACTTGCAGTAGGGTATTGACTCTGCCAGAGCTGAAACACAACTGACGCACGACAAAAAATACGTTCGTCTGAAGTACTCCATTGCCACACGAAGAATTCTAGAACGCTCCGCGTATTTTCATGCGTCGCGTTTTGGAAGTACGGGCGTTTGGTGAGCGTCCGCGCCGCGTTTGTTTTGTCGCGCGTACGCCGTGTGAACGGTTCCATTGAACTCCTTTGATTTTTAAAACGCGCGTTAGAAAACGCGCGACAAAAATACGTTCGTGTGAAGCGGCCCTTAGACATATTATCGTACGATATTATACATATTATATTATACAATTAACCAGATAGAATTTAAATAATTCTATGAAAATGTATTTTGCACCAATACGGTCAAAAGGCCGGGTAGAGAAACACTTGTTACTCTAAACATAATTCAATCAAAATTATATTATATATGCGTCCATTCATTTTAATGGTATTGCTGTATTCAGTTAAATAACTACCAATTGTAGATTAAAATTGTCTAACAGTCATATTTAAATTGCTTGTGCATTTTACTTAATTGTATTATTATGAAGTGCCATTCTTCAACAAATTGTCATTACTTTCAAAAATTTAATTTTTTCATTGAAATTGGTTTAGTGTTAAAACCTCTGACAAATACATTATTTTTGTAAAAGGCTTTTCAATTATTCCCCTATTCAAGGATAAATAGAGCACAATAACGTTTGATTTGGTTATATAATGGTGGTGAACCTCAAACAGGCGTAAATAATAAAATATAAATCATAAAGTAAAACATGATTTAAATATTATCATATAACAATATATATATATATATATATATATATGTGTGTGTGTGTGTGTGTGTGTGTGTGTGTGTGTGTGTGTGTGTGTGTGTTGAGGTGAATAGTGTCTGGTTTGGCTGAATTTTATTAAGTTGTGTAAGATTATAAGTTTTTGTTGTTTTGAACAAATGTTCAAGAGCAACGTGCGATCGAGCCTACAACAACATCCTTCTTCCTTTAAGGGATTTGATAAAGGAGAGAGTTGTGTTATACCCTCATCCAGCCATCATTACATACAACACAAGGTCGATCAGGGGCGTGGCTTATATATGTCCGTAATTATGTCAAATCGTGCTTGTTAATGCTAATGAATGAGTTCTCTTACCAACTACCAACTAATGCGCTTCGGTGGTATCACTGGTATCGTGATTAGCATCGCTGACTACGAATCCACCTGTCCCGGGTTCGATTCCCGGTGACGGCAGGCTGCGTGCAGCTTACACAGCTGCTAATCCTTCTATACAAAAAAAATTGGTTAGTAGATAAATGGGTGCTCTGGGTAGCCTAGTGGTTAAGACGCTGGGCTGCTGCTGCTGCTGATCGGGAGGTCGTGAGATCGAGTCCAGGCGAGGACTTTGTAATTTCTGACCACCTGGTGGGTCGGTGGTTCAGATTCCACGTTAAACTCTCGGTGTAAAAGTGGAGCAACAAGTTTGACCTTCGTCAGAATGAACAAATCAGGCGGAAGCGAAGTAATACGATAAGTTTCTTTTCCGTTTCCATTTCTTTCTGCAAGAAGCCTCGTCTTGTTACTTTGCATTATATAAAAACATTAATTACAGCTTCACGTTATTAACTGTAACGCAGCCCCCTTTGATGGGTATGCCAGAAAATAAAAATTTAATATAATTAGATTAGGTATGGTTATGATTAGAAGACTTATACTATGTTTAGTATTGATTCAGAATGAGGTTGCCGTAGTGCTATATATATATATATATATATTAGTGGTGGACCGAATATCCGCATCCGCATCATTTCTAACATCCGCATCCGCATCATTTCTAACATCCGCATCCGCACTTCTGGCTGCGGATGTTATGCGGATATTACCTCATAAATTATGCAATTTACAATTAAATTAGCTTATAAAGTAGCTTATAAGGCCCAGTCATGCACATTTCATGTAAAGTATTAATTATTAATGAACAAAAAATATATAAACCTCAAAATATAAATAGCTGGTAACAGAAAATTGAATGAAACTTGTTTCATTGAATTTTCTGTGGCTGAAACTCTTGAGAAAGTTATTTTTATCATAATGAAAACATTAATATTAATTTTAATTCTTATGCATTGCCTGCCATAATAGTAATATCAACTGACATCCGGTTCACCTCTAATATATATATATATGAAACTGTATACCTACTTTTGGGCCACCCTGTGTATATATATATATATATATACTGTATACATATTCCCAGAACAGTCCTTTTCATTGCAGAGTGAAAAGATATTTTTGATTCATGAAGGGATATGCCATATATATGCGGAGATGAGCACATGTGTGTGTGTGTGTGTGTGTGTGTGTGTGTGAGAGAGAGAGAGAGAGAGAGAGCAAGGAAGAAAAATATTTTTGTTCAAATGCGTTCAAATGGATTTAGTCCATAGTTACCAAAGGTTGGAAATCGATATGAACCGAAAATGAATCGATAAACTAAAAACAAAAAATGAGATTTTAAAAAACTGAAACTGGAAAAAATTGAAATCGAAGAGTTTTGCCAAAACTGAAATCGAAACTGAAACTGAAATAAAACAAATTGAAAAACTTAAAATTGAAATCGAAATCGATATTGTTTACTTAAGTTTTATAAAATAAAAAGAGTATTTTTGAAGTACTTAAAAAACCTCTTATTTTTAATCTAAATAAGTTAATCCTCAATTCTTTAAAAAAAAAAAAAAAAAAATTGAGAATTAAAATTAAAAATAAAAGGATTTTAACCTGGTCAAGCTATGAGATAAGAAAAGCATTCAGACAATATATATATATATATATATATATATATATATATATATATATATATATATATATATATATATATATATATTTAGGGTGATTCAAAAAAATCAGTTTTTTTTTTTAATTGTTCAACCTGTATTTTTTTCCCTATGACAAAAACGTAGTGTATGCCAAATTTGGTGAATTTTAAGTAAAATTTACTATGTGCTACCAGGCGTCAAAGTTTCCCTTTTTTCAATTTATTTGTTTTTACAACTTATGATTTTATGTTTAATTGTTTGAATTTCAGAATTTTTAATTAATGGTTTATATACTAGCTTGCTTTTAATTGTTGTTTGGAACTTGTAATTTTGATACCAATTAATCGATTATGGAAGCTAGGCCTAACTCACCTTCACCTAGTTGCTCAGTTGGGAGAAGTTCTACGAGAAAAGAAACTGAAGTATTGCTAATTGGGCTGCCCTCTGCAGTACTAAAACATCCGTATTACCATCAGAGAAGGAAATGATGGCCCTCTTCATGCACTACAGAAATATTAAAAAGCGAGGCATTAGAGAATCATGCTACTCTACTGCGGATGATGTGCTAGCAGTTTGGAAAAAAACAGGAATACCAGCAAATGAGAGTACATGTAGTAGATAAAATTCAAGGAATACTGAAGGAATGGCAGCTGCTTAAGAAAAACAAAGTAAACAAATTGAAAAGATCACAAAATTTAAATAATAAAGAAGAAAAATGGAAAGATAAACTGGAAAACTTATTTGACATTGCTCATGAGAATGCTATGCAGCTTATAAAAATAGAAGATGATAAGAAATTCTTGAAAATGCAACGTGAGAAAGGACGTCATGGAAAAATGGGTACCATTGATAAGGCTGTTGCTAAAAAAGAGCAAAGAGCAGCAGAAAAGCAACATTATAAAAAGAGGAAAGTAGAAGAGATCAAAAGAAAGAAGAATGAAGAGGCTGTCATACTCACCAGTACATCATCAGAATCAGAATCAGAGGAGAGTAAAAGTGATGAATCTGGTTTCTGTGCTGCACAACCTTCAACATGGAAAAGTAAGGTAGGCAAACGTAGAAAATTGTTTGATGATAAATTATTAGGAAGTCTTGATGTTGCAAAATTGAGTGACAGAAATGCGTCTCTAGTTTTAATGCCAACAATCAGACATCGCTTGAATGGGGCATCTGCGAACAAATAAAATGCGTGTGTTTCGATACAACGGCAGCCAATACTGGTCCTAGAAATGGTGCAGCTATTCTTCAAGAACAAAAATTCGACACCGATTTATTGTGGCTAGCATGTCGACACCACATATTTGAAATTATGCTGGAAGCTGTTGTTTCAAAGTCTTTATCACCATCTTCTGGCCCAGATATAGTCCTTTTTAAGAAGTTCAGAGAAAAATTGTCAAGCATTAATAAGGAGGACTTAGAAACAGTATTATCAGATCCAGATATCTACGAAAATATTCATGACATCAAAGATGACATAATTATATTTGCAGCAAATCAACTAGACACATTCCAACCAAGAGACGATTACCTAGAACTATTGCAGTTAACAATTATTTTTTTGGGAGGTGAACCAAAAGGTGGAATCAAATTTAAACATCCAGCGGGACTTCATTGGGCTAGGTGGATGGCCAAAATTACATATTCATTAAAATTTTTTGTTCAAATCTCAGTTCAAAATTTCAGTAAAAGACAAAAAAAGGACTAAAAGACATCTGTCTATTTGCTACTCGGTTATATGTAAAGGCATGGTTTACAGCTCCTGTGCCAGCTTGCGCTCCTCGTCTTGATCTGGAATTATTACAGAATCTTGTAGTCTACAAACAAATAAATGACACAATTGCATTTGTTGCTATTAAAAAACTGTTAGGTCACCTCTGGTACCTATCAGAAGAACTGGTAGCGTTGGCCTTTTATGATGATGAAGTGCCTACTGAAACAAAAAACAAAATGGTAAAGGCCTTGCAAAATAAAACAGAAACTCTTCCTGCAAAACGGGCTTTTCTAGATCCTGCACTTATTCCAACGAAGAAATTAGAAGATTTTGTCACATCAAATACTCAAAGATTCTTTACAATAACAGAATTTAGTTCAAAATTTTTACTCAAAGATGCTAAAGAATGGCATAATGATGAAGAGTTTAACTCCGCTAAGAAATCTATCAAACAGTGGAAAGTCGTGAATGATATAGCGGAAAGAGGAGTAAAATTAATGGATGAATATAATGAATATAATGAATATAAATATGAATATATATGAATATAATATAATGAATATAATTCCAAGGCCTTTCGTGTATTCAGAAGTACACCTCGTCATTCCCTGACGAGGTGTAGGCTTACTTCTGAATACACGAAAGACCTTGGAATCATTTTTCTTTTTTTCTCTGAGTTTGCATCATTCATTCATTTCACGTGTTTAATTGTTAAATTCATCCAATATATATATATATATATATATGTATATATATATATATATATATATACTGTATATATGTATATTTATACCTTTGGTACCCTTTTGTTTGCTTCCGCCCGAATTGTTCATTCTGACGAAGGTCAAACTTTTCACTCTACCTTAGACCTACAGTTTAACGTGGAATCCGAACCACGCCACACCAGCAGCCCAGCGTCTTAACCACTAGGTTACTCAGGCCATTTATCTACCAACCACTTTCTTCATTGTGTGAAAGGAAGAACAGCTGGGGTTTGCTGCGCGCCGCCTACCGTCACCGGGTCTCGATCCCGGGGCCGATTGATTCGTAGTCAGCGACGCTAACCACAACACCACCGAGGTGCATATATATATACTGTATATATATATATATATATATAATTGGGCATAATACAAGAAATACCACGATACAATACTTAGTACATTAAGATATATTAATTTATTTGCATAAAATATTAAATAAATATTATTAATTGGAATATTAATTGGAATATTAATTGGAATATTAATTACTGTTATTTGCTTTTGTTATACTGTTTTATTAAGTTTTATAAATCTACTTATAATCCTTCTTCTACCTATTCTTACACCATGTTAATTAAATTAATCTAAATTAGTTTATGCATTTATTAAATTGTTGCCTTTATTAAAATGAGTGAATTTAGCTTGATTTAATTTGTACTAGGGATAAATCCTGTATTCAAATACCGGTATTAAAACCGATATTGTTTTAAAAAAGTAATACCGATCTCAAGGCTTTCAATACCGATTTTTCGGTATTATTAACCACATGTTCTTTAGTGTATTTGTAATTGATTGATGGTTTCAGGTTGTTGTTTGTTGAAGGAAAAGCATCAATTAAAAACTTTTTAAAGGTTTCTTTTTCCCTTTTTCAGATTATTAAGAAAATGTCAAACAAATAAAAGGTGTGGAAGTATTTTGAAAACAAAAATGTAGAAGAATGCATTAAATGTGAAAATATTATTAAATGTGACGGAGGTTCAACCACTGGAATGGTCGTTCATTTAAGAACAATTCATAAAATTGATGTTAAGATTACAGAAAATTAGTCAAATAAAAGTACAAAAAATTTGGATGGTTTTATCGCCGAGAAATCTATTGAGGAAGATTTCAAAACTTGTCTGTGTGGACAGAGGCGGATTAAGACACCTCGGGGGCCCGGGGCAATGAAGAATATGGGGGCCTTTTTCTATAGCTTTTTATTAACAATACATGTGCATGTACAGGACATTTACAAGAATTATATATACGGTGATCAGACTAATTGACAAACAAACTTAAAAGAACCTTAACACAGTGTATTTTGCTGTTTGCCAAAACCAAACAGTATTAAACAAACTTTACTTTACGGTCTATAAAAATAAAATAAAACAGGGAATTTGTCAGTTTGTGTAATCTGTCATACTTAATCAAAGAAGTTTGCGAAATCTCGAATTATATCATCGAAACTCAGTTGATTGGGGGGCCCCTCAAGCATGGGAGCCTGAGGCTTCAGTCTCAATAGCCTCAGTGATAATCCGCCACCGTGTGTGGATGGGTTTAGTTTCAATTCTATTATCAAAGTGGATTTATTCAAGATAATTTAAAAAAGAGTAAATATGACAAACCACATTCAACTTCACCCACAGGTGTAAAAAACATAGTGGTTCAATTTTATGGAAGAAAGAAGGCTGAATTGACAGATCTTTTTTGAAAATTAGTAAGTCAAGGGATGCGATTTTCCATAACCCTTGATGAATATACTTCACTCCAGAATAAAAGATATATGAATATAAATGTTCATCAGAATTTGGATTTTGAAGATTCTTTCCAAAGGAGTGACAATCTGGAAGCATTATATCAAGCATTGCTTTCCATTAAGCTTACCAGTGCTGAATTTGAAAGAGCCTTTTCTGCTGCTGGCTTATTTCTTACAAAATTGAGATCCAATCTCGCTGAAGAATCCTTAAATGATTTCGGTTTCATTAAAAGTTACTTCCAAAATCATCGTAAGAAATAAAACTTTTATATAAAAAAGCTTTTTTTACGAAACAATTTATATGAAACATTCATTTTTGTTTCTTTTCACGAATAAAAAATTAGAAAATTTCTCATTTTTACTCCTTAAGTCCTTAATCTTATATATATATATATATATATATATATATATATATATATATATATATATATTTTAGGATAAAAACGAAGACGTAGAGCAAAAAGGTCATTATATTTGGCTGCAGCCGACGCGTCAGGTAGAGTTGGCCGAAACGTCGCGACGTTTCGGGCAACTCTACCCATTTTCAAGGCCTAATAAATAAAAGCTAAACTTAATACATGACAAAAATATAAATGTCGAGAGTTAAAAACTAATGTAGAGTACAAAATTAAAACTGTTCAAAAATAAAAATTACAAAGTCGAAACAGGCATAAGCCAAAAACGAATCAAAAGTAAAAAATATATAAATGACAAAAAATATACGAATGATAAAAATAAAACTTAAAACTAAAGATATTCAAGAGTAAAATTGTTAAAAACTTTACAAATACAAAAGTTAAACGAAATAAAAAGTTAAGCGAAAAATCACAAGAGTAAACCGACATACTTATGCTCACTTGACAGCCACAAGAAACTGAAGCGAAAAGGAGACAGAGTCGCAAGGAAAAATTTAGAAGTAGTTATTCTAATTAATATAAAGAGGGTAACAGCCAGAATCAATGTTTAAACTAGAGTTCAAAAACTTAATACACAAGGATTCGTAAATACGAAGGGAGGACGAGCATTTTAATGATTTAAGAATTTTAAAATTGTCAACAGAAACTTCATAGAATGACTTCTAATAGCAGACTCTTCTTTTCTCGACAAAACCTTCCCTGTCCTATGAATAATACCCATATGGGAGCAAAATCTCGCCTGCAAAGAACGAACTGTACTGCCAACGTAGTTCCCCTGGGAACACCCGGGGCAGGTAAACAAATAAACGACAGAACAGCTCATCGCAGGGGTGGGGGAGATTTTGTCCTTACATCGGAAAAAATATTCAAGGGTATTATTATTTACAAAAGCAATCTTAAAATCAGTGTGAAAATAAAATTTCCTCACAACACTCAACAATTGCTTCTTCACAAAAGAGTTAAAATGGTAGATATCAGGTAAAACAAGATATTTACAATTCTTGGGAACATCATACGTTGGAACAATGTTGGGGGAAAATACATTATTAAGAAACTTACCAATAACTCCTCCTACAAGATCCCGTGGAAAACCATTTTTAAAGAAAAAATCAGTAAGGAATTCAAACTCATTATGTAGCAAAGCAAAGTTCGAGCAAATATTATAAGCTCTATGCACAAGTGTGCGAATGGAACTTAATTTGTAATTAAAGTCGCAAAAACTATAAAAATTAAAACCCAAACCCGTAAACGTAGGCTTCCGGTACGTAGAAGTTAAAACGATCGAGCCAGATTTGGAAACCAAAACATCAAAGAAAGGAATAGAACCTTCAACTTCCTTTTCCTGTGTAAATACAATGTTCTTATGCAGTGTGTTCAGAAAACTCAGAAACTGAACTGATTGGTTGTCCGTTTGGAATAGAGCAAACGTATCGTGAACATAACGTCTGTACAATTTGGGCTTAAGGTGAGGGGGGCACTCACAGAAGACCCTTTCCTCAAGATGCGTCATGAAAATATTTGCAAAAACGGGACCCCCAAGGGGCTCCCCGTGAAGCCGTGAAAAAGTAAGTCCGGCTGTGGAAATGCTTTATTCAAAATAATTTTAATGGTCTCATCCAAGGGAACATTTGTAAAGAGGGAAGATGCATCGAAACTTGTCATAAACAAAGAATTCATATTAAACTTCTTAATTTCCAACGCAAAGGAAAAACTATCCTTAACACTGTACGAGTTCACGGTAAATGAAGACAACAGTGGGACAAGAAATTTAGCAAGTTTGTAATTAGCCAAATGATAGGACGCTAAAATTGGGCGCAATGGAACACCCACTTTATGAACCTTAGGTAGACCATACATAAGGCCCAAATAAGAGCCTGATACGTACAATTCATCATAAGTGGAGTTAATAGCACATTCCTGTTTAAGCTTAAGCAAAACACGGTTAACCTTGTCTTCCAATCGCTGAATAATTTTGGGAGCCGGTTTGTCTAACTTGCAAATTTTAATGAATCAGAAAGAACATCAAGCATTTTTTTAATATACTCCGTTTTATTCATAACCACAACCCCACTACCCTTATCTAGTCTAGTTATGACATTAGATTCGTTTTTACCCAAACTTTTTAAAATTTCCTGATCTTCCCTGTGTAGAAAAATTGTGGGAAACTTAAAAGCTTTAATTTTCATGGGATAATTGTGAAATATGTTGTCTAACTTTACCAAAATCATTAGCACCAACGGTTGGAAGAGCTTTCAGATCATGGGCTATCCTTTCAAAGTAAAAATAAAAATCAGTCGGTTTAAAACGCAAGTTAGGAAACTTAAACTTAAGGCCAAGAGACAAGAGAAAACTTTCACGCTTTGACAGGGTATAATCAGATAAATTCCTTATGACCTGACCAGGATCCAAAAACGAAGAGCAAGATAGGTTTAACTTAAAATGCTTGCGGTCATGAAGCCTACCGGAAGCCTACGTTTACGGGTTTGGGTTTTAATTTTTATAGTTTTTACGATTTTAATTACAAATTAAGTTCCATTCGCACATTTGTGCATAAAGCTTATAATATTTGCTCGAACTTTGCTTTGCTACATAATGAGTTTCAATTCCTTACTGATTTTTTCTTTAAAAATGGTTTTCGACGGGGATCTTGTAGGAGGTGTTATTGGTAAGTTTCTTAATAATGTATATTCCCCCAACATTGTCCCAACGTGTGATGTTCCTAGCATTTGTAAATATCTTGTTTTACCTGATATCAACCACTACCATTTTAGCTCTTTTGTGAAGAAGCAATTGTTGAGTGTTGTGAGGAAATTTTATTTTCACACTAATTTTAAGATTGCTTTTGTAAATGATAATACCCTTGAATGTTTTTTGCGATGTAAGGACAAAATCTCCCTCCCCTGCGATGAGCTGTTCTGTCGTTTATTTGTTTACCTGCCCTGGGTGTTCCCAGGGGAACTACGTTGTCAGTACAGTTCGTTCTTTGCAGGCGATATTTTGCTCCCATATGGGTATTAGTCATAGGACAGGGAAGGTTTTGTCGAGAAAAGAAGAGTCTGCTATTAGAAGTCATTCTATGAAGTTTCTGTTGACAATTTTAAAATTCTTAAATCATTAAAGTGCTCGTCCTCCCTTCGTATTTACGAATCCTTGTGTATTAAGTTTTTGAACTCCAGTTTAAACATTGATTCTGGTTATTACCCTCTTTATATTAATTAGAATAACTACCTTCTAAATTTTTCTTTCCGACCCTGTCTCCTTTTCGCTTCAGTTTCTTGTGGCTGTCAAGTGAGCATAGGTGTGTCGGTTTACTCTCGTGATTTTTCGCTTAACTTTTTATTTCGTTTAACTTTTTATTTGTAAAGTTTTTTAACAATTTTACTTTTGAATGTCTTTAGTTTTAAGTTTTATTTTCATCATTCGTATATTTTTTGTCATTTATATATTTTTTACTTTTGATTCGTTTTTGGCTTATCCCTGTTTCCACTTTGTAATTTTAATTTTTATTTTTGAACAGTTTTAATTTTGTACTTTACAGGGTGTCCCATAAGTCCGGCATCATAGGAGAGATTCATATTTTTCTATTTCTTCAAACCATAATTTATGCTCGGGATGCCAATTTCCCGTCCACCATTCTGTTCAGTGACGAGGCTGTTTTTTATGGAAATGGTGAAGTAAATCGACAGAACACTCGCTACTGGTCTCAAAATAACCCTCACTGGTATACCTCTTCAAAGGAACAAGGTGCATCTCGGGTGATGGTATGGTGTGGCATTTGGAAGGATCGCATCATAGGCCCCCTCTTTTTCGATGAACATGTCACTGGAGGCACCTACCTACGTATGCTCAAGGAAGAAGCATTTCCCAGTGTCTTGAACGAAGAAGGAAATTTCCCAACATGGTTCCAGCAAGCCGGCGCTCCTGCACATTACAGCACCCAAGTAAGGGAATACCTGTACCAACAATTCCCTGGTCAGTGGATAGGACGTCGAGGGCCTGTGGAATGGCCAGCTAGAAGCCCGGATCTCACGCCACTAGATTTTTATCTCTGGGGCCACTTGAAAGCGCTGGTATACGCAGAGAAAATTAGGAGTGTTGAACATTTGCGGCAGCGCATTATTGGGGCATGTAACACCATTACTCCTGACATCATTCACCGTGTCCTTGCTGACTGGGTATCACGTCTGAATTTGTGTATTGAAAACAATGGTGGACATACTGAGCACGTTCTGTAAATAAAAGCTTTTGTTTTGCCTTTTTTATTATTTTTCCTATGATGCCGGATTTATGGGACATCCTGTAGATTAGTTTTTAACGCTCGACATTTATATTTTTTGTCATGTATTAATTTTAGCTTTTATTTATTAGACCTTGAAAACGGGTGGAGTTGCCCGAAACGTCGGCTGCAGCCAAATATAATGCCCTTTTTGCTCTGTCTTCGTTTTTATCCTAAATGTAAAAGTACGTCTCCTTAGGAGGGATCCTATTTCATATATACAGTGTATATAAAACTTATTACTATGTACTATAGAATACCAGTATTAAATTCGGTAGTGGGTAAAAATGGCCCTAATCCCGGTATTCAAAATATGTAGTATTACTTTCATCCCTAATTTTGTGCTTTCAGCTTCGATTAAGTTGTATTTATTTTATCTTATGACGCTGGAAACTGCCACATATATTGAATTCGCGTATAGTGAGGTATGTTTTCCGAAAGACACATTGTTAATTAAGAGGGGGGTTACGTTCTACAAAACATTTTCAAACTACAGTACACGTATAATAAACCCATAAAATCAATAGCTAAACCTATCCTTTCAACAGTGTTTATGCAATCAAATAACATAAAGACAATATAAATTAATTATAAACCTGAAAGAGACCAATAATTAATGAATAATATCATACATTAATAATAAATAAATACGTATGTATGTACTTACATAAACTAAGGGGGAAGGTGGCAAAGACGCTAAGGCTGAATGAAGGAAAACTTGAGGATGGAATGTTTTCGACTAAAGTTTTATTGGTGCTGGTTAAGTGTGCGGTCTACCTACGATTCGGCGGTCTACCTTTTAATTATAGCTTCTTATCTTGTTTACTAATTGTTTGTTTACATCCCATTGTCAATCGCCCTTGACGATTGGTTAGGTTTAGTCATGATATTTTCGTTAGTTTTAACGAAAATATCATGATTAAACCTAACCAATCGTAGGTAGACCGCACACTTAACCAGCACCGTTTTATTTCTGCGCGGATGGACTTGGGAATTCTTGAACCGTGTAATCTCGAGAGTGTTTCCGCTTTATGTGAAGTAGGTCCTTAATTAATCAACGCGTAACCTCGAATTTTTGCATAGCCGGCCCGCGTATAGCGGGAGTAGTATGACCGCAAAAGGGTAGAGTGCAATTGCATGCAATGTTGATCATTGTTGCAAGATTGCCAATCCCTTCTTTCCCCAAGGTGCAAATATATATATATATATATATATATATATATATAACTTCATTTAAAACACGACTTGTCAATTTTGCGCGAGGCGTCTTTTTTCTGGAAGTAACCAGCTCGTAGATAATTATCATATTGTGGTACATCACGGTTTTTAGCCTCCACATACTTGTCCATAAAAAGACTTTCCAATACGACTCTTACATAATTCTCAAATAAATTTAACTCTTAAGCATCTAATAAGATTTTGCTCTAAATAATTATTCTCATAGAATGTTTATAACGCTAGTCTATATAAAAAAATGAATTTATACCTTTACAACGAGGCCTTTGTCGATTTTGGAGTATAACCCGATCTTCCTACACCGTATTCTTTCATTTCTCCTAAAGCCTTTACAGAAATTAAATTTATGCGTAAATATTACTCATTTTGGCATATCATGCATAGTTTCCATGAAATCATAAAAAGTATTGTCGTAACAACTTCCCGTTGGATCAGCAAGGTTAAGCGACGTTAGGTCTGGTAGTAGTTGGATGGAGGACCGTCCTCCGTGTCCAGATTATGTAGCTACCCATGGTTCGGATCCCACGTAAAGCTGTATGTCTCCTCCGTCATATGACCTTAGGTGTTGCGAAGGATGTTAAACCGCCCCAATCATCATTGTTCACCCTCCTCTTCCTACACCGTATTCTTTCATTTCTCCTAAAGCCTTTACAGAAATGAAATTTATGCGTGAATGTTACTCATTTTGCCGTATCATGCATAGTTTCCATGAAATTTTAAAAAATATTATACAATTATCGTATATAGAAGGGGGGAATAATTAACATTATGAGGAGATTCGTAGTAACCCATTTCTTATCATGCATATATCAAACTAAGGAATAGCAAGCATATTCCATTAATGCTGACGGGTAACGAAAGAAACTTCATATCTCATCATATATATATATATATATATATATATATGATGATGAATAAAACCACGAAGGAAAGGAAACACAGATGGTGCTCAAGCGTTTTCGGGCAGATTTCCAGTATAAATTTGTATATATATATATATTTTTTTATCTATAACATTGGATGGAAACAATTCTTTTAATCTTGTGCTAAAAATCGATAGTTTTTCCTTATAAATTTGTGTGCCCCCTTCCACAATCCATTAATTTTGTTTTTCCGTTTATTGTATATATATATAGATTTATTTTATTTTTTTTTTTTTCTGTAACCTATATATAGGTTGTATCTCTTTATGTACTTCAGTGTTCCTGAGGATGTCATTAGACGAAAGCGCTTGAGCACCATCTGTGTTTCCTTTCCTTCGTGGTTTTATTCATCATAAATACTTTTCACGTGTTACTTTCGTGAAATAATTTTCATACATATATATATATATGTTGGTGTAATTAATCTATTGTATACATTTCTTTCAAATACTTTCAGAATTTCCACCTTGGTAATTAGAAGGAGTGTATATATATATATATATATATATATATATATATATATATATATATATACACTTCTTCTAATATATATATATATATATATATATTAATGGAATAGATGTTAGCCTCACAAAGAAAAAAGAACGATTCATTTTCCTCCTTGTGGCCCTGTATAGTGTATATACAGTAGAAACAGAAAAGCAATTAATCCTTCAGAGTATTTTCGATTTTATTTCAACTCCTGAACAGTGCAGAGAATGTGTAAGAAAAACATAGAAAGAGAAAGAAGTATAAGAATTGGGGGTAAGGCCCTATCAATACATACATTTTTCGAACGAAATAAAAAGACTGACGCCTCTTCAAATGACAACGAAACTACAAAACGGAACTACGAATGAATGTAGAAAAAGAGCAAGAGAAATATTTCTTCATCGTCGGGAAGGTACAGTTGCGCGAAAAAGTATACATGACCCGAGGCGAGCTTACAAATCCACACAAACTTGATTGCAAAAGTACAAGGTGATTTTTTTTATTCGAGAACCCTTAATAATTCGAAATTTTTTTTAATTATTAACAATGGAGGCTGTGATGGATATAGACTGAATTGCGTGCAATGCAAAGAGCGCTACAGTTAACCTAACCTACCTAACTATTCGGCATTTTTAAACTGAAACAAATATAATACTTGGAAATCTGAAAGCACCAAATTTATTTTCTATTTCATGAACATTGTTTTAAATAATAATAATAACAATAATAATAATAATAATAATAATAATAATAAATACACAGAACTCTCTCTCTCTCTCTTAACAACATTGAATTTACGTTTAAAAATTTGTAAAACACATGCTAAATAATATTCATTTTTACGTTGAAATTCAAACACTTAAATAAGTTTTTAATTACAATATAATTTTATTCGCCTACGACCTCTCTGAAAATCGTGAAAAAATCTGCGGAGTGAACAAGCCAAATTTGATAAAGACACCTTCATTATTCGTGAAGGTGTCCAATCAGAACTTCAGTGCCCAAATCGTGGGTCAGTTACTTCGGTGTTACGACAACTGATTGGCACATACACATATGCCATAGACACGCCCAGTTACATTAACATCCAATCAACACGCTTAAGGGACTGCCACAGTCGGGGATCATTGCATATAAAAGGAAGTATTTTCAGCTGGAACTCGCATCAGTTATTTTACCAGCGAATAATCACACATCCCCTCCATCATGGACACCGCCAGCCAGTCGCAACAACTTTACAGTTTACTGGAGCTATATGAAGAGGGATACCCTAACGCCGGTGCTACAATTAGTCTTTTTAACGCATCCGATTGGAACATATTATTTTCAACGCAAACCATTGACATCTGCACTGACGATCCGTTTGATCCTTCTTAAGGGATTACAGTTCAAATGTAAGTATAAAAATTTTATGTACATGTATTTCTATTTTATTTTGTGTGTCCTATATTTAATCGCGAACTTCTTATTTATGTTAATGTTCCTGAGGATGTCATTAGGCGAAAGCTCTTGAGCAACATTCGGTGCTTCCTTCGTGGTTATTTCATTTTATCAGGTCATCCCATAAGTAATGTCGTTTTTTACGATAGATTAAGTTTAAATTAGTCCTACTCGGTTTAAGCATAAATTTTCCGAAGGTTATATCTAAGAGGAGATCTATCGTGTTTCGCTACATACTTTATATACCTTGACCAGTGAAGACGTGTGTTTTGCTTTATATGAACCCCTCATAAACATGGCGGTATCAGAAGAGCATATCAGGCATATAATGCTTTACGAGTTCAAAAAAGGGAATATTGCTACTGAAGCAACGCAAAACATTCAGGACGTTTATGGCAACGATATTCTGCATGTGAGGAAATGTCAAAGATGGTTTCAAAAGTTTAGGAATGGTGACTGCTATTTGACAGATGCAGCACGCTCTGGACGCCCTGCTGAGTTTGATGATGACCTGCTGTTCGCCGCACTTGACGAAGACTGTTCAACAAAAGTCATGGTTACTCATGACGAAGTACAGTCATGGTTACTCTCGTCTTTTACTGACAAGGCAAAGAGAGTAATGGTTACTCATGACGAGGTAAAGAGAGCCGCCGACGAGCCGAGGAGCCGCCAAGCTCAGCCGATCAACCGCCGACCAGGCGTGCGACTAGCCGATCATACCTCGTCAGAGTAAAAAAATGCCGAGTAACTATGTTTCTCTTTTACCTCGTCACCGGAGTAACTAAGAAAACGCTGATATTACATTTGGTCTATATTTTCTCAAGAAAAATTCTAACCGAACGTTGAAATTTTCAGCGTTTTTTTTTCTATCGAGTTTACTTCCCAAGAGAATTTCTCTCAGCATCTGTATGGTATACTGACCTTCATCAGAGGAGTTTTCTGATTCTGTTTCCATTGATTCGCGTGTCTCGACCGTTGACAGCAGTGTTGTAGGTAAAACGCCAAAGTTATCACAGTGAGAAAAATCAAACCAGTTTTGCTGTCTGTAAGCAGAATGTGTTAGAAGTATGATGCACGTAAACAAAATGAAAGGCCTACGCATATGAGGTGACAATAAATTTCCTTGCCATTGGAGAGAGAACAAAATGGCTTGAAACCTCTCTTTTTTTAAAGAGGAGGAAAAGGGTCATCTCTGTCCTCTCCCTTTTTTAAAAGAGGGTCATTCCAAAGTTTTTCTGTGAAATGGAAAACATTATGATCCAAAACCTCTTCTCCTCCTACAGAAGAAACAGGGCGGTCCCTTCCTTCTCTTTGTGAAAGAGTAAAAGGGTTATCTTTAATCTTTTCTTCCCTTAAATAAAGATGAAGAGAATGATCTAAACCTTCTCTTTCCTTTAAATGAGAAACAGGGTGATCCGCAATATATCCTTCTTCTAAAGGCAGGGACAAAGAGGACTCCATAAGGTGAGAAGGTTGATCCCAAACCTCTCTATTCTCCGTGGTTTCACTAGTACACCAACCTAGAAAGGCACAAATTTTTGATCCGATTAGAGTACAATATCCAACAAATACTTGAATGTAGCATTAAAGCAACAGTATAGGTTTATATCTACATGTAAAAATGTAAACGCAAGCTATATATATATATATATTATATATATATATATTTTTTTTTTTTTTCCCTAACAAAGTATCAAATTTAAGGTATAAAAATATTCTCCTGCCTTTGATTGGTCACCCTTTGAAAGACATTAAACGAGGTCGTTACTTGGTCAATTCATAATTATTAGAACCTATCGCTCTGAATACACATGAATTAATGAGAGTTGGTGCAGGCTCCGCCTCCGTTGGAGGATACTTCTATGAAATTACAAATATTTTCAGATATCAGTCTGTTACTATTCCGTAAGGATATACAGTAGGCCGGGTCGAAATTTTATATTGAAAAGGTACATATTGTGACGGGTTTGAATGGAACACAGGAACCCTCTCGTAAATTATTTTCGCTGTTTAAAGCCTCCTACCCCTAGCACAATTTTTCAATTTTTGACCTATATTGAAGACTATTCCATTTATACGAGACTTACTCTACATTCAGGTTTTTTGATGACATAAATCTTTATTAATGTATAATATTTTGTTTAATAATGTACAGTATTAGGAAAATTAATTAAGTACAACAATATATTCAGAAGAAAAAATTAGAGGCAATAAATGTGCTAAAATTCAATTCACTTTTACATTGTTCCTTATCACATCAAAAGGGAAGAAATTTTCAATATCATTAAGAAATTTTATTTCATATGTTTCTTACTCATTCCATTGGGCCTTCCATTCAAACATGGGCAGTTTTTGTAATGAGTTTAAGATAAACTTTTTGTTGGTGTGGTTAAGGATCCCCATATCTTTTAAAGCTGCATTGATTATTGCAGCTGCAGCTCTACAACTTACACGATAACGATCTGCTGTTAGTGCTAGGTTTTTATAGGAGTGCCTGTTCTGAATATTCTCAGTCAATTCTAAATCGGCCTCATAATCTACATCCTGACTCTCTGAATCTACATCCATGTCTTCTTGGGTATTTTTTATAAATTCCGATGGTAAAACAATGGTGGCTTCAGTCATTATTCTTCTTGTGCTTTTAGTTGACGGTTTTGTGCTTCTTGGGCTCTTGCTAAAGATCTCTTCTTTGTTGAACTAGCTATGCAATCAATTGGCCCTAACTGATTTTTTCTTTGTTTTTGACCCACAAAAGACTCCCATTCTGCCATTGGTATTTTATCCTTACACCTGCAAGATTTCCTATCAATTCCCTTATCATAGCATTCACAAGAAGATATATCAAACATTTCATCATACTGAGTTATTTTTAAGGCAAAACTTTAATTTCTTCGATGTAACGGCACCTTGTTCAATTTTGAGGCTTCTTCTATTAGTCGACTGACCTTAAGATAGATACCTTTGGTGTTAATCGTAGGAAAAGAAAATTTCATCCAAATGTCTTCAATATCTTTTACAACAACCCTGTAACAATCATTGGCAGTTGCTGATCCTTTTGATTTAGCTTCTTCACGACGGCGCACAAAAAGGTAGTGTCTCACAACATCTGCTTTTGAAGGAGTCATGGCTGCTGGGAATTCCGTAGGATATCCAAAGGCTGCATTTGAGGACTTGCTTCTAGTAGTCATAGTTTATATTCAGAAGTAAAATCAAATTATATGTAATTTATAATTTATGATAATTCAGATTATAATTAAAGTAAATGCAAATTATTTCTATTTATGTGAAAAATTATTTCTATTTATCTGAAACAAAACTATCGAGCATTAAACAAACTTATCATGTAACAGATAACAACATTAAACATATACAAATATGAAGGTAAAAAAGGGAGGAGGGGCATGTGATAGGGGTAGTAGGGGTAGCACCTGCTTCATTTTTTAATATTTGGTTAAAGTGATAAAAAAAACCTCACATAGTGTACTTTTTAAGAAATAACATTTTTTCCCATTTAAATATGTGCAAATATGAGGGTAAAAAAGTGTGTGTGTGTGTGTGTAGGGTGTGTGCTCGGGGTCGCAGGGGTAGCACATGCTTGATATTTTAATATTTTGTTAAGATGATAACATGAAACTTCTCACATAGTGTACTTTTTAAGAAACGCTTTGTTCCATATATATATATGGAAAGCCCCACGTGCCATGCACAAAGTCCTTAATTTTTCCATCCATGAGGCAGCGCAATCATGCTGGTGTGTGTGTGTGTGTGTGTGTGTGTGTTTGTGTGATGGAGGCATAAATAGGACAGAAAGCGAAGTGGTTACTAACTTTTTAAATTTATTTTAAAGAATATGCCTATAACTAGCATTGCACACAATAAACCAAATTCGCATTGCCAAAATTAACATTTTCATTGAAAGTTAGTGTTTCGTTTGTTTAATTTTTAAATATAATTAACACTGCACACTTTGAACAAAAACATTTTTAAGAACATTTCACTCAATAAATACAAAGCTTGTTTCGAATTCAATCCCTATCGTATCCTTCAGAAATTTTGTCTCCTACACTACTAACATTACCTTTCAACCTTTCAAATGTTCGGTGTGATGATTCCTCATTTCACGTAGGTCAAGCTTGTTGCCCCTCCTCTCGAGTTGGCCTGGTGAAGTAGTGAGTTGGTTTCTTGTACTTTCACCTCACATACCCAGGTACACCCAGCTCATCGGGGATTGTTCTGAGCCAGGCTTCTAATCTTCCTTTGAAGATGTCCACTGCAACACCACTCGTGTTCCTTAGGTCTTTGGGCAGCTGATTAAACAGTTTTGGTCCTCTCACAACAAAACTATTTTCTTTCAGGGTTAAGGATGTTCCCTCTCTAGCCTTTAATTTGAGAGCATGACAGTCTTCCTTTTCTACTTTCCACTGTTGTTTGGGGAGTTACAGGGTTCAGAGTAAGATTAGGGACTAGTTTCTCCATTATTTTAAAAGTGTAAATAATGGTGTATCTCTCCCCTCCTTTCCAGTAAATATAGGTTTAATTTGCGTAACCTTACCCAATAATTTAGTTCTTTGCACCCCTTGATCTTGGCTGTGAAGCTTCTCTGAATCCCTTCTAGTTGTCTAACGTCTTTTTTATATGGGCATGTTAGGACTGAGCAGTATTCCAATTTGGGTATGATCAGTGTTATCAGTAGAGGAATCATTATATTTCTATCCCTTTGTTTAAAGGTTCTCATTATCTGCCCAGTTACTCTCTTTGCTCTGTTTACTGCTCTCTTATTTTGTGTTTCAAATTTTGCATCATCAGTCATTACAATCCCTAAATCTTTTGCTTCAGAATCTCTCTGAATTTCCTGTCCATTTTGGGTATATTATTCCATGGATTTTAGGTCCTCTCTTTTTCCATACCGTAACAGCTGAAATTTCTCAGTGTTAAACTTCATATTGTTGTCTTCCATCCACTTTTAGATTCTGTTCATGTCAGTTTGTAGAGATCCTATATCTTCTGGGTTTCTTATTTTTCTACTGATCTTTGTATCATCAGCAAAGGATGTTACTGTGCTGTCTCTGGTAACATCCTCATCGATGTCAGTTAGCATGATTATGAAGAGTAGTGGAGCTAATACTGTTCCTTGTGGTACTGACTGAGGACCTCTGACTCTGATGAAGATGCTCCTGGTACTGTAATGACTTGCCATCACTCACTAAGGAATTTATATATCCATTTTCCTACTTTTCCTGTTATTCCCATATACTTCAGTTTATGTACTATTATGATTCCATGGTCACACTTGTTGAACGCTTTGGCAAAGTCTGTGTATATTACATCATAGTTTTCATTACTTTCCAGTGCATCAATAATGTTGTTGTAGTGTTCCATTAGTTGTGATAAGCATGATCTGCCTAACCAAAACCCATGTTGGTTACCATTTAATTTTTTCCCCGAGTTTTCTGTCTAACTATTCTTTCAAATATTTTAGCGAGATGAGATGTAAGCAACACTGGCCTATAGTTTTTAGCCTCACACCAATCTCCTTTATATATTGGGACTATGTTCACTCTCTTCAGGATGCCCAGTTTTTCTCCCATGTTTAGTGATCATCTCCATATCCAATATAGGGACTCAGCAATTGCATTCTTGCACTTTTTGATCAGTGTGGCATTCCATTTGTCCAGTCCTGCCACTGAGTGCGCTTTTAGTCTCCCAATAGATTGTGTAATATCATTTGTCGTAAAGACGAAGTCCGTTATACTTTTCCCTTGTAGTTCTTCTTCAAAGAACACGTTTCTATCACATATCAATTTGTCAGTTTTTGGGATACTGGAAGATGATTCGTACTGGGCTCTTAATATTTCGGATATTTCTGTTAGATCATCAGATAAAGCACTGTCTTTATTTTTCAAAGGTCCAATAGTCACATGATTTTTCAACTTTTTTTTGCAAAATTATAGAAGTACTTGAGTTAACCTTTATCACTTCTATAGCATCACCAACGCCTTTTTCTGTATGCTTCTCAATTAGTTCCTGTATGATGCAATCAATACTCTGCAGTTTATCATTTAATATTTTTCTGATGTTATCTTTACAGTTACTTAATTTGTCAATTTGTATTTCTTTTTTATCAATACAGAATTGACAGTGTTCACAGTTCACCTGGCACTCCTTTAGATGGGTTTCTGTGAGGCATGCAAAGTCTGGTCCAGTTTCTTGCATGATTCCTTTCAGGTATAAAACTTTGTCCGGGGAATGATTTAAGGGCCTGAATACCTGAATGTTGCTTGGGATTATTTTTTTTTCTTTATCATTTTCACATACATTCGATTCATTTTCCAATAGTGGGGCCAGTTTCGTTGTCTTGTGGTCCTCCGAGAATATATGAAAAAATATAAATAGATTATAAATTAATATAATAAATAAATTATTAAATTATAATAACTATAAACAAAATGCAAAGGCTGATGGGGCACCCTAACCGCCACGGGACCCTAGGCAGTCACCTATTTCACCTATTGGAGGAAATGGCCCTGTTTTGGAAAGAGAGGTTGTCATTGTTGTATTCTTGTCTTAAGAAGTTGTCTACTGACATACAGTTGGAATTGACACCATTTTCAGATTCAATAATTTTATTTACAGTACTGAGAGTATTTAGTGTTGACTATGATGTGAAGATTAGGATAATACAGTACCAGAAATAATAACATTTAAGAAAAAAATATATACAACACACACACATTTTATATACATATATATATATATATATATATATATATATATATATATGAAAGCCATTTATGTCGAGTATAGACATCCGTACAAGTTAAGGTTTGAAATGTGGCTTGGACGGTTTTACCGCGTAGTACAAAGTAATAACGATGTGAATGTAGACTCGATTACGTGTGAGTTTAGCGTTTTGCGCCGTAGAACATAAAGGATATATATTTATTTATTTGTGTATATATATATATATATATATATATATATATATATATATATATATATTTCTTGTACTAATATGCAATTGATTATACGTTTCGTATATTATTATTTTTAATTATTTCATATACCCCGTAGAACATAAAGGATGTATGTTATTTATTTAATTGTGTGTATATATATATATATATATATATATATATATATATATATATATATATATATATATATTTCCTGTACTAATATGCATTTGATTATACGTTTCGTATATTATTATTTTCAATATATTTAATTATTTAATATAACTGTGCATATAATATATATATATATATTTTTCCTGTACTAATATATTGATAATACAACGTTTTTGTATATTTTTTATTATATATTTCGCGTTCGTGTTTCTTATGCTATTATTATTTTTTGATCATATATATATTCCATTGTATATTTATTATATATTCATTGTCCGTATGCTATTATTATTATATTTGATCATATATATATTCCATTGAATATTTATTTTCTGTATATTTCCATTAATTCGCCTAAATAAACAGAATGATGTAATGGTGTTTTATTTAATTCTTTTGGTTTTACACGGTATTTAATTATATCAATTGGCTGGCTTCTAAAGCGGATTTCTAAACCAGAATATATGCATTAATTAAATAAATAACGCCATCTGCCAACTCAACTTGTACACCTGAACAAGCCATTTACGCCTTCTAAGTCAACTGGCGGATTGAGCCAGAATATGTGTTTTAATTAAATAAATAGAACAACGTGGCAATCAGCCAGATACGCCAACTGGCTGGTTAAGCCTGAATATATGCTTTAATTAAATAAATAGTGCACACTGGCAACTCAGCCAGATAAGCCAACTGGCTGATTAGGAACATATTAAGACAGCGCCCGCTCGGTTGAAGTCTTAATATGCGCTTGGCTCCTGCCAGGCGAACACCTCTCTCTCTCTCTCTCTCTCTCCTCTCTCCTTTCTTTCTCTTGGGTGATAACCACCTTCAAGTTGCATAACTCCTTGTTGCTCTTGCTACATTCCCCCCTTTGTTGCATATCATCTTGCAACATTCCCTTTGTTGCACAACAACTTGCAACATTCCCTGTGTTGCATAACAACTTGCAACATTCCCCTTCCCCTTTGTTGCATAACAACTTGCAACATTCCCCCCTCCCCTTTGTTGCATAACCCCTACCGCCATTTGTTGCATAACCCCTTTTGCAACATCTTGCAACATTCTTGTACTCGTCCATTTTGCGCCAGACTCTGTATCATTCGTCAGCCAGACTCTGTACTCATTCGTCAGTCAGACTCTGTACTGAACGGACGCATTTCCTGAGCTCTCTGATATTGCATCTACTTTTGCATATTGCTGAGAATTTTACTTTTGGAAAGTTTTGAATTTTATATACTTGCGTTTATATTTACGTTGTGATAGTTAAGTAATTGAATATTAGTGGTTTTTAGCGATTTAGAAGTTTTCATAGCGTGCCGGCTTAATTTAATTTGAACTTGTGACTGTTTAAACTAATTTTTAACTGCGCGATGCCGTCGCAGAAAGCGTCGTGTGTTAGTTGTACGGTAAACCGGTGGTATTCGAAATTTAAAGATTATAACGGCGGTCCTATGGCGATTACCGAGAGATCAGTTTGTTTCTTTTGCGAGTTCATTGAGGAAATAGTTGACATAAAACGCAGTGTACGTGAGGTAACGGAGAGACTTGCAACGCTTGATGAGGGCAGGGGTAGGGCTACGGTTGACGGAAGCCGAACCAATACTAACGTTGAAGACGTTAGTAATTTGAAGGGTGAGGTGCGTAACCTAGTTTCTAGTTTAGGTAGCTTGTCGGGAAGGTTGGATAGAGTTGAGAATGGAGTTAAGGTTGGTCCGAGAGTAGTAGATAGCGAGGGATTTAGAGAAGTTAAGGGTGGAGCTAGGCTGCGTACGTTAGGTGATAGGAATCCCCCCCTATCGAGGTTTCGAACTCTTTCGCCCATTTGGAAAGGGACGTGAATGAGGGGGAAACTATTTTAATTGGGTACTCTTTAGTGCGCCACATGGACAAAGAGTTCGTTGAACGGCATCCAACCAAGAGGAGGAGGGTCTGTCTCCCAGGGGCCAACCCTGACAGGGTTAGAGACGAAGTGGATAGGATTGACGTTGCCTCCCGTCACTCAATGTTGGTGACGATGGTAGGAGGCAACGACTCGTATAGGCCCGATACGAGAGTGCCTGACCTTCTGGAGAGATATAGGGGGTTAATTAGGTCCCTGAAGGTGAGGTCAGATAGGTCTTTAGTTCTAGGTATTACCCCTAGGCACGGGTTGGGTCTTAGGATTACGTCAAAACAATATTTTTGAATAATAAATTAGAAGAGATTTGTGCTGAGGAAAATGTACCCTTCGTAAAGCTGTGGTCCGAATTCAGTGATCCTAGCATTTTTATAAAAGATGGGGGTGCATTTTAGTGAAATAAGTAATGCTACGCTAGGTAGGTTAATAGACGAAAACGTGCGAAAGCTGTATAGGTCGAAGCCTTCTTTAAACGTTGTGGGTCCGGGAAACGCGGGCCCGACGTGAAAAATAGTTTAAAACGTGGGTTCGTGGAAAAAAATAACTTAAACGTCTTTTATTGTAACGCGCGTAGTATTAGAAATAAATTAAATGAATTTAAGGCGATAATTTATTCCGGCAACTACGATATAGTTGCTATCACTGAAACTTGGTTAAATACCGTGACTCGGGACTTGTTGGGGAACTTGATATACCGGGTTTTAAACTCTTTACTAATGATAGGTTACATAGGTTTGGTGGCGGCGTTTTGCTGTACATTCGTAATTCCCTTAGGGCTATCGAGGTTAAGTTAGATTTTCCGGCAGCAATTAATGCGATATGTGTTGAAGTTAGGGCGCGTAGTATTAGTTTTAATTTTGTTGTTGTTTATAGACCTCCCGTTCAACCCCTCGATACAGATACTAGATTTTACTCACTTCTTTGTAATTTTATTGACAATCGGAATAGTATAATTGTCGGAGACTTTAACTGCCCTAATGTTAATTACGATAATTTTAATGGTAATGAGGAGGGTTTGAGATTGATTGAGTTTATGGAAGATAACTTTTTACGACAGATAGTTACCGAACCAACGCGCGTTGACAATATTTTAGATTTGGTGATGACGAACGGCGAGAATATAGTCGAAGGTTTAGAAGTAGGCGAGAGTTTAGGATGTAGTGATCATCAAATTCTTAGGTTTAAGTTATCGATAGAAAACACTAAGGATAGTAACGTAATAGAAGTCCCTGATTTTCGTAGGGCTAATTTTGATAGTTTTGCGGATAGGATGAGAGTAGTGGACTGGGATAACTTATTTATGGGTAATGACACAAATTTGCATTGGGTGGCGTTTAAAGAAAGTTTTAGGAATATTGAAAGGGAGTTTATTCCTCGTAGGCCCAAGCGCGCTAGAAATCATGGTAGGCCCAAGTGGTGGACTAAGGAAATAGGCGAGTTCATAAACGAGCGTAATAGAGCGTATAGACTTAATAAGCGCAATGGCACGGCAGCTAACTTTAATAGATATATCGAGCTTAGACGTCAGGTTAAAAGATCAATTAGGAATGCCAAGCGTAATTTAGAGATACTTATAGCTGCAGATAGTAAACATAATCCAAAAAAGTTTTTTGAATACGTCAATAATCGTAAGCCGATAAAAGATAACATAGGCCCTCTAGTGGATGTTAATGGCGCTTTGGCTTCTGACCCTCAGGCGATGGCGGGTATTTTCAATAACTTTTTGCAACAGTTTTTACCGTAGAAGACGTAAATAATGTCCCCCGACGTGGACGATATCGTTCCATTTAGTAGCGAGACTATTTTGGATGAAATAACTGTTTACGAGGCTGAGATTGCGCATTATATCGATAGGCTAAAAGTTAGCAAGGCTCCAGGCCCTGACGCTTTTTATCCCAGACATTTGAAAGATTTGAAAGACGTTATCGTAGGCCCCTTAACGAAGATTTTTGATCAGTCACTCGAAACGGGGATTATTCCTGAAGACTTCAAATTAACTAACGTCACGCCCATTTTTAAAAAAGGCGACCGCACGGTACCTAGTAATTATAGGCCCATTAGCTTAACGTCAATTGTAGGTAAACTTTTGGAATCCGTAATTAGGGATCGTATCATCGATCACTTAGAAAGAAGAGATTTGATTAATAGTAGTCAGCATGGGTTTCGACGCCATAGATCTTGTTTATCTAATTTGTTAGAATTTTATAACGAAATAGTGCGCGAATACGATAGGCATAGAGCGGCTGACGTTATTTATTTAGACTTTAAAAAGGCGTTCGATACAGTTCCGCATAGGAGATTAATTGCGAAGGTCAGAGCGCACGGTATACGCGGTCAGGTAGCTAACTGGTTAGAAGAATGGCTTCGTGCTAGGAGGCAGAGGGTCGTAGTTAATGGTATTGAATCGGGGTGGTTGGAAGTAGGTAGTGGCGTCCCACAGGGTTCAGTGTTAGGCCTGTTGCTATTCGTAATTTACATTAACGACGTAGATGTAGGATTGACTAGTAACGTGTCAAAATTCGCGGACGATACTAAAATAGGCGTTAAGGTTGTTAACGAGGACGATAGAAATATGCTCCAAGACGATGTAAATAGGATTATGGAGTGGACGGATAAGTGGCAGATGCAATTTAACCCTTTACTGCCCAAATATTTTGTAGGGTTAAGTTATGAATGCGTGTATTTGAAAGGTTACAAATTTGTCCTTTTGGGCAGTAAAGGGTTAACGTAGACAAATGTAAAGTTTTGCATGTAGGTTCTCGTAACAATAATTACACGTACACGATGGATGATAGGGAGTTGGCGAGCGTTGACGAGGAAGTAGATTTAGGCGTACGCGTATCTAAGGATTTAAAGGTTAGGAACCAGTGCCTGGAGTCTTGTGCAAAAGCTAATAGGATGTTAGGCTTCATAGCGCGTAATTTCGGAATTTAAATCGAAGGATATTATATTGCCCCTTTACAAGTCCCTGGTCAGGCCTCATTTAGAATATGCCGTTCAGTTTTGGTGCCCATACTTGCGTGAGGATATTGATAGGTTAGAAAGGGTTTAGCGTCGTGCCACGAAACTAATTCCGTCATTGCGCAACAAGCCTTACGAAGATAGGATTAAAGAGTTAGACCTGTATTCACTCGAAACTAGGAGACTAAGGGGGGAGCTTATTGAAGTTTTCAAAATCGTTAATAACATCGATAACGTAAATTTTGACAAATTGTTCACTTTCGATAATAGTAATACTCGTAATAACGGATTTAAGTTGCGTGGCAGACGTTTCATTACTAATATCGCTAAAAACTTCTTTACGTTTAAAGTAATTGATAAATGGAATAATGTTCCCGCGCCCGTCGTGAACTCTACCAGCGTTAATGTGTTTAAGAACCGTCTTGATAGACATTTTAAAAATATTAACGTTTAAAATAAAAAAAAAAATTAGCAACAGGAGCTCTGGTGGTGGTGGTCGAGGATGAGTCTGTTGACGATAAATGCCAGCTTGTGACAAGCCAGAGTGTGATGCCAGCAATAAAATTATTAAAAAAAAAAAAAAAAATTAGACTAACACGAACGTTGATGTAGCTCGTAGCGTAATCTAACCCACTTTTTGTTTAACTTTACCTATTTTTTTTTCTTACCCTCTCCTTACTTTGCATGTCTGTAACTCTTTTCTTGCCTGTTTGTAGTTTGCATGGTATGACAGTGAGTTAATACTGTGTTTGCATGGTTTGTAAGCGTTCTTATTTTACTTCTTTTCATCTTCCATCCCTCTCCTATTTTCTTCGACTATTTTTCTGACTTGTCGGCAGTGGCCGGCGGATGATGATGGTGAGTCTTTTTTCTCTTTTTCTGAATGAATGTTAACCCATGAGTGATAGGTGTTCCTCATTACTTAACCCCTTATTCTCTTCTCTTCTCTTAACCCCCTACTCTTTCCTTTCTCTCGGGCTAACCTTAGAGTGGATCTTAGGGTCTTTGTTAGCCTTAGCTTCTGTAGATCTGTAGATCCCTTACACACACACACATATATAAATATATATATATATATATATATATATATATATATATATATATATATATATATATATATATATATTATTCATCAATGCATTCATAGTTTAAGTGGAAGTATAGAGACTTAAACATCTTTTCACACAGAACATCATTCCGCCCATACGTCTTTTACAGGGTACGAGCGGCTCGCAGCAGCATTGCCAAGCAAATAGGGGTCAAAGTACTGCCGAGGCCTCCGTGCGTGGTTCATCACCACTGGAAGCAGCAATGCTCTATGTTAGTGTAGTCCAAAGAACATCCATATCCATATCGAATTTATTGCAATTTTCGTTAATTTGTGTTGCAGACATATGAAACCTTTTCCGAGCCTCTGATCTCGTATGGTCTCAAAATTATACACATTATTTAGAATGAGTTACTTTTTCCTATTCATCTAGATCGTTATTGCGGCATCCAATAAGTTGGACTTGAGACACAAATTAAGATGGATCGCTTCTTTGATAAGGTCTTCCTTTATAATTCATTAGCTCAGGTAATCTTCGAGGATCAGAGTAGAAAGTGGCTGAATAATTTATTGAATTCTTGAACTGGACGCAGCCACAACGATTTTCTGAAAAATAAATTATTTTTTACATAAAATCTGAGATTTAGAAAAACATAATTATGAAAAAGGAAAATAATTTAATACAGGAATGATGTATTTTATTTTTATGTTTCTTTAATGACGTACATATACGCATGAGTATATAAATTTTAATAAGATATTAAGTGAAGTTTTTCTTTTAAGAATTCAGCATAGCAACACATTGTACATATGTATACGTGTTAGAAATATGTTTTTAATTAGAGTGTGCAAGTTATAGTTTATAAGCAAAAGTTAAATTTTATAAAACATGCCATTGCGGTTTACTAATCCAGCCCTTTTCTTTGCTGTACAGTGTGGGAATCATGGAGAATATTAGATACTATATTTAAATGATTCCTTTGTTTGCTGTCATACAATTGACATCATACGGAAAAGGTATGTATAATAGGATTTGTTAGCTTACATACAGAACTAACTTAAATTTAGAAGTTTTTATTATACTGTATATCTTTTACTTGTTAATAGTTTTCGTTCTAGTTCACAAGTTGTAAACAGAACAAGATGTAAACGAGATGTTTTGTTTTATAAAGTATGTGAGACATTATATTTATATTTATATATATATTATATATATATATATATATATTATATATATATATATATATATATATATAATTGCAGCAAGTAAAATAAACTGGATCACCTTAAGATCAGGGCCCCCATGTATTCTTGCGTTTTGCTTTACAGTACCAAATATAATAATAAATTAAGTTGAATGCCCGGTTAGGTCAACTGTACGCCTTGACGATTGGTTAGATTAAGTCGTGATATTTTCGTTAGTTTTAACGAAGATATCATTTGGTAATTGAGGCTAGGGGCCATGATCTTCAGGTGATCCAATAAATTTTCTGTTTAATTAATATTTAAAAAATTTGTAAACGGCTGAAAATTTTATTCAATTCCTTACATAATTCATATTTGGGAAAAAAAGCATTAATGTCTTCTTTGGATTTCATGTAATTAAAGTTGATAATCGGAAAAGGAGTTTGTGTACACCCTCTATACTTTAGATGTCAAGAGTAAAATTAGGTGAAGCTAATACAGTACATGTATTACTGGAAGTAGTCCTAACGACCAAATTTAGCGTACATTAATACAAAATATCTCGCAAATAAAATAGGACCTATACCCATCCGATCGACAAGACCATACATTCGACACTGAAAACCTAATTAACTTAACTTAACCTTACCTAGCGTAACTTAGCCTATGTTACCCTAACCTAACTTAATCTAACTCATAATATACTTATTGATAGAATGTCAATGCGTAGTCATATAGTCAATCTCGTCAACTGTTAATAAAGTTTGTTTTCATTTTGCAGTTACCGTTCGACAAATTTTATCAATGTATTTTTCTTTTCGATGTTTGCATATTGGTGGTAAACACGTCAGGCAAAAAATTACTGACACTGAAATCAGTGAACGAATCAAAGTCATAAATGAAAAGAAATTGTGAATATGCACTGGGGGATTTTTTCTTTTTGTGTGTAAGGGGGAGTTCGGGAGAAACAGGGGGAGAGTTGTTTAACCTCGTTCGTAAAGACAAATGTTATGTGAAGGAGGGGACCTACAGCTTAACTTGGGATCCAAACCATCTAAGGGTAGCTGCCATGTCCCTGCACTAGAGGAATATAGAAAAACTTCTTTCTCTTCAACATCAACATTAAAACAGGATTCATTTAAAATGTTCTTTACTTTCCACAAGGTTGACTTAAAGAAAATGAAGTTAAGTTTATTAATAACTGTTTACTTAAAAGTCGAAATGAAAATTTGTAAATTTAAATAAATAAAAGCGCTATATTATTCTTGCAAATGGCAGGTTCAGTGAACATCCACTTAAGCATTAAATGTGGACAATACGAATATTGATGAGTGAATGACCAGTTTTTATTTGTCAAAATCGCACGTTTTTCAGAATGTTTTGCGATGTCTTCGGTTACCTAAAGCATCACGGTTTCAAAAAACAAAAAATCTTTTATCTTTAGTTTTACTTTTAGTTTCTCTTACCGCCTGAATGAAGAAAGTAGTCTCCTTCGAAAAGCTTCTCGGATGTTAGTGTGTTTTTTAGCTCTTTTAACTTTGAGGATTTTAATGATTATATTGTTTTACACATTTATTTTGTTTTGAATATAAATATCTAAATGTTGTATTCTCCTCTCTTCTAATTCCAATTTATTTTATTTCGTTAAAACCATATAAAGCCCGGAGCTATAAAAACTTGAAGTCGATTCACGCTCGTTCCCCTATATATATTTAATTCTACTTAATTGACGTACTTCGCGGGCTTAGATGGAGTCATTAACAGAAAAAGCAAGCGCTCACACCCTTAACTCAGATTTTTGCGCGTGGAGGTCAGACGCAGATCTCCGGATCGAGGCAGCGGCCCGATCCGTATAGAGAAATTAATTCAGATTTAGGCAGAATTCCGCACGCGGCGTTTGAACGGCAATCTCCGGATTGGGGCGGGAAGGCCAATCCGTTATTATCTCTCTTCAGGAGGAGAAGCAAACAGACTGCACTGATTTAAGCAACTTCAATTTAAAGCCCCGGGTGCGAGGGCAAGTTTGCTTTTACGAAGTCTTGGAGCACATATCTAGCTAAGTCTAATAAATAACTTTGATTTAAAGTCGAACAAGAAACGACTTGACTTTCACTTAATTTTATTTCAAATATTAAAACTTTGCCAGATATTTTCTTGTCCTCCCAATCCCGTAAATCGCAATGAACCTCGAGTGCCTGAGGAGGTAAGAAATCGCGACGACTTCTTCAGGTCTATTTCGCCGGGAGTATTTTTCTGTTACACGGGAACAAACTCAAAATGAAGGAGAGTGTATATATATATATATATATATATATATATATATATACTGTCATCCCATAAGTAATGTCGTTTTTTACGATAGATTAAGTTTAAACTAGTCCTACTCGGTTTAAGCATAAATTTTCTGAAGTTTATCTCTAAGAGGAGATCTATCGTGTTTCGCTACATACTTTACAAACCTTGACCAGTGAAGACGTGTGTTTTGCTTTATATGAACCCCTCATAAACATGGCGGTATCAGAAGAGCATATCAGGGATATAATGCTTTACGAGTTCAAAAAAGGGAATAGTGCTACTGAAGCAACGCGAAACATTCAGGACGTTTACGGCAACGATATTCTGCATGTGAGGAAATGTCAAAGATGGTTTCAAAAGTTTAGGAATAGTAACTGCTGTTTGACAGATGCAGCACGCTCTGGACGCCCTGCTGAGTTTGATGATGACCTGCTGTTAGCCGCACTTGAAGAAGACTGTTCAACAACTGTCGAAGAATTGGCCCAGGAACTCAATTCACCCGTCCACCATCCATCGACATTTGCAACAACTCGGGAAAGTGCTTAAGTTAGGAAAATGGGTGCCACATGAATTGTTGGTCGACAATCTGAGGGTGCGGGTAAACATTAGCACAGCTCTTCATTCCCGTGAGCTCCAAGATCCGTTTTTGCACCGTTTACTGACTGGTGATGAAAAGTGGATACTGTATCAGACTGTTAAGCGCCGTCGACAGTGGGTTTGTGCCGGAGAACCAGTGACGCCACAGCCAAAACCAAATCTTCACCCTCGGAAGGTGTTGCTTAGTGTTTGGTGGGATAAAGATGGTGTAATACACTTTGAAACCTTACCACACAACCAAACAATCACCGCTCAAGTCTACTGTCAACAACTGGATCGATTGAACACTGCACTAAAAGAAAAGAGACCTTCTTTGGTTAATCGGAAAGGAATCGTGTTCCAGCACGACAACGCACGTCCTCATACCGCTCGGATCACTTCTGCAAAAATTGAGGAGCTTGGGTGGGAAAAACTTCCACATCCTCTATATTCTCCAGACCTTGTGCCTTCAGATTATCATCTCTCCAGGAGTCTGCAAAACTATCTTGACGAGAAACAGTATACTTCTTTAGATGACCTGCACACCAGTCTTTGTACGTTTTTTGCCTCAAAACCGCCTGAATTTTATAAACATGGCATTGAAAAGCTTGTAGGACGTTGGCAGAGTGTCATTGATTCCGATGGAAAATATATACTAGATTAAAAAGTTTCAGTTGAGGTTTTTTTTGTCCTTCAAATTCCGATCTAAAAAACGATATTACTTATGGGATGACCTGATATATATATATATATATATATTATATAATATATATATATATATATATATTATATATATAATATATATATAATATTTAGGAGAAATCCAATGACAAGGAGGAATGTAAATGCCATGAAAAGTCTTCTTTAATGCGCAACGTTTCGAGCAATACGCTCATCATCAGGCTAGATAATAACAATATGAAATTAGAATCAATAAATAAATGTGAACAAGACAAAATAATTTCTATAAAAAGACTAAAAGAAGAGGGTTAAATTCGAAGTTATAAAAATTTACATATAAAATTACAAGAAATTTAAAAGCTATTTTTAAATTACATATAGTAAATTTGAAATTAGTACACTGGAATAATTAACACTAATACAATGGAATAATTAACACTACGAACCTTTCAATGCTGGTTCCGAGGCACGAGTAATTTAAAACAAAACAAAACAGGAAAGCTATGGGTTGGGCGGTTGGAGTTATAAGTTAGGGGAGGGGGGATTATAAAAAATTGGGGAGGGGGGAGGGGAGTTGGGGAGGGGGGTTTATAAAAAATTTAGAGGGACAGCTGAGGAATCCACGTTTAGAGAAGGGGTCAATGTTTTAATATATAGAGATTCCAAATTCTAAGTGAGTTAGGACAAGAATTACAACCGAGAATTTTAAAATTATCTAAAGTGACATCAGTTTTACATTTTATACTGTGTTCCCGAATACTGGAGGCTTCTTTTTTATTTAAAATTTTACCTGTTCGGCAACTTATTCCCATATGCGAATAAAATCTAGTCCTGAGGGAGCGCACGGTGCTGCCAATGTAAGTACCAAGGAGACACCTTGGGCAGGTAAATAAATATACAACACCGCTACGCAACGAATCAGGAGTTCGATCCTTCGCTGAGAAAAAGCTACCTAAAGACATTTTGTTAATAAATATAATGCGAAAATCAGTATGATAAAAAAATTTTCTTAACAACTTTGTAAATTTAAGTATAAATTCTTTATTCATGGGACCCATTTCAGGTACCAGGAAATATTTTATATCTTTAGGCACTGAAATACAGGAAAGTTGAGGGCTATAAACATTATTTAAGAAAGATCTTATTAGTTTATCTACATATTGAACAGGAAAACTATTATTGGTAAAATATGATCTTAAATTATTAAATTCATGGTTTAGTAAGGTAAAACTAGAGGTCAAATTATATCCTCTGAACAAGAGAGTTTTAATACACGACATCTTATAGTTAAAATCAGTAAAACTAAAGAAATTCATGCCCAAACCAGTAAAAGTGGGTTTCCTGTAACTGATGTAGTAATAGAATCACCTTTTTTCGAAATTAAAAGATCTAAAAAGGGAAGGGAGCCATTTTTCTCAGTTTCCATTGTATAAGTTATATTGGGGTGCAGAGAATTTAAGAAGTTAAAAATTGTTGCGCTTGTACAGCATTATCAAAAACAGCTATCGAGTCATCAACGAAGCGTCGATAGAAAATTGGTTTACAATTGGTGGGAGATTGTCTAAAAATTACACTTTCTAAATGGGTCATAAAAAAATCAGCTGATAGAGGTCCGACGGGTGATCCCATCCCAACACCATCAATTTGTTGGTAAACCTTATTATTGAAAGTAAAATAACATTGCTTAAAAACCAATTCTAAAAGTTCCTTAAAATAAGACCATGAAAAACCATGAAAACTATCAACAGAGCTAAAAACCCTATCTAAAATAATGGCAATAGTTTCTGATACAGGTACATTCGTGAAAAGCGACTTTACATCAAAACTGACAAAAAACTTTTTTGAATCGAAATTCTTACTAAGAAGATCTTTTGAAATTCATAAGAGTTATTTATAGTATAAGCATTTTTCGTAAAAGGTGACAGGAGACCAACAACAAATTTTGACAATTGAAAGGTAGGTAAGTTATACGAAGCTAAAATAGGACGGAGAGGTGTTCCAACTTTATGGATTTTAGGCAAACAGTATAATTGAGCAAGATCAGAACCAGATACGAACAACTGAGAGTAAGTATCATTTTTATTATCTTTAAAGACTTTAATCGTGACAAAAATCTATTAACTTGGTCTTCCAACCTTAAAATGACTTTATTGACGGGTTCAAGAATTTGTTTGAATTTGCTAACATCACTTAGGATTTCATTAGTTTTATTTATGTAATCAGATTTACTCAAAATAACAACTCCGTTGCCCTTGTCCGGTCTAGTCACAACAATCTCCTGGTTCTTTGCCAAATTCTTAATAACCTGCAAGTCACTCTTCTAAATTTTTTATAAACCCCCTCCCCAACTCCCTTCCCCCCTCCCCAATTTTTTATAATCCCCCCTCCCCTAACTTATAACTCCAACCGCCCAACCCATAGCTTGTTTCCTGTTTTGTTTTGTTTTAAATTACTCGTGCCTCGGAACCAGCATTGAAAGGTTCGTAGTGTTAATTATTCAATTGTATTAGTGTTAATTATTCAATTGTATTAGTGTTAATTATTCCAGTGTACTAATTTCAAATTTACTATATGTAATTTAAAAATAGCTTTTAAATTTCTTGTAATTTTATATGTAAATTTTTATAACTTTGAATTTAACCCTCTTCTTTTAGTCTTTTTATAGAAATTATTTTGTCTTGTTCACATTTATTTATTGATTCTAATTTCATATTGTTATTATCTAGCCTGATGATGAGCGTATTGCTCGAAACGTTGCGCATTAAAGAAGACTTTTCATGGCATTTACATTCCTCCTTGTCATTGGATTTCTCCTAAATATTAAATTGAAGCTTTGTAGAAGCAAACCGCATGACTATATATATATATATATATATACTGTATATAATACTAAAATATAACCATTTATAATTTTACGGGTTACACAATCTTTAAGCCACATTAATGAAGAAATACTTTCTATTACGATGAATGGGATTACCAACAAACTGCTATTGTTGTATAATTTCGTTTCCACACTTTCTGTACCTAAGTAATCGTACAATTCCGATATATTACTTTCCTGGACTGGAATGTATGACAAGTACGTGAAGTCTGTCGAAGAAGGATTAACAGGATTTGGTTTATAAAGCTGTGGGTAAATAAAAACCTCTGCTTTACATGATAATTTGCTTAATAGACGTGTTAATAAACCTTCTTTCGTGAATTAAAAACAAGCAAAAGTATACACTGGGCGCCTTCCTGTTTCCATAATATATAATATTCAGATAGCATTTTCGTGAACAGGATTTGGATGAACACTTATTTTATATCAGAAATAAAATACAGAATGGGTGTTTTCCAGGTTGTAGAAAGGAATAGATTTTATAAATTAAACTACTGTATTATTATTATTATTATTATTATTATTATTATTATTATTATTAAATTTTCATTATAATTAGATAAAATTGTATGATATTCACTTTTCTTAATTGTAGCACAATTCGAGCGTTTCATTTTCTTTCGAGTTCCTGTAAATTAGTTAGCGTCGCAAACTCTGAAAGAGAAGTGGGAGCTAATATATTTTAGCGCAAAACTAGAAGCTAGTAGGACTCAAACTCGCGTCACATGTTTTTAGAATTAGCATGTCTATCAACCACAAGCTCCAATATATAGTTTTCCACTTTATCTTATTAGTGTGTGGTTATTGCGCTTTTGAACGGATTTATATGCTTTTCAAAGGCGAGGGAGTTGAAGGGGACAGAGTGAAACAACGTGTAGGAAATGCAGTTTAGGCATAAGCGGACGGACTTAATTTTTTTGCGGGAGCGGTTCGCAATTTTCCCGAAAAATTTCCAAGGTGCCCGAAGTTTCCGATGCCGACATAGTGAACTTAACATGGTAAGGAAATAAAAGGGTTTTGTTGCAATAATGACCATATATTCACAGAGCATTATAAAATATAAATATTTTTCATGCATATTCTAGAAAAAATTAACTAACAAAACAGTGAACTTTTTTGCCATCAGATAATATAAACTTTTCGATTGTTGTGTTGCAGTATCATGAGTCATAAGAGGTGTCACTCACGAGCAATGTTCCCTCTAAGGTGTGCGCGTGTGCGCGCGCACACGCGTTGTGAAACCCGCGCACACAGCAAAATAAAATGCGCACAGGCTCAAGCGTATCATGAGTCACGACAGTAAATGAAGTAATTTAAAAAATTTCAGTTTAATGAATTCTATAAAGAACAAATTAGAAACCGCTTGAAAGAAAATCATTTGGACATGCTCATGCGAATTAAAAGTTACCTGAATGATGACGGATGTATTAATCTTCATAGAGTTTATTTGGAATGGGCATATGCTAAAGATCGTAGGGAGAAATCATAATCATACTTAAATGAAAGGCACTTTCATTTAATGTTATTTTGATTATAATTTATTTTATTGAATTTTATTATTTTTTATTTTATTCCTATTTTGTGAATGGATAAAATCATGTATTAATCTTGATAGTCTATTTTAAATTGCTAAATGCTAAAAATTGTTTTGAGAAATGATAACTAAAATAATCATTTTCAATTAATGTTATTTTTATTTTATTTCTTTATTTTGTTGAATTTTATTTTACTATTTTTTATTATTCATATTTTTAGAATGGATAAAATGTTTTCTTTTTTAAGAACATATAATATTGTGAACAGTTTTTTAATATCCATTTAATAGTACAGTAATGATCAAGCTATGACCTTATGGAAATAATATTTATTAAGTATTTAATATTTATATATATTTAATTTTCAAGATAATAGCACTCAGAAAAGTTTGCACAATTTTTCACCATGAATCTAAATGTATGCACAACGAAAATTTCTTGCGCACACGGACTAAAAAAAATTAGAGGGAACATTGCTCACGAGTACCTCATAAATGAAATTGCATACTACAAATTTTTAAGAAATTCATAAAGCAACAAATTTGTTTGTATAAGTTTAAATGCGACACGTTTATACGATATTGCAGTCAAACAAAAAAATTGTTGCATAATTTATTATGTTTGGTTTAATTAGTACATCTGAGTCTAATTTTAATAAACTCTAATGTTTTCGCCATTGTTTTGGGAGTTTGCCCTAATTTTGAGACATCTGCCCGAAAATATTCGGAAACTTGCGAATCTGGTGGGGGGCTGCAGTCCCTCAGACCCCTCAGCCCGTACGGCTATGAGTATTGGTGTTTTGTCTTTTCGGTTAATGTTTTAAATGACATGGGCTGGACCTGTAAATCAAAATAACTTTTTATGAGGTAATTTTAGTCGCTTTATTCAAATTTGTCACTCATTTTTTGTGCAAATGCATATTAATGGTGAAAATTATGATACTAATAATATATATATATATAGACTCATTTTTGGTCCGACGAGTATAATTTTGTGCTATTTGCACAGGGAAATAGTGATGACGTCATTTCCTATGTGCCGTTCACATGTCTTTCAGTCCCAACGTAGCGGATCAGTTTTGTATGATGTTGTTGTGCGAAGGGTGTGAGTTGTCCTACCTTACGGCAATTGAACGTTTTAGCCATAATGATCAGGCGTCATTAACGTTTTTCAAGGAACATGGGGTTCTCCCAACATCCAGACAGTGTCTAAAGTGTGTAATCTGTGTTATTATCGCGAAGATCGTCAGGCATTTTACTGTAACCGACAGAAAACTAATCCCGAAAATAAGCGCGTTGTTCGGTGTAACTTCCTAGCGAGTATACGTACAGGAACCTCACTCGAAAAAGTGCATGTAGAACCGTGGCAAAATCTGCTTTTTATAAATGTATATTTAACAAAACATTTTTCGCAACGTTATGCTCAAGAAGAACATGAGCTCGGTTTTCACTGTGCAGTTGACTGGAAGTCTTTTTGCTTGCGCCGAAGTTGCAAATGCTTGGCTTCAAAATCAAGCCCAATCGGCGGTCCTGGCATAATTTGTGAAATTGACGAGAGTAAATTTGGGAAGACGAAGTACAATCGTGGTCGGTTAGTGCAGGGAGTGCTGGTGTTTGGATGGAAGGTTTCAAAAAAGAAATTCTTCGTGCCAGTGGAAAACAGGTCTGCGGAAACACTAATTCCCTTAATTCAACGCTACATTAAGCAAGGGTCAATTGTGCACAGTGATCGGTGGGCAGCGTATAGTACCCTCTCAGATTTAAGCTATACTCATTACACAGTAAATCATTCATAACATTTTGTGGACCCTGATTCAGGAGCCCATACACAAAACATTGAGAGGCTTTGGAAAGATGTGAAAAGTTGGGTTCTTCGGGCTGGGAACCGAAATTATCACTATTCCCAGTATTTCGCCCGTTATTTATTTATTAACGAGCACCCACAGTGGGAGCGTCTTCATACTTTCCTCAAGCTACCCTTCTCTATCCACCCACAGAATAATTCAAGGTTAGTTTATCTATTAGGCCTTATATCTTTCCTTAAAATACATTTTTCTATTGTATTTTGGTGTGCTTTGTTGAAGTATAACCTTCATTTCCTGTGCAAATGTAAAGAAATAAGAATTTGTTTACATTATTTCGGAGAAGATGAGTATAAGTTCACGCTGAAAGACAGAGCTGATTGACGCGGTTGAGGAACAAGAATATGCAAAGGAACCGCTGCGTGCATCATCGCGTAGCTGTTCCAACACGTCGCACACTGGCGCTCAGGGTATCTCACTGCTGCGAAGCGTCCACACACTAAGATTACAGCATCGGCGGATGTTTTATCTGCAGTAGCCTCTACGGTGTACCTCGGCCCTGGTGAGGCAGTATTCAGCTTTCGGTCCCATTCAACCACATCCCCGATTCATGCAGCACATACGACGTGAGTAGCTTTTTATACCCTGAATCAGTAATAATAATAATAATCTATATTATAATAAGAGAGCTGTCCGTCTGTCCGTCTGTCTGTCTGTCCGTCTGTCCGTCACACTTTCAGAAATTGTGAGAAAAAATTGTGAGAAAAAAATTCAGAAATTGTAAAAAAAATTCAGAAATTGTATTACGGGCGGCAATGTGAAGCTCAAGATTTTCATGACTGTGTTCTTTTCTGTAGTTTAGCAATGGGGGAAGGGTGGGGGTGGGGGTAATGGGGGATGGGTGGGGTAATGGGGAGGGGTGGGGGTAATGGGGGAGGGGGTTAGCCCCAAGTTGTATGAATGGGGGTGAGGAGGTTTTGGGAGATACCAGATTCAGAAATGTTGACACAATGTGAAGCTCAAAATTTTCACGGCTGGGTTCTTTTTTTGTAGTTTAGCCTGTCTAACCGTCAGCGAAGAGGCGGGAACTCTACTAGTAATAATAATAATAATAAAGTATGCAATCCAAGTCTTGTATTAGTCGGTACCATATACTAATATAAAATAATGTGAACGCAAGCCGTATAAAAGCTAAGGAAAATTACTAAAATTTGTTTTACAGCTGTAAAAAAAAATATATATATATATATATATATAGAGGGTGTCTCATAAGTCCAGCATCATAGGAAAAATAATAAAAAAAGGCAAAACAAAAGCTTTTATTTACAGAACGTGCTCAGTATGTCCACCATTGTTTTCAATACACAAATTCAGACGTGATACTCAGTCAGCAAGCACACGGTGAATGATGTCAGGAGTAATGGTGTTACATGCCCCAATAATGCGCTGCCGCAAATGTTCAACACTCTTAATTTTCTCTGCGTATACAAGCGCTTTCAAGTGGCCCCAGAGATAAAAATCTAGTGGCGTGAGATCCGGGCTTCTAGCTGGCCATTCCACAGGCCCTCGACGTCCTATCCAATGACCAGGGAATTGTTGGTACAGGTATTCTCTTACTTGGGTGCTGTAATGTGCAGGAGCGCCGTCTTGCTGGAACCATGTTGGGAAATTTCCTTCTTCGTTCAAGACACTGGGAAATGCTTCTTCCTTGAGCGTACGTACGTAGGTAGGTGCCTCCAGTGACATGTTCATCGAAAAAGAGGAGGCCTATGATGCGATCCTTCCAAATGCCACACCATACCATCACCCGAGATGCACTTTGTTCCTTTGAAGAGGTATACCATTGATGGTTGTTTTGAGACCAGTAGCGGGTGTTCTGTCGATTTACCTCACCATTTCCATAAAAAACAGCCTCGTCACTGAACAGAATTGTGGACGGGAAATTAGCATCCCGAGCATATGAATTATGGTTTGTAGAAATAGAAAAATACGAATTTCTCCTATGATGCCGGACTTATGGGACACCCTGTATATTAGGATAGTCCTTATTTTTCAACTTTCAAATTTCCGTGCTCTGACCCCATCAAACTATGCCATTTGATGTAAAAACACAGTATACAAAATTTTATTGAGATATATTAATATTTAGAGGTCACTCAACGGCTTCATAATATTGGATTATAAGATTTTCATAAAGTAGAAATATAAAAAATTGACAAAGGTATTGCCCATTCGATGGCAATTTAGCGCCTCTAATATCGTCCTCACACTTATCAATCAAGTAAACCTTGGATTTATTTCGAGTCTCCATTACTATGATCCATAAATCCACACCTGAAAATAGAACATCAATGTTATATTAGGCACAAAATTTAAGACATTTACAAAACAAATAGAAAAGTTTAAAGACAAAACACTGTATGAACCTGTTTAATACACACACATCCTACCATTAAGGTGGTATCAGGACAAAATCCCCCCGTGGACAAAATCCCCTCGCGGACAAAATCCCCCATGGACAAAATCCCCCGGACACAACCCCCCCGGACACAATCCCCCCGCGGACAAAATCCCCCTAAGGCTTTATTAAAAAAAGAAGAATACGACTGACTTTATTAAAGAAGAAAAATTAAAAACACAATAAGAATAAGAATAAGAATAAGAAAAGACATAAATTTAGTTTATTTTCCATCTCCAGAGGTGTTGGAAGTTATTTAACCCTTAGTGATGGAGTTTATTAAAAGCAATAAAGGTCAAACAAAACTACTGTGTGACGGATTTATTTATGTTAAGCAAAAAACTTTGCAGAACTTGAAGTGAAAGGGTGCTTTTTCCATTTATGTCAGAATATTTATCGAAAAATACAGGAACACGGATTACAGAAAAAATATCAAGATGACAATGATTTTGCCTTAAAAATTCGAATGATACCTGCTCTAGCTTTTGTGCCTCCAGAAAAAGTTGTTGATGCTTTTGAACAATTATACGATTTTATACCAGTGGAAGGTTTGCCAATTCTCGATTATTTTGAAGATAATTATATTGGAAGGCCATGCCGACGAGGACGAAGAGAACCCACTTTTAGCATTTCTATTTGGAATATGTACTCAAGAACAATTACAGAACTTCCACGTACAAATAACTCTGTCGAAGGCTGGCATAGACGCTTTGCATCTCTAACAGGATGCTCGCATCCAAACATATGGAAATTTTTAAAAGTTTTAGGGCAAGAAATAAGCTACCAACAGGCATTTATTTCTCAAATTATCGCTGGCTTGCCGACAGAACCGCAAAGGAAGAAGTATAAGTCTTCTTCTTCTCGCATTTTGAAAATTGTACAAGACTATAACAACAGGTCTATTTTTGATTTTCTTAAGGGAATTGCTTTTAATTTGTCTTTTTAAATTTTGAATTTTGTTTGACTTTGTGTTTTTAATTTTTCTTCTTCAATAAAGTCAGTCGTATTCTTATTTGTTTGCCCGGTTAGGTAATTGTACGCCCTTGACGATTGGTTAGGTTAAGTCGTGATATTTTTGTTAAAACTTTAATAAAGTCAGTCGTATTCTTATTTTTTTAATAAAGCCTTAGGGGGATTTTGTCCGCGGGGGGATTGTGTCCGGGGGGGTTGTGTCCGGGGGGATTTTGTCCGCGAGGGGATTTTGTCCACGAGGGGATTTTGTCCACGGGGGGATTTTGTCCTAGAAGCCATTAAGGTGGCTGACATGATACTGGAAGGGGTATAGCAAGGAATTGTGTGGCAAGTAATGATGCATTATAATGCACAATTTTGATGGCCTTGAGCGACCTCTAAATATTAATATTTTCTCATGAAACTTCATAAACAGTGTTTTGGTATCCCCTATCACATTTGTAGAGGGTCAGACGGAAACATTTTGATGTTTCATTTTTCACCATATAAATAAGGACCACGCGAATATATATATATACATTTTATGATGAATGTTTCGTATTATCTTGTACCATATACTGCTATAAAATAATGCGAATGTAAATGGCTTAAAAGTTAGGTCGGTTTGCTAATTTTGTATTACAACCGTGAACTCTATTTATCTATTTATCTATCTATCTATCTATCTATCTATAAATAGGCAAATTATGGGCAGTTTGTTGTACATGAGGTTATAAAAATTATATATATATATATATATATATATATATAATTTTTGTAACCTCATGTATAACAAACTGCCCATAATTTGCCTAATCACGAGTGACGAGGAGAGTTTAGATGATTTCCTAATTGAATCACCTAAAAGAAAAAAGAGGAAGAAAAGGAGAATGTGAGTTCTTACAGATGTGATAGGTTTATATATATATATATATATATATATATATATATATATAAATAAAGTTTTTCGCCCGTTCTCCTGAGATGGCCCGATGAAGTAGAGAGTTAGTTTTCATACACTCCATCTCACATAACCCGTTATCCACGGCTCATCTGGGTTTGTTCTGAGCCAGATGTCTAATCTTCTTTTGAAGACGTCTGTCGCAGCACCACTCGTGTTCCATAGCTCCTTGAGCATCTGGCTAAACAGTCTTTGTCCTCTCGCAACAAGATTATTTTCCTTCAGGATTGTGGATGTTCTCTGACTACCCTTTAATTTGGGGGACGACACAGTCTTCCTTTTCTACTTTGCACTGATGTTTGTCGGGTTATCGGGTTCAGAGTAAGAATAGGGACAAGTTTCTCCATTATTTCCAAGTGTAAATAATGATGATGTATCGCCCCCTTCTTCCTTCCAGTGAATATAGGACTAATTCCTTTCCCAGTAATTTATTTCTTTGCACCCTTTGATCTTGGCGGTGAAGCTTCTCTGAACCCTTCTAGCTATCTAATGTGATCTTTTTTTATATGGACATGATTAGGACATAGGATCGAACAGTATCCCAACATGGTTATGATCGGCGTTTTCAATAGAGTAGTCGTTACATTCCTATCCCTCGTTTAGAAGTTCTCAGTATCTGCAGTTATTCGTTTTGCTCTGTTTACTGCTATCTTATCTTGTGTTATAAATCTTGTGTATATACAGTATAATATATATATATATATAATATATATATATATATATATGTTTGCCACCAGCTTTGGCTCTCCTCCCATTTCATTGTCAACCCTGGTGAACTAGCTTACAACTTTTCTATCCTAAATGACTTGGAGCAGATTACCCTACTCGTATCCTCGGTTGCATTAGAGAAGATAGGCCCAACATTCTGGATTTATTTATTACCTCTCATCATTCTTCTTACTCTGTGAAACGTTTTTCTTCGTTGGGGACCTCCGATCACAATCTTATAGCTGTTTCCTGTCCTATCGCGCCAATACGGCTTTTGGATCCTCCAAGAGGAGGCGTCTTTGGTCCCTTCAGCACCACTATTGGGGCACCCTTAGGCAGTACTTCTGTGATTTCCCATGGAATGATTACTGCATCCGTTGCCGGGGCCCTTCTGGGTGTGTTGAGCTCATCAGAGATTTGATTCTCTTGGGCATGGAGGTGTACATTCCATATTTTATCCCTACTGCTAATGCTAAAAGACCTTGGTTTAACTTTACTTGTTCTAATGCTATCCGCAACAGAGTGTATTCAGTATGACTATGTCATTTGTGCAACAAGAAAGGTGTACCTTTGGCGAGGTTCACAGACCCCGAACCAGACTCAGAAAGCTAATGAGTGTGCGTGTGTGTGTGTGTGTTTATGTAGACGGGTGTTGTGGAAGCTGCATGATGCCTTGAAACACAATGTTTAAAACTCAAAGTTTGAGAAGTATTTCGTACATGTTTAATTTCATTGAATTTTTTTACGGCTTATAATTAGCAGCTATTTTGTACAAATATTGTCATATCATATAGCTATACGCGTGGATGTGTTTAGGGGAAAACAAAGAATCGCGAAAATAGGTTGATAAAATATCATTCATATATTAACATTATAAAAACTAGAGGAGGCCCGGCCTCCCATGCCTCCTCTGAAAAGCTGTCTCTGCCGACTTGTGAAGACTGGGTATGCGTAAATTTCATTCATAAAGTATTACTATTATTATTTTCTTTGCTTTGCTAAGTTCTTTCTTTCTTTGGTGTATGTATATATGTGTGTATATAAATGAGGCGGGCCGCTGTAGAGAGATCGTCTGTAGGTCGACCCTGAATCATCGTTCGAACTCACATAAACTATATATAATATATATATATATATATATATATATATATATATATATATATATATATATATATATATATGGGTATATATATATATATATATATATATATATATATATATATATATATATATATATATATATATATGGGTGTCCCAAAAAACTATATACTCTTTATAGCATCATATATTTTATAATTTAAAAAAAACCAACCAATATATTGTTATAGCAATTGCCAATGAAAGGTAAATTAGTAATCTAAGTGATCAAAATGTTATAGCGAGTTGTTTGCATATAAAATTTAATTAACTACGCCAAGTGCTCAAAATGTTCAAAATGCCGCCGGAGAACATTTTGAGCACTTGGCGTAGTTAATTAAATTTTATATGCAAACAACTCGCTATAACATTTTGATCACTTAGATTACTAATTTACCTTTCATTGGCAATTGCTATAACAATATATTGTTTGGGTTTTTTTTTAGATTATAAAATATATGATGCTATAAAGAGTATATAGTTTTTTTTGGGACACCCTGTATATATATATATATATATATATATATATATATATATATACACACACACACACACACATATATATATATATACACACACACATATATACATATATATATATATACAGGGGTGTCCCAAAAGTCCCTATCTATTTTGTTGAAATAGGCTGAATTTCAAACGAATGTTTTAATGACATGATTGCATGCACCTTTCTAGACAAATACATGCATTAGATTTCTATTTTAATTATTTTTAAATTTTTAAATTTTTAATTAATTTTAGAACCTCAACTTCTTGAAGATGGCATTCTCGACAATGTAGTCTTTCAGCAGGATGGGGCACCATGTCATTATGCCAGAATTGTTCAGACATACCTAAAAACGAGCGTTTTCAAAACCGTTGGATTGGACGTTGGGGAAATAGGCCCTGGGTAGCGCGATCTCCGGATTTGACCAAATTGGATTTCTTTGCTTGGGGTTTCATTAAATCAGAGGTCTACCGCAGAAATATTCGAGATTGACCAGATCTGCGAGATCGCATTAGGCAAACAGTTGAGAAAATAACCCCTAAAATGCTCGGAAATGTGTTCCGCAATGCAGCTGACCGCTTTGAGATTTGCAGAGATACAGATGGAGCACATGTGGAAACTACTAATTAAAGATTTTAATGGTGTAATACTTGTAATTTGTATAGAAATACATGTGTATTCAGGTCAGTGTGATATTTATTTGAAATTCAGCCTATTTCAACAAAATAGATAGGGACTTTTGGGACACCCTCTGTGTATATATATAATATATATATATATATATATATATATATATATATATACACACACACACTTTACGTATCTCATCGTTAACCTCGTTGATGTTCCGTGTGATGGTCTCTCTTCACACGAAGGTGAAGCTGGTGGTCCATCCCCTAGGTCTGAGTTGGTTGAAGAGCGAGTTGGTTTCTTGCTTTATTTTCGTTATCTGATTTTGTGTTTCGAATTTCACATCATCGGTCATTATTACCCAGTTCGAGCGCTTTCATGCTTCTCTGATTTTCCACGTCTATCTGGGGTATAATATGCAGTCTGTTTAAGTTCCTCATTTGTACCAGAGCTGAAATTTCTCGATGTTAAATGTCATGTTGTTGTCTTCTGACCATTTGTATATTTTACATCGCTGATTTTTCTGCTAATCTTTGTATCGTCTGCAAAGGGTGTTACTATACTGCTGGTGTTTACTTCACTGTCTATATCTGTTAGCATGATAATGAACAGGAATAGGTCCCAGTACTGTAGCTTGTGGTACTGAGCTACGTACTCCGATTCTGATGATGATATAGGTACCTTGAATTTTGACGACCCGTAGACGTTCTCTGAGGAAGCTGTAGATCCTTTTTCTCACTTTCTCTGATATTCCCATATATTTCATTTTATGTGCTATTATACCGTGATCACATTTGTCGAAAGCTTTAGCAAAATCCGTGTATATGACACTGTAGTTGTCATTACCTTCCAGTGCATCTAGGATATTGATATAGTGCTCTATTAGTTGTGATAGGCATGATCTACCTGTTCGAAATCCGTGCTGATTTTCGGTGAATCGTTCCAGTGTCTCCAAGAAATCGAATATTTTCTCTCTAACTATTCATTCAATTACTTTAATGATGTGGGTCGCCAATGACACTGGTTCTTTGCTTCAGATCTACCCCGTCCTTTATATATATATATATATATATATATATATATATATATATATATATATATATATATATATTTAGTGGTGGACCAGATGTCAGTTTTTCAACATCTGCGGATGCGGATGCGGATTTTTAATTTTAATATCCGCGGATGCGGATACGGATATTTAGTTAATCTATCAATATAATATAGAATCATGAATATATGTCATCATTTTTCAAATTTCATGATATTACTATTATGGCAGGCAATGCATAAGAATTAAAATTAATATTAATGTTTTCATTATGATAAAAATAATAACTTTCTCAAGAGTCTCAGCCACAGAAAATTGAATGAAACAAGTTTCATTCAATTTTCTTTGTTACCAGGTATTTATATTTTGAGGTTTATATATTTGTTTGTTCATTAATATAATTAATACTTTACATGAAATGTGCATGACTGGGCCTTATAAGCTACTTTATAAGCTAATTTAATTGTAAATTGCATAATTTCTTAGAGGTAATATCCGCATAACATCTGCAGTCAGAAGTGCGGATGTTAAAAATGATGCGGATGCGGATATCCGGTCCACCACTAAATTTTATATATATATATATATATATATATATATATGGGCAATGTTTGCTCTTTTCAAGATGCTCGATATTTCCCCAGTGTCTATGGATGTTCCCTATATACAGTACCAACGTGTAGCTATTTCATATTTACAATTTTTAGTCAATAATGCGTTCCAATTGTCCGGACTTGCAGCTGAATGCGATTTCATTTGTATTATAACTCTCGCTACATCTTTTGGGGTAAAATCAAAGCCTGTTATACACTCTCCTTGCAATTTCTCTTCAAAGAATGCAACTATGTCAGGTATCGCTTTGTCACTTTTTGGGGTACTAAAACTAATTCATACTGCGCTCTCAATGTTTCAGATATTTCTTTTGGATCATCGGTTAGTTCATTATTTCTCTTCCTTAAGGGCCCATTAGCGGTGCGCGTTTTTGTTTTCTTTTTCGTTTAGCTATAGAAGTATTTTGGATTTTCCTTTATTGCTTCTACTGCCTTTTCCTCTTCCCTCTCTGTATGGTCCTTAATCAGGGCTTGTATTTCCCTATCGAAAAATAATAATGATAATAATAATAGTAATAATAACAGTAATAATAATAGCAATAATAATAATAATAATAATAATAATAATAAATAATAAATATTCTAAGGGGCTGGCTGTGAGGTGAATGGCTGCCTTCTGAGCCTGATGCTGAAGACACCATTATGTGCTGCTCCATGGCTACGAACGGATGGGTCTTCTCTCTCTCCTTGTGTTTAAGCTACCCACATACCCACATGCATATATATATATATATATATATATATATATATATATACACATATTTGTGGGCCTGAGCAGCCAGGTTAGGTTACCCCTTTGAATTCACATACATACATATTTGTAAAGGAAGCTTTTCTATACATGCATACACACCCACACCCACCCACCCACACCCACACACATATATATATATATATATATATATATATATATTTGTAGGACTGAGCAGCTAGGTTAGATTACCCCTTGAGTTCACATACATATATATAAAAGAAGCTTTTCTATACATGCATACACCCCCACATATATACATTTTTGTGGGCCCGAGCACCCCGGTTAGGTTACCGTTGAAAAAACACTCTCATCATGCTGCATGCAATTTTGCAATGTTGCAAGTTGCATTGTTACATTGCAATTGCACTCTAACTTTTTGCGGTAGTACTATCATACTTTCCTCAGTCCTTCCTGCAGCACGTTGAAAAGTTCTGAGCCTCGTATTTTGATGTTATTTTCCATCCTCGGTTTCATGGTTCCCTGTCCAACCGCAGCTGAATCTACCTCTTCTCTCGTTCCACTGTTTTGCTATTTAATTTCTAAAGTTATGGGACACACCTCTCCATATGTACAGTATATTATTGTGTATCGTTCGCGTCTTCTTTTCAGAGAGTAGAGTTTCAGTATTGTACCTGGACTAGTAGGCTTTATCTTTCGGTTCTTCTGTCTTAGACGTAAAAGTCCTTTGTATGGTTCCTATGTTTGCAACGTCTCTTTTTTTTTTGTATGGGCTTGTGAGTAATGAACATTACTCACTTATTGGCAAGGCTAAACTCTTGCATAATTTTAGCAGGGTGTTTGCTTTTCTGCTGTGGGAACTGTTCCAAATAATTTCCATTATTTTTCTAGAGGTTGTAAGATACTGTGTATATATATATATATATATATATATATATATATATATATATATATATATATACATACACAGGGTGAGTCAAACGTCTCCATACATAGGCAAAATAGTCACTTTATTATGCAATCACTTGTAAGTCACAAAATATGCTTTATGTGGGCACCATTACACTGAATGCACACACGGATGCGTTCCCCCCAGTCATGGCAAACGCGCGTTAACACGTCTGGTGTTATGCGTGCACACGCATCACGAATGCGTTCCTTTAGGTGGTCCGTGTTTTGTATTTTCACCTGGTACACCATGGCCTTCAAGTGCCCCCACAAGTAAAAATCAAGGGGGGGTGAGGTCTGGGGACCTCGGAGGCCACTCCACGGGACCACGGCGGCCAATCCAGTGACCCGGAAACTGCTGATCCAGCCATGGCGCACGCAGATACCGTAATGGGGTGGCGCCCCGTCTTGCTGAAAGTACGCTGGAAATCCCCAGTCCTCGTTCAGCAGGGACGGCATGACTGTGTCTTGCAGCATGTTTAGATACATTTCGGCATTCAGATTGGTGTCAATAAAAAAGGGCCAACAATTGTGTTGCCCCATATCCCGCACCACACCATCACTTTTCCAGCGCCTTGCGTCTTTGAGGGACTCACCCAGTGCGGGTTGTCATCACTCCAATAACGTACGTTTTGACGATTAACCTCTCCATGAACATAAAAGTTGGCTTCATCTGAAAACAGGATGCCAGCCGAGAACTCCGTGACTTCGTTCACTTTTGTTCTTGCCCATTCACAGAATTCCAGCCGCCTGTCCTGGTCGTCTTCGCTAAGATACTGCAACATTTGCATTTTGTATGGATGCCATCTGTGCTCTTTCATAATGCGGACGATACTCTTTTGGCTGACACCGCATTCTGCAGACATCCGTCGAGTGCTTTTTTGGGGACTCTTTGCGAACGCTGCCAGCACCATGGTCGCTGTGCCTTCATCGGTGGCTGTTCGTGGACGGCCACTTCTCGGTTGGTCTGCAACACTTCCAGTCTTCTTGAACTTCTCAATGAGTGTGGCAACGGTGTCGTGTGTGATGTGCGTGCCGGGGGCGTGTCTCCTGTTAAAATCCTCGGAAACCTTGCGACAGCTTCCTGATCCTGCCAGAAGAATGATCTCTATACGCTCTTCTTGGGACAAAGGCATCTCAGCACATCACCTGCAAAAAAATAAAAAATAAATAATCATTTATTTATCATGACCATTTTGCCTATGTATGGAGACTTTTGAGTCACCCTGCTTATAATTTTACCTCAAAGTATTTGGTTTGACATTTATAGCGAAGGTTCAGCTTTTAAGAAAACCACAAACACACACACACACACACACACACAGAGTGTGTGTGTGTGTGTGTGTGTGTGTGTGTGTGTGTGTGTGTGTGTATATAGGGTGGCCCAAAAAAAACGCCTTGAGATTTGAACATCAATAACTTCAAAAATATGCAGTTCACACTTCCAAAATTTATACAACTTTTATTCAATCTATTGCTAAGCCATCATAAAAATTTCAGACCTCTAGATAAAATACTTTTTCCACAGCTGCGGGAACAATGAGGTATGGTGATAAAACGAATATCCTAAATCCTAAATGTGTATAGCTGTACCTGGCAACTATTCTAAGACTTTAGTAGTTTCCTTAGCCTATGGATAATCTGTTAGTCTCTGAAAAACGTCAGATGAGATAGGCTACGCCCATATTAAATACTGTTTTTTTAAACTTACCCTTCAAATTATGGTTCTAACTAACAGTGAAAAAGCGGTGATTGAAAAGTATTTCTTGGAAAAAAGATGGACTTGGGCAAGAATTTTGAGGGAATTTCCAGGAATGACTTGTAATGTTACAGCTGTGAATAGAATAATTAAAAAACTTAAAGCAACTGGTTCGACGCCACGGAAGCGTGGAAGTGGTCGGCCTAAAACAGTTTACACTCAAGACAATATAGCAATGATCGAAATGATGAGCCTATCTCGAGAGGATCAACCTAGGTCACACTGCTCTCAGAGGAAAATTGCAAGAAATTTAGGTATCAGTCGAAGTTTCATACAAAGAATGCAGAGAACAGTAGGACTTAAAGCATTTAAAAGGATCCGTGTTTCAAGACGTGACGGCAATGTAAGAGCTAAAAGAAAATTTCGTTGTAGAAAATTGCTTGATAGATTTTCGTCCAATGATGTTAAAAAAAATAGTTTTTACAGATGAAAAAGATTTCACCATCGAGACTGCTCGAAACTCCCGGAACGATGTTGTTTACCACCAGACAAGTCGGTTTTCCAAAAAAATCATGGTATTAGTAGGTGTATCGTGCAATGGAAAGACGAAAATTCATTTAATTTCAGAAAATAAAAAAATTAATTCAGAAACTTATGTAAATCTCTTAGAGGAGAATCTTTTGCCTGATTGTGGGCGTCTGTATTATGGAAGCGATTTCATACTCCAATAAGATGGTGCTACAACTCATACTAGCAAGTTCACACAGGATTATCTACAAGAGAGTGTAGTCAACTTCATTGGAAAAAACGACTTTGGAAAAAACGACTGGCCCCCGCAACCACCTGATTGCAATCCCATGGAATATTGAATGTGAAACACTCTAGCAGAGAAGATTTATGAAGGCCAAACAGAAAAGTTTACAGAAATGCAATTAAAGAAAAAAATACTCGAATGTTCGCACAAAATAACATTAGCAGAAATCAGAAAATGTATCATGTCGTGGAAGAAAAGATTAAGATTAGTTTGTAAGCAGGACGGCGGACATATTGATCATATTTGTTGATAAGATGTGAATAATAAAATTTTTTCAGTTTATGATATTCGTTTTTTTCACCATACCTCATTGTTCCCTCAGCTGTGGAAAAAGTATTTTATGTAGAGGTCTAAAATTTTTATGATGTCTGATCAATGTGAGGTAAAAGTTTTGTAAATTTTAGAAGTGTGAACTGCATATTTTTGAAGTTATTGATGTTCAAATCTCAAGGCGTTTTTTTTGGACCACCCGATATATGTATATACAGTATATATCAGGCATTTTAAACTCTTTGATTCAATTTTTTTTACTGTGTACAAAAGAATCGTTGGTGCTATCTACAATTTGGCGATATTCGAATGCACCAAACCTTTTTCAACTTTTTCGTATTGCTCTCTCATTACTATGTGCTATGAATAGACTATCAGTTTATCAGAACTTTTCAGCACATATAAGCAATTTATTTCAAAAAGATTTAAAGATTTTATCTACCTTTTCCAGACCTCGTTCAAATATATACAGTATATACACACACACACACACACACACACACACACACATATATATATATATATATATATATATATGAAAGAGAGAGAGAGAGAGAGTTGCAAGGAGTTATAAGGACAAGAGGAAGCCTCAAAGACCTTTCGGTCCACTCGTAGGGAGAGGGGGGGGGGGTGGAATTCCTGTTATTAACTAGTTCATTTTTTAACTGTTCTAGCAGTAGTAGAAGACTGGATAGAAAAGCATAAGTCTCTCTCCCCACCCTACGCTCCCTCCCCTCCAGAGACGGGTACGGAAAAAGGTTGAAGAAAATACCTTGACCCTGCAAAAGTAGCCAAGGAAATTTTACAGGAAAAAGAAAAATACATAAACTAGCTCTACAATTAAGCTATACACATAAAAATCGTACACTAGATAACACGGTTGTATAAAATAACAATATATTTGCGCTGAACGTATATCAACTACTTGGTATCGTCATAAAAACCTCAAACATATCATTTTGATTGTATACAAAATTTTACAGTTCTACTTATCCAGGCATTGTGCCAACAAAGACACCATAGCCCACTCCAGGCCAGCCCCAGGAAAGATTAAGAGAGAGGTAAAGGAAACTTTTTATGTCTCTACCCATGTCCGCCGCAAAACCATCACGCCGGAAAAGTGATAAAATGCTTCCACAGAAAAAGGTTTGAAACAGGAATTGAGAACGGAAATCAGATTTTCTACACAATGCCTTTACCCGTCACGTGCATCCACCTACCCAATAGAAAGCGATAGAGAAAAGAAATAGTGATGGCAGGAACGGAACGCTACCTCACCTAATGCATGTCATGCATTTTTTAAAGTTGTTTTTTTTGTTCTTTGGGAAATTATGTATTTCTACAAAATATTTATCTATTCTTAGATACGTTAACAAGGCAGGCAAGTGTGTGTGTTTTCTATAACTGGTTGTCTGTCATGGGTATGTTTCAACCAACTCTTTGATTATCGCCGAGTTTCAACTTGGGCTTCCCTCCGTAAAAAGAGTTGTTCATACTTCGCGGTGTTGTGCCACCACGAGAGTAAAGAAAATCTCTTTCTCTTTATTGCTGCAGTTATAAAGAAATGGGAAGGCTTTGGAACAATCAAAACTCTACCAACGTGTGGAAGACCTTGCAAGATTTCAGAATGTACAGCAGACGGATTGAAAGAATGGCGATATTTGCCAAACATTAAGACTATCTAAGATCAATGTCCATCTCTCTACGGCACGTCATAAATTGAGAAAGAATGATCTGTATGGAAGAATTACACGAAGAAAACCTCTGCTACAAAAAGCGCACAAAAAGGCTCGTTTAAAGTACGCCAAACATCATCAAAATGAAGGATTTACATTCCGGAAGAAAATTCTCTGGACAGACGAGACCAAAATTGAATTATTCGGAAACAACGAGCAACGAAAGGTATGTTTGGCGAAAATCAAATACTGCATTCCAGGAAAAAACATCCTTCCTACGATTAAAAATGGTGGTGGAAGTTTGCTTCTTTAGAGATGCTTTAGTGCTTCTGATCCAGGAAAGCTTGTTGTCATTGGTGGAATCTTGAATTCGAAGAAATATTGGGAAATCTTAGAGGAAAATGTACTGCCCTCAGCTAGGGAGTTGGAAATGGTTGCAGTTGGGTACTGGAATAAGATAATTAATGATCCAAAACATAAAAGTAAAAACACCATGAAATGGCTTCAACAAAAGAATTTCAAGTTTCTCGAGTGGCCCAGTCAAAGCCCAGATTTAAATTTAATCGAGAATTTATGGTTTGATTTGAAAAATGCTGTCCGTAAGAGAAACCCTTCGAATCTGAATGAATTGCAACAATTTTCTCCAGAAGGATGGGCTAAAATTTCCACTGAGAAATGTCGAAACCTTGTAGAAAAATACCCAACATGAATTATTGAAGTCATTCAAACAAAATGTGAGCATACAAAGTATTAAATAATTTTTTAATTAAATGTACGAAAACTTTTTTTTTACTTTTTTCAAATTCTATCTCGTATGATGGAATTAAACTAATTTTTTTATTTGTTAATTTTTTTCAAACGAACGTTAAACTTTTCATAACTCTCCTATGTATCGTACAAAAGATAAGGACGAAAATAAAATATTTCTCTGTACGAATACTTCTGAGCGTCACTGTATGTGAGAACAGTCTTAAACCCTGGTGTATTCAGAACTTCGTCCAGCTTACTTTTAAACATACAGTATTTTCACTTTGGTTTGAAACACCCTCCGAGCGAAGTTGGTTCCAGATATTAATTAGTTTATCGGACACGAAATTACCCCAGCTGGAGGTACTAAATATTTTTAGTCCCAATTTAAAGTTATTACTTCTTGTTGGATTGATATTAAGTGAGAATAATTTCCTGTAGTCTATCCTCTCTTTTTCACTGAGCATTTTGGAAACCTGAATAAGCTGACCGCACAACCTCCTCGACTCTAAGGTAAACAGACTTAAGCGCTCTAATCTACTTTGGTAGTTTTGACGTCTCATTTGAGGGGATAAATTTTGTCGTCCTTGCTTATATCTTTCCAAAGGAACAGAGTCCAAAAACTGCACACAATACTCAAGTTGAGGTCTAACTAGTTAATTGTAAAGAGACATTACAATCTCCTTGTTTCTAAACTGGAACTGTCTTTTAATATAACTTAGTATTTTTTAAGGCCCTCTTTCTGACTTCTGCAAAGTGCTTTGACGGTTTGACATCATTACTGATATAAACTCTAGATCACTTTCAGTCAAGTTCTTCCTCAACAGAAAGTAATCGGTACTCGGGTTTTTGTAACCTATGTGCATTACCTTACATTTGTCCAAGCTGAATGCCATCTAACAAGTAGCAACCTATCCTATCCAACCTATCAAAATTATTTTGAAGCGTTCTTACGCCCTCCTCATTACCTACACTATTTCCTAATTTGGTATCATCTCCAAATTTAGAAATTGTACTTTGGGGCCCAACGTCTATATCGTTAATATAGATGATAAAAAGTAAAGGATCCAGAGAGGAACCCTGTGGAACTCCACTGGTGGTGGGGGCCCACTCCAAAATGCCTCCATTTATTACTATGTTCTGCTTTCTATCTCTTAACCAAGCTTCATTCCAGTTGGAAACGAACCTGGCAATTCTTAGTCCTCTAACTTTAGTCATCAATCTCGCGTGAGGGACTTTGTCAAGGGCTTTTTGTAAGTCGAAGTACACTATATCCATTGCTCTAGCTGTGCCGTATAAAGTAGGGTTTCTCAACCTGATGTCATGTCCCGCGACTCGAACATTTTGTGTTTCAGTGGATTTTAATTTCAGTTATTATTTTCAATAATAACCGAAAACTAGTTAGAAGTATATAAAACTAAAAATTAGTTAGAAGGTGTTGTGTTCGTATAAATTATATTATAACAATTTATTTTTGTTGAAGTGCAAAGCTGCAAATTAGCATTGTAGGCATAGCCGCCTAGGCCAGTGGTTCCCAACCTGGGGTCCGCGAAGGTAGTACTGGGGGTCCGTGAGCTTTCAATATTTCGAGAGACTCCAATGGAAATCGTACATTTACCCACGATAAGGGCGCTCAGGCTAAAATTTCAAGTTTCCTTGCTCTTGGCTGGAATTATTAATACTTTTTTTAATAGGCTGTATTTTAATTGCATACTCACTTATATGTCCTTTATGTGATAGTGAAAAATGATAAAACGAGTTAATTATTATTAATAAAAACAGTTTCTTTGGTAGACGGAATCTTTCAAAAACATGGGGTCCGTGGGAAAAAAATAAAAATAAAAGGGGTCCTTTGTGGTGAAAAGGTTGGGAACCACTGGCCTAGGCTATATATTGTATTTATGTTTCTGCAGTGTTTGAAATTCGGCCTAGGCACTATCTTTTATTATATTTATCATTATTGTATTAAAATATTTATATATTTATATTTAATATTAACTAACTAATCTAGATTTATCTAATGCTTAAACGTTTTAAGACTTTATTGTCATTATTTTTTATAAACCGGGAAATCTCGGGATCCCGGAGCGATGGCCGATTTTGTCCCAGAAAACCGGCATAGTGAACCCCTGAAAACGAGAAACCCTAGTATAAAGTACACATATTATGGAAAAATTTTAACAAATTTGTTAGACAAGATCTATGTCGCCTGAATCCATGTTGAGATTAAAAATGTAAAATGTTTGATTCCAGATGATACACAATACGTTTTATAATAATGGATTCCAACAGCTTGCCGACAATTGACGTTAAACTGATCGGGCTGTAATTACAAGGATTTTGCCTGTCATCCTTTTCAACGATTGGGTCACATTTGCTAATTTCCAGTTGGCTGGAACTTTCTCTAATTCGAATGACTGTTTGAATATGGTTACTAAATTATCAACAATATTGTGGGTAACATCTTTTAATACCCTTGGAAGAAATAAGTCAGGACCGGATGATTTGTACTTATTCATCTTGTCAATTAGTTGCTGTGCCTCATCTCTCGTAAAACTTATAGTCTGTAAGGCATGGTCTCCGTCATACGTAATCCGGGGATTTGGTACTTCATTTAAGTCTTCTTCCGTAAAGATTACAACGAAGAACTTGTTTAATACATTAGCCACCATATATCTGCATCAATGAATTTCAGTATGCCATTTCTATCTTTTAGGGGACCTACAGAATTCTTAATTTTCTTCCTGCTATCAACATGGGCAAAAAAACTATTTAGGGTTAACTTTACAGAGTGAACAACTGTAGCTTCTTCATTACGTTTAGCTGATTTAATTAAAGATTTAGCCCTTCAACGTAGTTTTATATAATTTTCTGAATTAGTCAGGTTAGAATGTGACTTAAGTAGTTTGTAGGTTCTATTTCTTTCCATAATAGCATTGCTAATTTCATTGTTAAACCATTTCGGCGTCTTGGTTGACAAGGAAGAAACTATTTTAGTGGATACAAAAGTGTCCTGTAATATTCTAAATTAATCCCTATATGAGCTCCAGGTGACATTGACATCCTCGCTTATTAGAACTTCAAAAGTATTTAAACTAGTTAGAAAACTTTCAAAATTTGCTCTAGAGAAATCCAACCTTTTGTGCGTATTTTCTCGAGTACTAATTGGAACCCTGAGGTCAAACATAATCAAATTGTGATCACTGTTAATTAAAGTTTCATCTTCGCTCGTGAATATGAGATCTAGTTTACTATTAACCCTAGTAGTAGTAATAGTCAACCCATTGACTTAACAGATTAGGATAAACTGGGGGAAAGTGAACTATGGGGTAAAATGAACTACTTTTTTCACTTGAGTATTTTAAAAAATACTGAAAAAATTAAACCATCAAAAGAGCTTAAAAACGTTACAATATATCTTGGATATATTATACCATACCACAAAGGTTGTACAATTTTATTTATTAAATACAGGCACGGACACAAGGGGGAGGGGCGCGGAGATTTAGGATTTGTCATGCCGGTGTCATATAAATATTGCCAGGCCAAAATTATATATTAAACAATAATATTAAAAATTATTAATTATTAGAATACGAGATGTCATTCAGGTTAAAGCTACGGGAGTTAAGCCCCCAATTCCCTCCTGTATCGCGCCTGAAATATATTCATCTAAAGAAAAACTGCAAAAATATTTAAAATTTCAGTTACATAAGGTTTGATAGTACTAAGAATAGGAGAACAGTTTCATGATGTAACTAATGAGTATGCCATCCATATTTGTTATACAATACTAAGAAAGATATAATTTTAAATCCATACCTAGAGAGAACAAAAAAATATATATATAAAACACTTCATAAGCATTGTCTTTATTGGTTAACTGTACCCCCTTCAAGTTGCTATATTGTTGGGGAAAGTGAACTATCACAGAGATAATCATTTCAGATTACCGTACATACGATATATATATATATATATATATATATATATATATATATATATATATATATATATACCTAGATCCCCAAGTACTGCCAATAGTAAGCTACCTTTTTACAAATTACGTCAAACTTTGTAAACAAGTCGGATTTTCTTGAACGACCTACTTTTTTGAGGTTGGGTTACGATAGGTTAAATTAGGTTAACTTACTCTAGGTTAACCTAACCTAAAACAAATCAGCTGATCATGTAAAGTTTAAGAAAACATGACAATTTATTTGAGCTCGAGGTTTTCAATTAATATCCTGATGCGACTGAAATTCAAAAAAGTCATTGTATAAGCTAATAAAAATCGCTTTCTCTAAACTTTCTTATAGAATCATCCTCCCCTATTTTAACACAAGCGAAAGTGATTGAAAATTTGAAAATATGAAATATATACCCTACTTCGACCTACTTGGGAAAAATAAATTTACACAAATGTTCAACCAACTTGACCATTTATGACTATATAATAAATGATATATATATATATATATATATATATATATATATATATATATGATGAATAAAACCACGAAGGGAAAAGAAACAAAGTGGTGCTCAAGCGCTTTCGTCTAATGACATCCTCAGGAACACTGAAGTAAAAGGAGAGGTCAAGACAATATATAGGTTACAAAAATATATATACAGTGTATATATATATATATATATATATATATATATATATATATATATAGTAAGTATAGCAATAAAAATTGTGGGAGGAGCAAAAACATTTGTACGGAAAACTAACAATTTTAGCACTTTGCCCGAAATTCAACATAAATTCAAATGGCTTGTTTACAACCAATTTTTTATAGTTATTGTCCGAATGATACATAGGTCACAAAAGAATAAAGAAAGAAAATAAATATAAATTGGAAGCGAAAATAGATAAAAAAAAATTACAAACTGATGCCTAAATGATATATAGGTCACAACCGAAATACATAAAGAAATAAACACGCAGATAAAAACATAAAAATTGTAAGCGGAGCATACAAATTCAAGTTCAATTGGAAGGTTTACAATCAATTTAATAGATGATGCCAAAATGATATATATGTCACAAAGAAATAAAATAAAGAAATAAACCTATAAAATAAATTGAAACATAAATTGTAAGAGAAACACACAAATTTATAAGGGAAAAAATTAGCAAAGGTTTTTATAGTTATTGTCTGAATCATACATAGGTCACAAAAGAATAAAAAAGTACAAATAAATATGAACTGGAAAACAAAATGATGCCTAAATGATATATAAAGTACTATAAGAATATATACGACATATACAAGATATATAAACGACATATATAAGCAATATATAAGGAATATATATATATATATATATATACATCAGGGAAAAAATTACCAAAGGTTTTTATAGTTATTGTCTGAATGATACAAAGGTCACAAAAGAATAAAGAAATAAAAATAAATATAAATTGGAAAAAATTACAAATGATGCCTCAATGATATAAAAAAAAAAATAAGAAATACATACATGTATACATATACACACACACATATATAATATATATATATAATATATATATATACACATACACACACATATATATATAAGAAATACGCCTACAACAATAAATTGAAAAATAAAATTAAGAAAACATACAAATTTATAACGAAAAAGAAAAAAAAAAAAAATTTACCAAAGGTTGAGCAGCCTGCCCTTCTTGTTTAAATCCATTCTGAAGGAATTCAGAGCAACGGGATCGAGTTGAAACAGACCTTTACTCATGTTAAAGTTATTTGTAAGCTGAATTATAGCAGACTCAAGAATATTTCTATTAACAATGTTGCTAGAGTGAAACAAAACTGAAGCATTATTCCAATCAATACAATGGGATAACTCTGACAAATGGACAAAAAGGGCACTGGACAACTGTCCCGTTCTAACGGAATCAGCATCAATATTCCGTTAGAACGGGACAGTTGTCCAGTGCCATTTTTGTCCATTTGTCAGTTATCCCATTGTATTGATTGGAATAATGCTTCAGTTTTGTTTCACTCTAGCAACATTGTTAATAGAAATATTCTTGAATCTGCTATAATTCAACTTACAAATAACTTTAACATGAGTAAAGGTCTGTTTCAACTCGATTCCGTTGCTCTGAATTCCTTCAGAATGGAATTAAACAAGAAGGGCAGACTGCTAAACCTTTGGTAAATTTTTTTTTTTCTCTTTTCCTTATAAATTTGTATGCTTTTCTTACAATTTTTTTTTCAATTTATTGTTGTAGGCGTATTTCTTATATATATATGTGTGTGTATATATATATATATATATATATATATATATATATATATATGTGTATATGTGTACATGTATGTATTTCCTATATATATATTTTTTTATATCATTGAGGCATCATTTGTAATTTTTTCTAATTTATATTTATTTTTATTTCTTTATTCTTTTGTGACCTTTGTATCATTCAGACAATAACTATAAAAACCTTTGGTAATTTTTTCCCTGATGTGTGTATATATATATAGTCCTTATATATTGCTTATATATGTCGTTTATATATCTTGTATATGTTAGTGATGGGACGATTAATCGGAATCGGAATCGAGAATCGGAAGAATCGAGTGTTTTTCAGGAATCGGCATCGGCATCGGAATCGTAAGAATTTGGTTACGACTTTCGATTCTTACAACGATTCTTTGTCATTTAGTGACAAAAATGAACTAATTATTAATTAAATTATCTTTTTCTTTTCAGAGCACAAATTTAATTTTCATTTGCAATTTGATTACTGATATTCTGATATTCAATATTCAAGACTTAAATTTAGTATTTTTATTTATAGCAATTTATTCAATTCAAAAGAAGATTTTAATTTTTAGTATTTAATTATTTCATCTTGCAATACATGGCAACGTCAGATCTAACCAATGAAAGCAACTATTCCATGTTTCAATACATGATGCAATACCCATGAGACACAAAATTTGTTTAAATAATGTAAGAATTGCATTGTAAGCTTAGAAGGAATAAAGGATTACAAATTATAGTTCAATTGTAATTATTAAAGGAAAAATTTTAAAATGTTTCTTTAATAAGATTAAATCTAACAGATATATTTGTTTCTTATATTTACAACCTAATCAATTAGATTCTAAGGTGATATTACCATACTATTACTTTATATAGTTAGTCTTACAAATAAATAAAATAGGACTACATAGGTATAGTTTTCCGAAGAGCACCAAGTAAACTCTTATCTATAAAAATACTGAGAATCGGAATCGGCATCGGAATCGGGACATTTTATTGGCATCGGAATCGGAATCGGCATCGATTGAAATTTAGGTATCGTCCCATCATTAGTATATGTCGTATATATTCTTATAGTACTTTATATATCATTTAGGCATCATTTTGTTTTCCAGTTCATATTTATTTGTACTTTTTTATTCTTTTGTGACCTATGTATGATTCAGACAATAACTATAAAAACCCTTGGTAATTTTTTCCCTTATAAATTTGTGTTTCTCTTAAAATTTGTTTCAATTTATTTTATAGGTTTATTTCTTTATTTTATTTCTTTGTGACATGTATATCATTTTGGCATCATCTATTAAATTGATTATAAACCTTCCAATTGAACTTGAATTTTTATGCTCCGCTCACAATTTTTATGTTTTTATCCGCGTGTTTATTTCTTTATGTATTTCGGTTGTGACCTATATATCATTTAGGCATCAGTTTGTAATTTTTTTTTATCTATTTTCGCTTCCAATTTATATTTATTTTCTTTCTTTATTCTTTTGTGACCTATGTATCATTCGGACAATAACTATAAAAAATTGGTTGTAAACAAGCCATTTGAATTTATGTTGAATTTCGGGCAAAGCGCTAAAATTGTTAGTTTTCCGTACAAATGTTTTTGCTCCTCCCACAATTTTTATTTCTATACTTACTATATATATATATATACTGTATATATATTTTTGTAACCTATATATTGTCTTGAACTCTCCTTTTACTTCAGTGTTCCTGAGGATGTCATTAGACGAAAGCGCTTGAACACCACTTTGTGTTTCTTTTCCCTTCGTGGTTTTATTCATCATAAATATTTTTCACGTGTCACTTTCGTGAAATAATTTTCATATATATATATGCTGCAAACCCACAAGGATTCATTCAAGCATTCATTCATTTCACGTTTTTAATTGTGAAATTCATCCCATATATATATATATATATATATATATATATATAAAACTCTTTATTATATAATTTTAGTTTAATATAACTTCTTTCAGTCATTTCAGACAATTGAATAATGTCTCATAATTAAACGAGAACATCTAACTCGCGGATACAAAATTATTGAAAAGAAAACTTAGAAAGGGCCATTGATGTTAAAAATTATGGCATTTCAAGCTATAAGACTGCAGAAGAAATTGGTGTCCCAAGACAAACCTTGGCAATTGTGCTGGGATAAAGTGTACAAAAAAGGTGCAGGACGACATGCATTTTTATCTGTCAAATAAACATGAAAAATATGTTGTAACACTATGTCAAACTCTTGCTGAATTTGGATTTCCAGTCAAAACAACCCCGAATCTGATATTAAAAACTCTGGTGCTCTTCCAATACGTGCTCTACCATAAAATTTACATTCCAATATGTGCTCTACCTTAAAATTTACATTCCAATACGTGATCTACCTTAGATTATTCGGATTAGCAGCAGGTACGGACTTTGGTTAGAACGCTGCTTGTTAGGTTAGGTTAGGTTAGGTTAGGTTAATTTTCATTAACTGCTTTCTTATTTAATTCGATTAATATACTTATTACTTATTTTATTTTTTCAATTTTCTACCTTAGAGTTTCACGGTAGAGCACGTATTGGAATATGGTAGATCACAGTTTCGCGGTAGAGCACGTATTGGAAGAGCACCAAAACTCTAAATTAATTTAATTTTGTTATTATTTACCTCTAATAACAACTCGTAACAAAAGATATCCAGAAGTGAATATTGGCTTGAAATTATAGATAGTTCACTTTATACCACATTTGGGGTAAAGTGAACTAATGAACCTGGTTTTAAAAACATTGAATACGTTGACTCATCTACATTATTTTATTTATTTTAATCATTTTTACATAATAGTAGAGAACTATAATGCAAATTTAAACAGTGTGCTTATTCCATAACACTATATTTTAAAAGGTATCTCAGAAAAACTCCAAAAGCAGTTCATTTTCTCCCAGGTTACCCTATCATCCGCAAATTCCGACAATCTTAAGGCCTCAGCATCAGCTGGTTTGTTTTCCCAATTTGTATTAACAGTTAAAATCACTAAAAATTACACTAATTTTATTATTAATTAATGTGCTTAATTAATTATATAAGTTTATATCCTTATCAACAGGGTAATGGGGTGGTTTATATACCACAGAGAGAGAGAGAGAGAGAGAGAGAGAGAGAGAGAGAGAGAGAGAGAAAGAGAGAGAGAGAGAGAGAGAGAGAGAGAGTTTAATTGAAATAGTAAAATACTAAAAAGATAAATTAAATTTCATAAAATTATGTCGGAAGAAAATAAGTTCGTTAAATGTGACTATAACTTCCATCATAAAATAAGATGAAAAACTTTTTCAGCGTAAAATTCCGAGCAGAAATCAAAAGATTAAAAAAGTTTTTTGCTCCTTCTCTCTCTCTCTCTCTCTCTCTCTCTCTCTCTCTCTCTCTCTCTCTCTCTCTATCTATCTTTCTATCTATCTATCTATCTATCTATCTAGTTGACTATTGTCTATCTATCTACTTGTCTATCTATCTTTCTTTCAAAAGTTTTGGAAAGTTGAAAGGGGCGCTCATAAGAACTCTTCCAGAGCACGTTCAGACGATAACTTAAAATACATTATTTTCAGGTCCTTAAAAGAAATTTAATACAAATTTCCATCCGACTGATATTATAAAGAGAAAAATTTAGTTAGTGTGTGTGCTCTATATGGGTCTGTCGTAGAAAGATGTCCTTCGTCAGGAGGAAGATGCGATCAAAGGAGGAACCTAATTTTATGTTTCACGGGAAGTGCTCCGCGAAGACTCGCGAATAATGATCGAATTTTAGAAAGGAAATGTTTATACCCTTGCTCCTAATTTAATCTACTTTTCTAAAATTTTTACTCTCTCTCTCTCTCTCTCTCTCTCTCTCTCTCTCTCTCTCTCTCTCTCTCTCGTGTAACCTTCTGATAAAAGATCTTTTATTTTCTCATTAAATATGTCTTCTTTACCGTAATTTAATCTTATTTCTTTATCTATTTATAACTTTTTTAAGCTTTATTTTTTTTCCTTTTTCTTTTATTTTCTTATTCTTTCACAGACGTAATTCAATTTTTTTGTTTTTTTTTCTTAAATTTTAAATTATTTTCAATTCCTAAATTTAATTTCCTTTTGCTAAAATTTAAAACTGTTCTTTGATAATATTTTGCTTGGGAAAATAATCTACATTTTAATATTTAGAATTTTTTTTTTTTACGTTATGGCCTATTTATTTATTTAATGTATTTTCATTTGGTTATATGTCTAAATTTATTACAAATGTGCTTCTCATTTGATGGCCTAAAAGTTTTGAATTTAAACGTGTATATACAGGGTGTTTGAAAACTTTCTGTACAAATTGTAATGGGGGATAGGCAACACCAAGACAAACCCTTTTCGTCTATAAGTGTATGTCCGCTGACGTCACCATTCGGCGCGAGAGGGCGCCGCTGCAAATGGCTAAAAGGTGAAGTGGGCTAGACTCGCGCTTGCCGCGGGCATTCTTAAATCGGACGTAGTACGCGTAACATGGAGCGCTTCACGACTGCTGAGATGGCTGACAGGCATATGGTGTATGGGGCTGCCAATGGAAACGGAAGAGCTGCTGTGAGGTTGTACCGACAGCGCTTCCCAAACAGACGTGTGCCAAACCACCAAACGTTTGCGCATTTGCATCGGCGACTGCGAGAAACTGGAACATTCCATGCAAACATGCATGACACTGGTCGGGAGAGAAACGTGCGCACTCCTGACATGGAAGAAGAAATCCTACGGCGATTTGAGGACAATCCAAGCGCAAGCACGCGAGGTGTTGCACGTATCCTCGGTGTGAACCACGACCTGATCTGGAGAGTGTTGCGCAAGCAACGTTTAGAAAACATTGTATAAATTGTTTAGCTCACGTTTTTTAACAGTTAACATTACAAATTAGTTATGCTGCTGATCCTACTAATATCATATTTGTTTTACTAATGCAGGATATTTGTAATATACATATCATACAATTGGGTACATTACATTGGTAATATAGATTATGTTTAGTAGACATCTTTACTTGAAACTTTTTAAAAGCAAGTCGCTTTTAATGGCCTTCAGAAAAGCATTGCGGTGATCTTCAACAACTTGTAATAAATATTGTTGTTGCTCTTCATTTCTTGTTAGTGAAGTGTTAAACTCCTGCATGAGAACTACTCTCTCTGCTAACTCATTCACAGGTTTTATATTAAGTACTGCCTTTCGAGCAACAGGAAAATCATTGTTATCTTCCCAAGTGCTTGGATCTTTCTCTAGAAATGAAGAAGGTACATTAATCCACTCTTAATTCCGTTATATTTGAGGTATCTGAAATCATCACCCGACGGGGTGGGTCTTCCGATCCAACTTTACCGGTAATTACTTCAATCATTCTTCGCTTAGTGGATAGGGGCAGGGATGATCAAAAAGCGCCATTTCAACTAATACCTCACTAAGGTACCAAAGATGCTTGCTTAGCGATGAAAGCGCAACTGTTTTAACGTTTGGATTTTCATAATTTTGTAATTCTTTTGGAAGTTATAGATCATTTAATGCAGCAAAAGTAGAAAGAGGGCACTCGATCCATGCTGTAACATAAAACTTACAAATGAATATATTTATTTCGCAAAGATTCATCCATAATTTCTTTATGGTATGGAAGGAACTGCGGGTACTTGACGTGGACGGCAAAGAAAACTGCTCATGAAACATAAACATTTTTAGTGAGTACAATGCTCTTGCCATCCAGCGTGCACGGTGAACTGCTCTCGGTGCCCGAAACCGAATGCCTTGCGGTGGTACTTCTCCTAGAAAGATGACTAATTCTAACATTTCTTTGTAGTCATCTCGGGGCAATTGATCTTGAGTGGCCCTCTTTGCAAAGCAAATGATCTTCTGCTTCCAGTCCTTAATCCTATTAAATATGGTATCATCATTAACACCCGTTGTATAATCATGGAGGCGAATGTTTGGCCAGTAGTCTCGAAAAGAGCTGAAAATCGTGATATTAAGCCCTTTTGACACATCATGCACAACCGAAGTGAATACTTTTCAAGGATCAGCTCGTGTATATGACGGCGGCATGTGATGTGAAGCACTTTTTTATTTAGTTCACGCTCTACTAAAGTGCAAATACCACCAAATGTTCCAATATTGACTGCGGTCGTATCAAAACAAAGTCCTTTTACCTGATCACGTAAGTTCCATTCGTCAACTGTTTCTATAATGATACGGGCCATTGCATGAGCCTTTGAGTTCGGTAGCTTGGAATTGCGAGTAATTTGGTGCAGTTTTCTTCAGATACAAGAATGGGCAAGCGATCTACATTTTCCCAACCTATCAAATTTGGCATCATTTTCCCGTCCCAGTGCAGTAGAATAAGAACCCCAGGAGAAAATGAACGTCGGATTTCTTCGGCTAAGGTCTTCCGATGCTTCATCCTCTGCATCCTGATGGCACTAGGATTCAAATTTCTATCACTGATTCGTGTTCGTTCTAGAGCAGCTACTACGTCCATAGTGATTCCAATGTTGCCTTTGCATCGTTTTAAGGGGGGGGTTTTGATGTCTTTGAAGTTGGATGAAAATCTCTCGCCTCTTCCTCACCTGCAAAATAGAATTATCACAAAGAATTATTCATTGTTTTCAAGGTACTGTTTAATTAATTAATTAATTTATGCAACATTAAGACCATTTTCATGAAGTTTAACATGTATTCTTTCTAATTTAATAAAAAAAAATGTGTAAAAAGTATGTTCAGAGCATTTATATATATGCCGCGAGCATTCACTCGGTGTAATCTGACATCGCCCGTACGGCCAAATTCAGAATGCGGCGCTTACCAACATTTTTGCTAACTACTTTCATATGTTATTTTTTCTATAGTTTCCCTGGTTTGGCAAAATTTGCGATAACTGTCATATTTGATTTTTGAAGAATGAATGTAATTCGGCAGAGGGGGTACCCCCTCCCATATAACTATTTATTAAAAGATAATGAAAACAGTTATTGAAAATTTGCTAATACATTATCATTGTAATTAATTCTCTACAAAATGGTTTTTAAATGATTAAAATCGATAAATAAATAAAAAGCTTATGCGTTTCAAAATACCTGTCGAACTGATGCTGCTATGAGATACTAGGTGGATTGTCTCTTCACCAGCTTCTTTGTCCCTCTCTGCTTTTCCTCTTCTTTGGCGTTCCTTTTCCGCTCGCTCTGCACGCCTTTCATCCTTTCATTCTTGATTTATTCCAGACATCAAGGATCGAATTTGTTGTTATCTTAATACTCTCCTTCAATGTTTTTTCTCAACATTATGATCATAGAAAAGAAGAGAGAGGCTATCACCTATCGATAGAAGTTTACTTTGAGGGAGTTTAGGTATAGGCTGTCCAACGAGCCAAACTTCTGTTTTTTTACGAGAAGCTGGTTTAACTCTTAACAAAAAGGCCTGAAATATAAACAAATAGATGAATAAACCACTCCAGAAATATACACCAAAACTTCTGTAGTGAACAATTTTATAGATTCAAGTAGCACTGACGATAACAGGTTTGTGCTGGTTCGGCCAGAGTGACAGTGTTGATACGCCAGAAGGGAAAATTTACTGCGCATGCGCAACCTCTAAATGTTGTCATATGAAACTCATATTCTACCACAAGCGTTTCTTATACTAACTGCACAAAATGATAGGGTCGGACAATCACATATTAATACTTCATATTTTCGAAGCACCCTAATATACATATATATATATATACACACACACGAGTGTTTATACACACATATATATATATATGGTATTCAATAAAAGTATCTAATTGTATGGGCATTTATTTGAACTTTCATTCTAAATAAATGCAAAGGAAAAATCTTCAAGTTAAGAACTTTAACAAATCTAAAATAAAATAATAATTTTATTTTAGATTAGGAATAAGGCCTAAGGCTTGAAGAGACATCGCCCTTCCGAAAGCTCAAGGAGAGAATTGAATTGAATTTACTGGCCGAAGTTCATCTTAAAAGTGGTCCCCATTTCCCACGGGCTGGGAAGAAATATTAAACTAAAAATGACAACGGAGGCAGGGTTGACAACCCAGGCTCACAAAATATCACTAAATTCACTTCAAAAAGTAGCCAAAAAGTCGCTAGATGTGGAGTTGCCAAAATATCACTAAAAGTTTGAGTATAGTAGCCAAAATGGAGTAGCCAAATCATTTCAAAATGAACCCAAGAAGTCGCCAGATTTGGAGGTGTGGAGCCATTCCACTCGAAAACGTTGACTATATTTCTTGCTCATTGGTCCTTTTATGTAAAAAAAATGCTTTACTGATAGTTCCACAAATATATAAGGCCATACAACCCAAAGGAATGGACGAGACTGGCAACTCGACAAAAAGTAGCTAAAATTACGCTAAGTCGCTTAACGCTAAAAATTATAGCCAAAACTCATCAAAAGTTGTTAAATTTAAAGACAAAATCGCTAAATTAACAACTCTGCTGCTTTCGACTAACTTCTTCCTCTGCTTGGCTCTCTGACTGACTCTTGCTGAGTCTCTCTCATTCACTGACTCTCGATCTGCGCTACGCTCTCTCTTTCCCTTCTAGATTTCAGATTTTCATTTCGCATTGGGAAAACAATTGTACTTCTTTTCGTTTGATTCTGGAACTTAGAAACAATTTTAACCCCTTAACATCCCACAGTTTCCTCTCCATGCCTGAAAAATTGTAATCAATTGACGTAAATTTACGCCTAGAGATGTTAAAGGGTTAAAATACATTATATTATAAGTTTTACAAATTCCTAACTGTTTTATAGTATTTAATTAACTTATGTTACCTATTTGACAATATTAAATGATTTTTGTATTTATTTCAAGTACTATTTGGAAATAAGATTATTTATAAAAGCATGATTTGTTGAAATGACAGTGTGGCATCACGTGACGTATTTTCTCACACCCCCAATGGTTGAAAAAGAAAACAACGTCACATATTTCAGTACAAACACATTGAAACCTGTTCGGATGGTTTCGTGCAAGCAGTCACTATTCTTTTCTGGGATTTACCTGAGGCCTACTTGGGATTTATATCCTAACTAACTTGTTTTTCTTTTATGTTAAAAATTTTACTATCTTTTATATTAATAAATGCCTAATTTTGCACCCCTAACACTCATCCAGATTTTTCTTTTAAATTAAATACAAAAGTTTCTGTGAGGAACATTCGCTTTCAAATTTGTTTCCAGATTATTCCAAAAATCAACTACTTCGTATGAGAGAATACTACTATTAATAATAATAATAATAATAATAATAATAATAAATAATAATAATAATAATAATAATAATTAATAATAATAATAATAATAATTGTTTAAGTATCTATTTTTAGTGTATAATTGGTATGGTGTTTTAGTCCCAAAGCTGGATCCTATCTGCTTTGCAGATAGCTGGTGAGGGAAGCTATATTTTTGGGACCTCTTTGCGAGTGACCAGTTGCCCACGTCAGATTAGCATCATGTAAAAGAAAAAACTATAGTGTTTGTCATTTACCATTACTTATTCGGACTATAGTGGATTTAATTTCCCTAGAAGAGTTCCTTGTTCCATGCACGTCCTGTGTGTATCATAAAAAACCTCAGGGAACCATTCTGAGTTCATTCCCATATATATATATATATATATATACTGTATATATATATATATATATATATATATATATATATATATATATATATATATATATATATACACAGTGTGTCCGTAAAGTCATGGTGGGATTTTAAATAGCTATATTATTGCAACGAAACATGATAATGAGATGAAACAATGCCAAATTTAAGAACAACTCTCAAAGTTGTATCTTGTAGTTAGTCTAGGCTAAGCTTAACCTTTATCTCGTAGTTAGTCGAGGCTGTCCACATGCCTATGTTGAACATGAGCGTAATAGCCCGAAAGTTAATGTGTGGTGTGCTCTAGCACGAGATCGAGTGATTGGCCCATTTTTCTTCGCGGAACCCACTGTGACGTCACACAACTACCTCGCTATGTTGGAACATTTTGCAGTACCCCAATTTATTGACAATAATGTCATCTTTCAGCAAGATGGTGCTCCTCCGCACAATGCCAACGTTGTTCGAGAATTCTTTAATGAAAGATTTCCACAGAGATGGATAGGAAGAGGAGGATGGAAGCCATGGCCTCCACGCTCTCCGGACCTGACACCTTTGGACTTTTATTTGTGGGGTTACGTCAAGCAAAGCGTGTACAGTGTACCCATTAGGGATATTCATCACTTGCACGAGCGAATCACGGAAGCTATCGCATCCGTCACTCCTGATGTTCTTGGGCGTGTGTGGCTGGAATTGAATCACCGCCTAGATGTCTGCAGGGCGACCAGAGGAGCCCATATCGAACTACGTTAAATAAAGTTATTCTTTTAGCGTTGTTCTTCAATTTGCCTTTTTTTCATCTCATTATCATGTTTCGTTGCAATAATATAGCTATTTAAAATCCCACCATGACTTTACGGACACACTGTATATATATATATTAGGGTGGATCGATTTTACATTTTTTTCGATTTCCATATTCTAATAGAGACAAAAACTTGCGCATGCATGAGAAAATAGCCTCTGCAAAATCTTAGCTTAATAGGTAATCATCTTCTGCCCCCGGCAGAGCGATGAAAATCATATTTTAGTAGTCAAAAACGTATTTTTAAACCCTAGCCTAGAGTCATAAAATTTTGCGTGTGTGTTATTTCATGCCTAAGCAACGATATAAATGCTATGGGAAATATATAAATGCATTATTTAAGACAAAGAGCCGATCTGAAAATATGTATAATATACATATTTTCAGATCGGCTCTTTGTCTTAAATAATGCATTTATATATTTCCCATAGCATTTATATCGTTGCTTAAGCATGAAATAACACACACGCAAAATTTTATGACTCTAGGCTAGGGTTTAAAATACGTTTTTGACTACTAAAATATGATTTTCATCGCTCTGCCGGGGGCAGAAGATGATTACCTATTAAGATAAGATTTTGCAGAGGCTATTTTCTCATGCATGCGCAAGTTTTTGTCTCTATTAGAATATGGAAATCGAAAAAAATGTAAAATCGATCCACCCTAATATATATATATAGGACTTTATGATGAAAATGTGTGTGTAGCTCCACTTAACATCGATATGATTTTCATTACTTGTATTTTTAGTTTTAGTTTTTATCTTTACAATATACAATATATTATGGAAATTATTTTTCCGCCAGTTACACTGTGTTAGTGATTCACACACATACAGTCATATAATATTCATGATGTCACTATAAAAACATGTTTAAATGCAATATGTTATATATATATATATATATATATATATATATATGTATATATATATATATTACAGTATATATATAGAAGAATAAAATTTCAGAAATGTAAAGAATATAGTTTTACGAGAGAGAGAGAGAGAGAGAGAGAGAGAGAGAGAGAGAGAGAGAGAGAGAGAGAGAGAGAGTTACGAGGAAAAAAGGAAGCCTCAAAGATCTTTCGGTTCACTCGGAGAGGTTCCTGTTATTAAACTAGTACATTTTTAAATTATTCTAGCAGCAGTAGAATACTGGATAGAAAAGCATAAGACTTTCTGCCCTCCCTTCTCCTCCACTCCCTCCCTAAACCCTAACTTTTGGGGAGAAGGTGGGATGTCCTCACTACCCAAAGGGGTATCCCTAACCTAAGAAGGAGAGAGATAGAGACCATGCTTTCGCCTGTAGACCCAGATGCATAATGGCCCAGCATCAGCTGGCAGACAAGCTTTTGGCTTAGAAAGTCGAAGGTTGCCAGATAACACTATTTATTTTATTTATTTATATATGGAGGGGTTGCCAGATAGTACTATTTAATTTAATTATTTATATATGGAGTGGTTGCCAGATAGCACCATTTATTTTAATTATTTATTTATTAAAGGCAAGACAGATATGTTCTCACTGCTTAGAAGGGGTTGCCAGATAGTACTATTTAATTATTTGTAGATATGTTACACACACACACACACACACACACGCTGTACAACTTCCAAATATGGTCAAAAGGCTTATAAAGTATCGTACCCAGCCGTGTGTATATATATATGTATATATATATACACATATATATATACATATTTATATGTATACTGTATATATATATATATATATATGATAAATAAAACCACGAAGGACAGAAAACGCAGAATGGTGCTCAAGCGCTTTCGTCTAATGAAATCCTCAGGAACACTCAGTGTTCCTGAGGATATGATAATAAAAACCCACTCTAAAAGACAGAGTTTATTTCCACAACAGTTTCAATGCCCACTGGCATCCTCTTCGGGTGGATACAAAAAAACGAATAATCCAAAAACAAGACGGAAACAGTCCAGGGACCATTAAGAAGTTCGCACCTAGGTTAGATCCCGTTCTCCCGACACCGGAAGGGCATTTTTATTAACAGGACCTTTTAATAAAAATATATTTACATACATATATATTTATATATATATATTATATATATATATTTTTTTATATATTTAATATATATATTTATATATATATATATATTTATATATATACATTTATATATTTTATATATATATATATATTTATATTATATATATATATATTATATATATATATTTATATATATATAATTTTTTATATATATATTTATATTATATATATATATATATATATTTTTATATATATATTTATATTTATATATTTATATATATAAATTTATATATATATATATATATATATATATATATATATATATATATATATATATATACCGTATTTTCCGGCATATAAGGCGCACGAGCATATAAGACGCACCCCAATTTTGGCAGGCATATTCTTGAAAAAAAATTAAAAAATACAGTACTTGCTCGGCCTCTTGTTTTCGCCAATCACGTACCATTTTCTCTGTAGGGGCCGGCCCAAAATGCCTTGCAGCAGCTCGGTTGCCATTTTGCTTTGCAAATTTTATCACTTGTAATTTATATCCAATTGTGTAGGCATGCCTTCTCTTTGACTCCATTATAATAGGGTATTGGTAATCTGAAGATTGTAAACTTGAATAACTGTTCAACCAACAGTAGAATGTTTGTGTCAGAGAGAGGGACAGAAGTATCGTAACGGTAAATCAGTAATCATATTCGTCCTTAGATAGATATGAATACTGTGTTGTATGCTACTTCATGCCCCTCTCAGTGAAACAAATATTCCACTGTAAGTTAACCAGTTTTATGGAGAAGATCTTTCTTACTCCAACAAGCTCCGGTTTCAAAATGATGAAGCCGTTAGTGAGCCAGAGGCTGACTGCTTATGCGCACAGCGCAGCTGAAAGTGGTGGGACCTTGCGCAGCCTAGCCTGTTGTCTGCCCCACCAACCACCAAAACAAACATGGCTGCCTGTTGTTTACAGTAATAATGTCAACGAGTTGTATAAAATAGACAACATGCACAAACGAGTGGTTTGTCGGACAAGGGCTAATGACCATCATACTTTACGATTATTTACAACTGTTGAAGCTGGTTTGCTTATTACGTAATCTATAAATTATAATTTATAATAGTTACTAATCACTCTAAAGTAATCTGGGAACCAGTTTTGTAGGGGAGGTGTTTGGAGTTCAGTTTATCGATACCGCAGCACCGAAACCACCACATGCCGGTAACCAAAAGCCTACCCATAACCCTGACCTTGAGCATATAAGGCGCGGGGTGATTTTCTGAGACTTTTTGGGGGAAAAATACCGCGCCTTATATGCCGGAATATACGGTATGTATATATATATATATATATATATAAATATATATAAATAAATATCTAAATATATATATAAATATATATATAAAAATATATATATATAAATATATATATGTATATACATATAATATAAATATATATATATATTTATATATATATTATATTTATATATAATTTATTATATATATATATATATATATATATATTATATATATAATATATATATATTTATTATATATATATTATATATATATATTTTATATATATATATATATATATATATATATATATATATATATATATATATATATATATTATATATATATTTTATATATAATATATTTTTATGTATATATATATTTTATGTATATAATATTTTTATATATATATTTATATATTTATTTATATATATATATATTTATATATATATATATATATTTGTGTACATATTTATATATTTATATATTTGTGTATATATATATTTATATATTTGTATATATATTATATATTTATATATTTGTATATATATATATATATTATATATATATTTTATATATATACAAAAAAGAATTAAATAAAACACCGATACATCATTTGTATTCATATAGACGCCAAACGTATCCCAATTATTTAATAAAAAATAATATAAGAAATAAACATGAAATATATAGAAAGTTGTATATATACACCCAAAAGAATTAAATAAAACAAGTACATCATTCTGTTTATTTCGACGAATTACTGGAAATAAATTCATGAAAATTCCAGTAAGATGGTTATCTATTTTCTGTAAATTCATTTTACTTGTTTGGTTCGAGGGACTTATGTGTACAAATGTCTTTCACCTCACCGCTGATATCCTTAAACTGACCGCACACATTTTCGATAATGTACCTTAAGGGTATTTTACCTGTACACTTTAAATTACAGTACTTTGCACTTACTAAATTAATGGTTCATACGCTAAAATAAAAGATGCTAAAAGAAAACTTGTCCTTGTCCGAAGCGTGTATGATAATATCACATTGTGGTTAGCCAAAGCTTTTAACTTCCAATAATTTCATCATGAGAACCATTTCGTTCTTACCAACCTACACTAAAAACGTTTTTGTGTATCTCTCTCGCTTTCTATTTTTTGGTCATTATTATTATCTCTTTTTCTACCACTGTTTCGCAAAAGTACGAGATGCACTAATTACCGATAAAATAAATTTTCTTTAGGGAAATTATTGATTTAAACAAAACATGGCTTTGTAGGATTTAAAACCTACTTAAACTAGGTTCTATTTCTCATTTAATAGGACTATGTAAGTATATATATATGTGATCTGGCAAAAATAATAAAAAAAATATGGATATTAGATAAATGGTATAAATTAGGTAAATTTATAAAAATCCATAATAAACTCATTTTGAAGTGCAATGCTTTTCTACGGGGCTCGGGTCCCACTGTCGGCAGGCTGTACCTAGCATGCCCAGATATTCATCCTTCCTCACAAAGAAGAATGTAGCGAGAGTATATGTGAATTAATAGACATGTAACTCCTTGTAACTCTCTCATCCTATATATATATATGTGTGTATATATATATATATATATATATATATATTATATATATATGTTTGTGGACAAAGATCATGTGGCAGAGAGGACCTACAACATAATGTCGGTCCAGTTCTCTACGAGTCGTTATACCATCTAAACTTGGAAGATATGGGTCCCTCACCCATCAATTCATTAGATTCAACGCCGCTTAGCAGCTCAAATCTCGCTGTGAAGAGCCGATGGTACATTGACCGCTACAACGCTTTTCTAAACATGAAGGATTTTTATTAGTATGCTATTATTATTCGAGATTTCAACTTGGTATTAAACGAGTTTACATTCACAATATTTTTTATATCAACATTTAAATCATTCCATAGTTTCAAGCTAATGAAAATGAGTAGTTTTTTAGATGAAAACAATCGATGTTATAACACGCTTTGTTCTATTTCTGGTCTGATACGAGTGGATTTCCTGATGAGTTACAAAATATCTATTTACCCATTGTAAGTTAATGATTTTGATCTCATATTCGTAAATACAAATAAAATGTGCTACACGCTGCTGATTCCGTAAATGTTATTAATTTTGACGTATCACGCAGTCTCCATGAAATCTTTAAAAAATATTATTCATTTATTGTGTATTGTATTATATACAGAATAAAGTTTCACTCTTACGCTGAAGTCGTGAGTTCGACTCAGGTTAGTGAAAAACAGGCAACACGTGGAACTCGTTTACCCATTTCGTCGGGATGAGTGTGCCCCGAGGGTCACCTGAGATCGAACAGTAACAGGGTGAGTGGCCAACCGAACCAAGGAGCCAGCAACCGGGAACGAACCTCACCGCGCAGTCAGACACAGAAACCGCTAAGCTACAGGGGAGGAAGCAACTCAAGATAGTGCTGGTAACAATAATAATAATAATAATTCGGGATATACTGTATTCAGTACCAGAAGGAGGAAAATGATTCTTTTTTATTTTTTCTTCGTGTGGCTAACATCTATTCCATTAATGTATATATATATATACTCCTTCTAACCACCAAGGAGGAAATTCTCAAAGTATTTGAAAGAAATGTATACAATAAATAGACCAATCACATACAAGCTTTATTCTTCCGAAACTCTAAAATTCGGCATTTTTAAACTGGAACAAATATAATATGTTAGCCATTTACGTGTGTCACAATAAAGAATGTAGCGAGAGTATATATGAATGAATAAACTTGTAACTCCTTGTAACTTTCTCTGCCTATATATATGTATATATATATATATTTATGGAAGTATCTGCATTAGAACTACTAAAGTTGATATATAGAACTGGGACCTTTCCATATAAACTCCATTGTCAAGCTGCCCCAGTTTAATTTGCCAGAGTGGCTCTATACGAGTGACGAAATAATCTTGCGGTGTCTGGCAAGTTGCCAGGAAGCAGAGCGTGAGTATGGGATAAATCAATGGCTCTCAGTGTGCATGTAGCAGTTGTGGGGAGTGTTACTGCCTTTACCGCTCCAACCTAAGTGCACAGGATTACGGAGCTTGTGCTTTGTGACGTTATAATTTTTTATTCATACAATGACTATGGGTGCTACCAATCTTTCTAAAGAGGAGAAAGCACGTATTATTGCTTGGAGGCAAGAGAGAGTCCCCATCAAGGAAATTTGTCGTCGTAGCGGCTGGGGGAAATCCACCATTATGCGCTTGTTTGCTGTGGCTGTGGGCCTACCACCAAACGTTGTTCTTGCCTACAAACCTTACCGTGGTCGCCCTAGGAAGACGACAAAGTCCACAGATAACCTTCTGCAGCGAGAAGTTATCAAGAATCCACAAATGACCGCCTCCCAGCTTAAAGGAAGTCACCCAAAATTGCTACAGAACGTGTCCTTACGCTGCATACGTCATCGACTCCAGAAGGATCTTCAACTTCCCAGCAGAAGCGCCGCACGGAAGCCACTCCTGACCAAACGCATGCGGGAGCAACGGCTTACTTTTGCTAAGACGTATAAGGATTGGAACCCTGAGCATTGGAGGAAGGTCATGTGGTCGGATGAAAGCACCTTTCAGTGTATTCCAAGACGTGCTGGTAAGGTGAGACGACCCCTCAATGTTAGCCGATACCACCCTTTGTACACCATCTGCACCGTCAAGCACCCGACATCAGTGATGGTTTGGGGTTGTTTCAGTGGTTCTCATGGGCGCGGTGGTCTGTATTTCTTGCCCAAAAACACTACCATGAATGCAGACAGGTATATTACTGTTTTAGAGGACCATCTGCTTAATTTTTACGAAATACACGGCGCCATTGTTTTCATGCACGACAGTGCGCCTTGTCATAAGGCGAAAAAAGTGTCAAAGTGGCTTGCTGACAATAATATTAACGTGCTGAAGTGGCCAGGAAATAGCCCTGACCTGAATCCCATCGAGAACTGCTGGAATGTCATGAAGCAGAAGCTTTCAAACATCGACACCACATCACTCGATAGTCTGCAGCGCGAGATCAAGTCGTTGTGTCGTTGTGGATTAAGAACATGACCTTGGATTATTTTCAAAAACTGAGTGATAGCATGCCGAAACGTCTCCAGATGGTCATCAAGGCCAAGGGCAACATAACTAAATATTAATGTTAATGTTAAACTGCTCATTTGTCATATTTTCAAAGTACAGGGTGTCCCGTAAGTCTGGACCCATAGGGATTTATAATATATTTTTTTATTATGTTATTATTATTATTTTATTATTATTATTTTTTTAATATTTTTTATTATGATTTTTATTTGTGGGGCCACTTGAAAGCCAAAGTGTACGAGGTCAAACTTCAGAACATTTTCCACCTTAAAGCACGCATTGTGGAGGCGTGTCAAGAAATTTCTGCGACTGTGATTCAGAAAGTGCTGTCGCAGTGGAGATTGCGTCTTCAACTATGTGTGCGACACAACGGCGGACACTTTGAACAGATTATGTAATAAATTTTTGGACTATTTTGTAATTTTATTATTTTTCCCTATGGGTCCAGACTTACGGGACACCCTGTAGGCGAAATTCTATATGGAAAGGTCCCAGTTCTATTTGCCGTGACTGTATATTATATATATATATATATATATATATATATATATATATATATATGGATCTATGCTTATATTTTTGATGAAAAACAAATGGACTTTAATGCTTATTAAAATAGATTCAGAAAAAATGTATGAACTGGCAAAAATAATTTCAAAATGGGGATGTTAGACAATTGGTATAAATTAGATAATTTTTATAAAAATCCATAATTTTGAAGTGTAATGCTATTCGACTGGGGCTCGGGCCCCATCGTCGGCATCGGGAAGTAGTTAGATGGGGTACCGTCCTCCATATCGGAAAAAAGTTCGTCCAGAAATTAAATTTATAAAAAGCTAATAATTCTCCATAATCACTTCATTTAATAATTTCCAAAATTATATATATATATATATATAATATATATATTAAATAATAATAAAATGTTAACAAATATAAGGGGTTCCAAAAAACCTTAGCCCCCCTCCCATTTTCAGCTTACATGTTTACTTATATCGAAATAGTTTTTAGTGATTATAAAAATATATAAAATTCTTTATTTATTGCAGGTATTAAAATTACTCTAGCTGATAAAGTGATAATATAATGGCTTCTCAATTAATTGGTGATTCGGAGAGGCAAAGTGTGATAGATCGCATACGAGCAATAACATTTCGGGAAGCTCGTGATGCTGGAGCCACCTTTATAACACGTTCATGGATTGCCAAAAAGTTGCGAAGAAGTGAGGACTTCGTCAAAAGAAATTGGAATAAAACTTTGGATGAATGTGAAATGGATACAACCAAATCTGGGCGCCCAAATTTGCCACTCTCTCAGGAAACAAAGGACATCATTGGAAGCGGTACGCGAAAGCGGAAAAACAGCTGTGCTAAACTTTCTAGAGAGATCGAAGTGTTGAGAGGAAAGATCGTTAGTGGTGAGATCATTCGACTGTACCGTCATAGGCAAGGTTTAAAGCCTTGGCATGAACTTCCAAAACCAAGAAAAACTCAACTTAACATCGATGACAGAATGTGGTTTGCCCATTATCTTGAAGATTGGGATGTGAATGATTTCATGCATTTAGCTGTCTCCGATGAATTTTTTGTTTACGTAACACGTCGGCCTAACTACCAAAATGATCGAGTGTGGGCCACAACACCAGATGAAATCGATGACAATGAACATTATCGCGAATTATTAAAAAGTCCAGACTGTGTTGGTGTGTTTGTTTTGTTCACTGCAAAGAAGCGCATGTGGGTGCTGAAGCCAAATGGTCAGAATTGGGATTGACAGTATTTTCGTGATATTATTCTATCCCAGCATGTCATTCCTTTTCTAAGAAACCCAAACAATGTTATGGATGTCGATCAGGTCACACTTCTGCAACTATAAGGTCCCCTGCTTTAAGGCATTAGCCACTCAACAGTTGTTGCGGAACCATGAGATGATTTCTTTGGAAATGAAGAATGGCCAGGAATTTCTCCTGACCTGAACGTCTGTGAACACATTGGATCAGTTATAAAGGACAAGGTTGAATGTCTCTTGTTTCAAGAACCTGCAGCAAACTGATTTTCGAAGGATACAATGACGCAACACATTGAAACTGTTTCAGCAAAATTGCGTAACGATCAAAATCTATTCACGTCACTTTTGGCAAGCTACCCAAAACGAATTCAGGCTGTCTTAGAAGCCAATGACGGGAACACCAAGTTTTAATTGTTTCTCATTAAATGCAGGATTAAATTCTCTTTTGTAAGGTATGTTTAGTTTTACTGTACCTCTAATGGTTTAGGCCATGGGCGAGGGGGCTAAGGTTTATTGGAGCCCCGTACAGAAAATAAATATAAATTCAAAAATAAATGCTTTCATTTTAGCTAATCTGGAATGCGGTCATTCCTTTCATTTCGTTAAAGTACATTACATGTACTTTTCCAGCTACCTGCCTCTTTACCTGTGATGTAAAAATGATGGCTTAAATTTCGTTAATGCACTTTTTATGCGATACAAAAAACTTTCTCATACAAAATTTATTCTTATATATATATATATATATATATATATATATATATATATATATATATAGTTCTAACAAGATGTAATTCTGTAACTAATTACGTCAGACGAATTTATTCAATCTAAGAATAAATGATTATATAGAAGGGTGGTTAATTAACATTATGATGAGATTAGTAGTAACCCAAGCGAGCTTAAAAATCCACACAAACCTGATTGCAAAAGTACAGGGTGATTTTTTTTCGAGACCCCTTAACAATTCGAAATTTTTTTTAATTATTAACAGTGGAGTCTGTGAACGATATAGATTGAAGTGCGTGCAGTGCAAAGAGCGCTACAGTTAACCTAACCTAACCTACCTAACCATTCGGCATTTTTAAACTGAAACAAATATAATACTTCGAAATTTGAAAACACCAAATTTATTTTCTATTTCATCAACGTTGTTTTAAATAATAATAATAATAATAATAATAATAATATATAATAATAAATAAATACACTCCGATCTTCTCTCTCTTAAAAACTTTGAATTTGTTTAAAAAAATTTTAAACACATGCTAAATAATATTCATTTTTACGTTGAAATTCGAACACTTAAATAAGTTTTTAATTATAATATAATTTTATTCGCCTACGACCTCTCTGAAAACCGTGAAAAAATCTGCGGAGTGAACAAGCTAAGTCGACAGACGATCCCTGCAAATTAAAGTATCTCTTTTAGAACTACTAAAGTTGATAGTTATGATGAAAAACAAGTGGATTTTTATTAAAAAAGTTCAGAAAAGTGTATGAACTAATGAATTTAATTTAAAAATTTCTGTCTACAACTGTATCCTTTCGCCTTAAAGAACCGATGAGGAACTAAATCGTGTTATAGAATCTTTTCGGGATAGTTTTGAAGAAACGCAAGTCGTGGACAGTGATCTGAATAGGGAGGTCGAAGTAGTACGGCACAACCGATCCAACGAATGCCAGGTCGTGGGGGAACTAATGTAAGGTTTTTTATTTTTCTTGTGTTTTGAGTAAGAACAAGACGCAGTGTATTTTCATCAATTTATTAAATGGTAGAATCATAAGGAAATGTTTTATAAAATAGTAAGTTTTATATTCAACTTAAATAAGTTACAGCATTAGCACCCATTACATTTTAAATAAGCTACAAAGCACAAAACTAACATTATTGGAGACATCTTATATTTTATACAATATTGTTGCAAACACCGAAAAGTTTGGAGCGTGTGTATTCGCATCCATTTTAAAAGTCAGTGACTACACTTCTGAATCTGTCAATTTCTATTAGAGCCTGTGATTCGAGGTATACTAGTACACTAATATGGGCGTCTGTCGGCATGACGAATTCCAATCTGACTGAAATGTTTCCACTCTGCTGTGGACCTAAGTGTGCATTTACACTAGCAGATAAGTCAGGAGTGATGTCAAACTGATAAATGCTAAATTGATCGATGAATTCTTTCTGCATTACACCAATTCCTAGCTCATCACAGGTACCAGCGATATGGGCAAGATTACTATAAGCTCTCGAGCAAAGCGGGAGCACAGCGTCTGACGAATAATCCGTTTCCAATGCCCCCCCCCCCCCCAACGCTATGACATTGGCGTATAAAGTTATATTTTTAAGGCCGAAATTCTCGAATTTAAAGGCGTTCCTTTTATATTTCCCATTCACAGAAGCGTGGTCCTGCAAGCCAATTAATAACCTTTTAGGTGGAGCTCCGAGGGCGATGTTTTTTATCTGTTTCGATGCCAACTCTGCAGGCACCGTGTATAGTTTGAGCTGTACCCTGTTAATTGGCTATTTCACTGTGGCATGTAGTAAATTTTTTTCAATTTCTAACTGTTTAGGCGAACTTAATTTCACACGGCGTACGGGAAGGTATGTTTCCATAATATGAATCACAACTGGCCTTGCGCCCTCTTCTTGATCAGCTGCCAGATTTAAACAGATCTCAGGATTCGTGCAGTGAGCTTTAATTTCATATCGACCCCCATTCACGAGCAGCTTTTCCTGGAATGTGAAGTCTGTATGCAGGCGCCCAAAACATTCATATATCTTCTTTATAGAATTTGTAAATTTGTCCTTTATACTGCTTTCGTCTTTAGCCTGATAATAACCCTCGGCAGTTAAAAATGTATCTTTCGCTTCTTTTGAAAAGTTGAGGACATTTTCCAGATAGGCTCGCAGGTGATAATAACCCGTTCCTGCTGAGATGTTGACCTGATTTAAATACACATCACACTAGCTGAATATGGAGTGTAGAAAGTTTGTTTCGGGAAATACAACGTATTGATTATCACAATCGGTTCCACATGAATATGCTAACGTAGTTTAGTGTACATGTGCACGCAGCTTGGATAAAAAAAGTAAGGGCCTAAGCTGGATATCACGAATTCTATAGGAGCACAAGGGGAAACTAATTGTGTTTAACGGGTTAATCGTAATAAAGCCATTGTGCTCAATAGACCCGATTCAAATGCACATCACACTGGCTGAATATGGAGTGTAGAAAGTTTGTTTCAGGGAATGCAACGTATTTCATCGCAATCCGTTCCATCTGAATGTGCTATACGTAGTTTAGCGTACATGTGCACGCAGTTTGGATAAAAAAGTAAGGGTCTGAGCTGGGTATCACGAATTCTATAGTAGCGCAAGGGGAACTAATTGTGTTTAACGGGTTAATCGTAATAAAGTCACTGCTCAATAGACCCGATTTAAATGCACATCACACTGGCTGAATATGGAGTGTAGAAAGTTTGTTTCGGTGAATGCAACGTATTTATCATCGGAATCCGTTCCATCTGAATGTGTTATACGTAGTTTAGTGTACATGTGCACGCACCTTGGATAAAAAAGTAAGGGTCTGAGCTGGGTATCACGAATTCTATAGTAGCACCAGGGGAACTGATTGTGTTTAACGGGTTAATCGTAATAAAGTCACTGTGCTCAATAGGAACTTGCATTGGGAGCATGTCAAAGAGGGACAGCTTCGATTTACAACATTGTGAACCACACGGATGGATGAAACGTACCATGACGAGCCAGAAATAGTGCCACCTCTCTCGACAGATAATAAGCAACCTATGATTCACGAGTAGTAATGTCCTTAGCCTATATCATTTAAAAAAAATTAACAACCATAGGTTTCGCTCTCTTAGAGCACTTCTTTTTTGATGTCTCTTTACGTTTAACGCCAAGTGCTGGTAACCCCTTCTTCTTCTTGACAGCCCTCTTCTTCTTCCACCACCACGCATTTTTCTCTTTGCATCTTTGATGATCTCATCCCGTGTACGCTTTAAGTGCCTTTTTAGATCTTCTTTAGGTCTAGCCCCGCCATTATGTCTTCTACCGCGTTGAAACCTGATTGTAACGCTTTCCTCCCGAGATATCTGGCACCCCTCTTCAGCGAGGGGACAGCCGTACGTAGTCTGGTTTAAAAATGGATCCAATCCCACTTCCACACTGGTATCTCACCCCTCGATAGACTGTGAAAGGCTTTCGTTCCGTTATAACTCAGTGAGACGAAAGTGCAGCTTCATCGTTAAGCTCCCATCACCGAATGGGAAACTTTTCCCCTCAATCGTTCTTATATATATTGAGATATTGGTTAACAGATTAGTCGCAACATTCACATAATGAGGTTTGTCATATGTAATGCTCAAGCTCTGTCCTCTATGATTGGGAATGTGAGCGATACAAAGCAGGCGAGCTTGAGTATCCCCAACAATCTGATGCTCCACGATAGTGCTCTAAATATAACACATGTTTACGGGTGGATAACCATCACCCAATTTCTCCAATTTTAGCTGATACATTAGGCTGGACAAATCTTGTTGTACTTTGTAAAAAGTATCTCTTTGGAGAGCTGATCCATATCGCCCTTCGGTTATAATTTTGAACAGCCGTTTGTCTTTAATACTTCTGTTAGCTTGTGATTTTAGGGTCAGAGTGTGTGCAGGGGTTTCTTTGTTTACGATCTCGTATACTAAATCAACCGTAAGATTTGATCTTTTTAAATTAACGTTTAAGTCTCTCACAACATCTTCAGCCGTACCATAACGGCCCGGGCCTAGTGTTACTGCTGTAGTGTAATACTGTGCATCCCCACTATGAGCGGTACGCATGGTTTCATCCCGAATTACCCCGGCTTTTTCACATTCATGAAGGTCTCCAAGAACCATAAAAACGGGTTCTTTATAATAAATACTTAAAAAGTTGGTGTCCAGCTGAATTTCGAATAGTCCCACTCATACGAACTACGACCCAATTCAATGGGCCCATGGAGTTCTGTTACAAAGTTGGCCAGGGTGTTGTTAGGATGTACAGAGAGAGAAGAAGATGACAGAAGTGTAACGTAGAAATGGTTAGGTGCCATGTTGCATACTTTTTAAGCTTCATTATTGCATCAGCTTTTATATAGGTGTTGAAGCTTTCTGGGTACCCTAACCATTTCACCAGGTACATTTTTCTCTTTCCTGAACCTTTGCTGTAAATTTTTTTTCAATTTTGAACACGTTTTTTCCTAAATTAAATTTCACTTTCTGCAAATCCTTTGGGTAAAAGCCTGCTGCGATTTCTTCCCCATTCAAATCTTCAACGTAATACAGCATTATCTCGCTTTAACTCGCCCTAACTTTAAAAATCTCACGTATCCAACCTTGCTCAAATCCCTTCGCGAATTTATTACAGGAACGCGACAGTCTTACATAATAGGTGATTTTGAAACTTGCAGAGTGTGGCTGGTTTCTATGAATATCTCTTCCCACCTCACACTCTGTGTGCGTACCTCTTTCTAAAATCTTGTTAGGTGTTGTCCAAATCATACGATGTGGTGAACGGTTGTTGGATAAGGCTAGTGATTCCAGAATGTCTATATCTGTATGTGTTTTTATGTGTAAAATAGCGATGCATGCGTTCTTTTATGGTACGTTGACTCTTTCAGCTAAAGAGGCCTTATGTATGGAATTGCTAGTGTAGTAGCTGATATTAAACTCTGTCAGCATGGTCTGAAAAGCCCGGCCTATAAATTATTTTCCCATATCCGTATTCAACATCAGCGTTTTGGCGGCTTTAGCAACTGTTTGAGGCGATTTATTTTTCAGGGGAATTAGCCACAGATATCTAGAGAATACATCTATTATGAATAGGATGTAGCGGTAGCCATCATTATGCACTGAATATCTTTGCATGTCTGCTAAATTCGCTTGCCAATAAGAATCAATCGAGGCCGCGGTTGTATTGGCTGTTTTAAACCTTTTTCTCATCGGTTTATGAAGTGTATAAGCATCCTGCTCCCACAAAAACCTCTCAACATCTTTTTCCCTACGACATCGTTATAAACACGTCTGTATACTCTATCATTGCCTCCATAGGAGGCTGGGTTACATACTGTAGGTCATAATAGCGTCTTCTTAATATGTTAGTAATTTACGTATTTTAGAAGCACGTGGAGAGGGCTGACCGTTATTGCTTGGCATTGTCTTTGTGCTCAGTTGTGGCACATGCGAGTCTTGCTCCAAGTCTTTTAACCTGTTCAGATTTCCTATCAATGTTTTGGGGACATTTATTTGTTGTAGTCTTGCTTTAATATGCTTCCATCCTGATGGTGAGGGTCTATCCCACTTTCTCACCAGATCATGGACGATATCGACGATATTCGAGCCCTGTACCTATGTTCTTTCCACAATGATCTCACCTGTATCGCTCCAATGTATGATAGGGTCCTCACTCAATAGATTATAAAGACTTAAGCCTTTATTCCTCAATGCATGTGGGAGGCTGCTTTTTAATATATACTTGATATGTTGTCGGGCCGACCCGTTATTCTTTGGTTGGTCAGCTCTAACGTCGGACCTAGGTTCTATGTCACCTTGCTCATCGTTTTCCCTGCTGTGCCTAATAACCACAGAGATCTCTGTCAGATTCTTATAATTTTTGTACTCGTGAAGAAATTTCTGCAGAGCTTCTTGGTATAAGACTCTTTTCTCATCAGGTGACTTTCATTGTTTAATAGGTCTAACAATTCGCTTTCCATTCTTTTAAGCCTGCTTTTACGGGGTTCTAGAACCGTGTCTGGATTCTTTGAACTTTGCAGTGAAGCATACACCTCGTGTGGAATCACTACCACGTTCTTCATTATTTTAATCTAGTCAGTAAAGGCCCCAAAACTGAAAATAAGATGGGGAGGAATGACCCACCCCCTCTTTGTACAATAATTTGTTTTTTCTTCCCCACAGTATGGCTTTTACGAACGAGTGTACGTATTATGTTCTTATAACAGCGTAGGCGAGCCTTCTGAGGGAGTTTCATTTGTACATTACATTTTATAATGTCAAGACAGATTTCACAGATGCATTTTAAAAAGTCCGAGTCGATATTTTTAGCAAACATCTGTTGCATTGCCCGGGGCAGTCGATGATAGATTTTTATCAATTCATGGTATTTCTTTAGCCTCTTTGTCATTCTGGAATATACACCGTTTCAGGCTCGTTTGAGAATATATTCGTTCTTAGAAGCACCCTAAACGCGTTTCGCGGGTGAAGATCACAAAGCAAATATCCGTAACATCGACTTGTAGCTTCTTTATAAACTTCCAAAAATTCCTTACACTGATTCGGGAACATTTGATTGGCTAATATCTCAATTTGTGACACATCTCTACGTTGCGCGAATAAGATTAAATATTGTGCATTTAACGATACATCGCGCATGCATCTATTTTTGAAAAATAGATTCTGATTGATGAAGAACACGTTTATGTTAAGATGGTGGGAGAACACTGTAAATGTCTCGGCATACGTTTTATCCATTTCTAACATGAGATCGTCAATTACAATGACTGTATGTTCATTTCCCTTTAACGAATTAACGTTATATACACCTTTGTGGAACAAAATATTATCTTGGTACTTGTTGAATACTGATTGGTACGTCGAATAGCACCATATAACTTTATGCACAAATTTTGAGAACATCTCTCCCTTATCTTCAATGATTTTAAGCATAAACACAGTTTTACCAGATCCTGTAGGGCCAGATATAATGCACGTGGATGGGCTCGTGAACCTGAATTTTTCTATAGAATCCATCTCTAACACGTCACACTCCTAAGTGGATCATTTACAAAATATAATAAAAAATTAATTGGTGTTCCTTATATTCTAGTGTTGTTTTTCCTCTTCTTCCACAGAACCGTGAATGACGACGAGGTACAGCATCATGTTCCCATCATCGATATTACAGACGATCCCGATGACAGTGTAGTTGTGGTCACAGACACCATCCCCGCTGAACAACATACACCAGCGACACCTGATCACCGCCACGCAACAATTCAAAGCGGAGGCATGGTGAAGAGCCTTCCACGTCAGGTATGAAGCGTGCCAGGAGTGCACCGGTTGTTAGACCCCAGTAATAGAACCCCAACCCTCTACGTCTTACGACACGACCCCCACACTAGCTCCCTCCTCAAATAAAGATGTACCCTCTTATTCCTGTTCAATTCCAATCGCATCCTCCACAACAGCAGCAGCTTCTCGTGCTGTAGAGGATGTCATAACATTCAAGTTGGTGCGCACCTCTACCCACACCCCGGCCCTGACTAGAAATCGGTGCATAGTCAGGGTTGACCCTGGGTCCATGTATAGCAATGGTGTTGAACACGGACTACTGCGAGTAGTTAAATGTATTGTGGAGTTTGCCCTTCAGGACCGCAACGAATGTGAAGTCAGGACGAGGCTGTTCTTCGGGTTCGGTTCAGATGACGGGGATGTAGATGATTTTTGGGTAGTAATACCATTCAGAAGCTTGGCCGCTGTAGATATAGAATATATATTAGGCCGTATAATGCAGGCCTCTCGAAGTAGTACAGCTTTCAATAAGGACAACTTCACGGTAGATATTGACCGTGTATTCCGTGTTGCAGGTCATAGTGCCGCACCTTATACTCTTAACTTCAATTCTCAGGCTATTTACAGACGGCATATAGACGGCGATCATGGTGCGGCTTTATAGCATTAGTCTTGGCCCGTATGTTTACTGTGCTAAATGCACAGACCCAAAAGATTTGGCTGCCTACGGTTGTGCAGCGTGCCCGTAAACTCGCCGCAGACTGCAAGCTCGAGTTTGACTGTAATATGGGTCCTGAAGAGCTGAGAAGTGTAGAGCAGGAAATGAATGTTCGTATAGTTGTATTTGGAATGAATGATCGTCGTAGGACTGTGTATGTTGTATGTTTTTAAAAGCAGTGTGAGAGATCGTACAAGGCCCCTACTTATTTTAGGACTGTCAGGAGCAACGTATCTCCCCATCCGTAATATAAGGGCTCTTTACGCGAGTTATGATAAAAGTCGAAAATATGGAAGCCATCATGATTTGTGTAAAGGGTGTCTCGAGTTTTCGGATGATTGAGTGAAACATTGTAAGGAATGCCACATGGTATGTGAAGAGTGTAAAAGCTCCAAATGTGAAAGCCGTGTAGTTGAAGCTGAGAAGAGGGAATGTAATGTGTGTGGACGCACATTTTTCAATAATAACTGTTTCGAGCTCCATAAGTTAATTGACACGTGTAGGAAAATGAAAATCTGAGAATGTGGTATGTTTCATATCATGGATAATTGGGGAAAATTCAAGCATAAATGTGATGAAATTCACTGTCCTACATGCCATGAGAAATATAAAGCAGATGGTATAAAGTATGTATGTTATATGAAAGATGCTAAACCTAAAAATATACCTTTTATAACTGTGTACTACAATACAGAAACATATACGACTGCTGAAAACAAAGAGGTTATCCCACATCTACTTTTAAGTCAGACTATCTGCGATGAGTGCATGGAGCCTGAGTGTGATGAATCTCACAAATGTGGTAAACGGACAAACATTTTTAAAACGATCGCACACGACAGCCCTGTGTGGCTCTTTATATCCTATATTGTCAAATTAGCGGACAAGTTAAAAAAAATGACTGTATATTCTTGCTCATAATGGGGCAAAACTTGACACACAGTTCCTTTATAAGGAACTGCTTGAGCAAGAGTCATCGGAGATATTTATAGGCGATCCCTTGAAAAGAGGAAACAAACTTATACAGATGGAAATAAGAGGTAATGTACAGTTTAAAGACATTTTATTATTCACACCTTGTAAATTAGCCAAGCTACCCAAGGTAATGGGCGTAGCTGTCGAAGTTTCAAGATGGTATTTACGTAGGTTTAAATTACGTAGGACTACCTCCCCCCAAACATTACTTTAATTAGGCCAACATGAGTGATAGTGAGCGTGAAGATTTTGACTGCTATTACAAACGTTTTAATGAAGATAATCCTTACAATATAGCTGATGAGTGTGAGCGTTATTGCGTGAATGATGGGCGCGTGCTTAGAGTATGTTTCCAGGCCTTTAGAAGGATGTACATAGAACTGTTTAACTGCGATCCGCTAAATGTCGCAACCACGATCGCCTCATTGTGCTTTACGGTGTTCAAGAACAATTTCATGCCTAAAGACACACTAGCCGTCATTCACAGAAACAACCCTCGCAGTTATGGAAAAGGCTATTTACTCGCTCATACACCTACAGCAGCAAACCGTTGTATATACTCGTATAAAACATGCCCGCAACACGGGGGAGGTACCCATTAAGGTCAATGGTCGTGTTTTTTGGGTTGATGGTCTAAGCGAAAAACGTGCCACTGGTGAGAAGACTGTGTACTCCTTTAACGGTGGCTGGTGGAACGGATGTCCCCGTCCTGACTGTGGAATCGTAGGAGATATCTACGGTAGATCTCCTGCCCAGTCTTGCATGGACCCACACTCGCGATCAGCTTATAGGCACCCAGTTCACTCACAAGATTTTGTGGGAACATGAGTATGATACACGGATGGAAACAGATGAACGGTACCGTGAAGAAATAAACACAATCAAGCGTTCAGTGGTGTTGGATCCTCTCAAATGCGGTAATAGCTTGTTCGGAGGGCGTACAAATCCCTTTAAACTATACTTTCAGCTTACGGAGGGCGTGAAACTCCATTACTACGACTTCTGCTCTTTATATCCCTACGTGATGAAGAACAATCCGTACCAATAGGTGAACCTGAAAAACTGGTGAGATCCCTGCCCACCATCGAGGAGTTCTCAGCAAATTTGAACAAGAACAATTTCGGTCTTTCTTTCGTAGACGTGCTCCCCCCTCGCGACTTATGGATGCCGATCTTACCCACAAGCTCATGTTTCCCTTGTGCGTGAAGTACGCAGAGGAGAACAATGGGGCTTGTAATCACAACCAATCAGCGGAAGATAAGAGGCGGATATACAAGCCCTGAGCTGTCCTTAGCCGTTCGCCATGGCTACAGAATATTGAAGATATATGAGGTATGGAGGTTCCAGAAGCTACCCAACCTTTTCACGCTATATATATAAACACTTGTTTGAAGGATAAGGTAGAAGCATCATGGTCTGAAGATGAAAAAACGGCGTATATTCAGCGATACCGTGACCGTGAAGGGATACAGCTTGACCGTTCCCAAATTGTAAAGAATCCGGGCAACCGCTTTGGTGCAAAGTTGTGTTTAAATAGTCTTTCGGGAAAATTTGCACAGAATACAGGCAAGGGGAACGTTCATTTAGCCAAAGTTATAACGAGGTGTGGAATTATGCCAATGCTCCCGATAAAGAGGTCATGGAGATCGTGAATATAGGTAATACGTATATAATAAAGTACAACATTACCGAATTGGCCATAGACTCATCGCGTGTTACAAACATACCTGTAGCCAGCTTCACAACCGCATAAGCTCGCATCAAACTTTTGGGTCTATTGCGTTCTCTTGGGCAGAGGGTTCTGTGCGCCGACACATATAGTGTGATATTCACAGCGAGGGAGGGTGAATACCTGCCGCCTTTTGTGGAATTCCTCGGAGAGTTCACTAATGAAATCAAGGATGAGTATGGTGACATCGCATACGTCGACTCTTTTTTCTCAACAAGTCCAAAAACTTATGGGGTATGGGTGAGGGTGGGGGAGGAGATGACATACATCGTGAAGGCTAAAGGCATCACGCTTAACCAGGCGAACTGACGGATCGTTAAGTTTGATTCGTTGATGGAGCTAGTGTGCTTGAAAGATAAGGGCGACCAACCGCCCTAACTGACTGTACGGACCCAGAATTTTCGGGCCCAGAAACTGGGGTGTGTGAAGGAACTTAGGGGTACGAAAGTGTGTTGTAACACCTATATGAAACGTTACCAGGTGTCTGGTACCTATGATACAGTACCTTTTGGCTACCATAACCCTTGATTGTTATATATACTGTATATATATTTGTGTGTGTCTACATACTTGTTAACGATATGTATATTTTATTTATTACACGGATTTGAATATACATATACCTTGAATAATTCGATAATATGTTTATTAAATAAATCGTGTTTCAATTAGCGTTTCATTTTCTCCTTTGTGTGTGTGTATGTGTGTGTGTGTGCGTGTGTATGTACAAGAAAAATCCTAAGCTCCGCCCCTGTATGATTAAGCAAAGGTCACGTGATTCCTGCTTCTACCTGGGCAATCTCTACCCCTACATGCTCAGTTGACCGCTGCAAGTCCTGAGTCTCAGACGTGTATTTGAAGAAATCTCCCGTAGACGAAAAATGGTAATGGCTACCTTTGATATTGCGTGTTCGACGTTAATGAAGTGGTATTCGGTAAAGTGTACAGATGAGGTGGGTACTGAAAAACTCCCATGCCCTCCCTCCTTTGATACTTTTAAGGCTACATTGAACCGTGCAAAGCTTGAGGAACAAGATGTTCAAATACTCTACAGATATTCTGGCGAGAGCAATGTAGGATTTCGTGGCACAAACGATGCAATGGACTATGTTGTATGACGAAACTGCGTAAAAGGTTACATATACCGTGAAGTGAAAATAACAACACGTGCAGAAGAGAAGGAACGGGTATGGTTAGTGAGTCCTCTTGATGAGTGGTATGACAAGCGGTATTATGTCAGGCTACATCATACCGAGTACTCGTACTCTGCGGCTGAGAATGTAAATCTTGTTATAATGGACACTGAAGTATTTTTATAATTACATTCATATATATCATGACGAGGTTTGGAGTGAGGTTATCGCTAAAGGCCTGTGGGGATTTTTAATAGAATTTAGAGACGAGTATCGCTTGCTAAGCAAAAAGGATAAATATGGACACATGTTTCTCTCAAATAGTGCTTTTATGTGTTAATAAAATGTGTTTAGTTCCTGAAAACACCCCCGAACAAAAATGTCTGGTGCGCATTCTGGGGAGTGGGAGTGATAAAACATTAAAGCCGATATTACTTCGTGTGTCGCAAATGGAAAAATTCTCTAAACGAATGCCCAGTATAATGGTGTACAGTTATTCACATGACTTTCTCACGTTGGAACAACACCGTACACGATTCATTAACTTATGGTGTGACTCGTTTCCCACAGCTGTCTCCGTGCCAAACTGCGTACCAGCTACTCATAGTCACTTCAGAGCTTCAACCGATCGGACGAGACGAGCAATTCTCACAATAGAATACGATAGAACTTCCGTTGAGCAACATTCTCAATGTCGTATATGATGTGTCCGTGACGAAGTCATTGCGTGTGTTCAGGCGTAAAACCGATGCCGTTAACTACATACTTGAAATGACTTGTAGACAAACAAACTCTGGTAAACGGAATGTTATTTATTTAACTGTTGAGAAGATGAATAGAGTCAGAATCTTCGTGATAGTTGAGAAGTGGAGTGAGGATCATTATAAAATACCTGCAGGTGTAGGTACAAGAAGAGAACAGATTAGTGAAGCCCCCTCATATGCCATTGTTTGTATGTTATGTATAAATCGCGACCAGCCATGCATTGATATACGGTTGATGTGGAAGAATGCTTCTGATAACAACGTCCTTGTCCCTAAGTGAAACCGTTTCATTCTCGACAGAATGTTTGAAATCGTCGGCTTTCGCAAGCTAAAGCCTATACAGTATTAGACGCACGTGTTACGGATATGCTTTATTTTGATACGGTTCTTGAATACGCATACACAGCTCTGCTCGATGGGTTTACCGAGTGTAGAAATGAACATAGCGAGAATGGTCTAGAACTGGATGCTTCTTTAAAAGGGTTAGACTCTTCGAAATATCATGAACTTTGGTACAAAGTACTTGAGCGGTACAGGGCAGAGCTCACCTACACCGTTCACCCTGAAGAACTATTTCTTTATGTAATGAGCAGCTGTCGCTACGACTTAGAAGATTATTTCAACTGCCTATATGCATTGTGAAGAAGAGTTCACGGTTGAAAAGCGCGGATCGGTAAGGATAAACCCTCGATTGGAAAGGAGTGTTTACAAACTTGAATTTAATAATGATGTTGTGGCTAACGATACACTCTTTGTGCGTGCTTTTGATTGTATTTTGTCCGTGTTTAAAGAGAGTGATAACTTGCCAATCGGATGTAAAGTGGGCACAAAAATAGTATTGAACGAATTGAAGACCCTTTACATCAATTACACAGGTCAACAACAAAATTTTTTTTTTTCGTTGCCAAGGAAATTCGTACGAATTTAGGGTATTTTGGGGTTGCTGAATTCCAAAATGAAAGTAGTTTTTCCGATTTGGCTCTAGTTCTTGAGATAATGAATACCCTCAATTAATAGGAAACGTAACCATAACGCGTGCATATGGGAAACTACCGGAACATTCTAGATGGTGAGACCGAATAAAATGCCATTATGTATTTCATGTGTTTACTTTTGTATGATTTGAGACAATTTCAATGCGATTTGTAAGTAGGCTCCGCCTGAACATTAATTTTTTTGCATTTTTACGTGTTTCAATGGGGGTACCAATTATCTCATAAATTAGAGCCAATCTAGCAAAACCGATGTCATATTCGGAATTAGCACCACAAAGTTACCCCAAAATCACTCTAATATGATTGGCAATAAAATGAGTGTTGACCAGTGTTATAGGCATCCGCATACCTTGAGCGGTGAATTAATGTTAACTCATATTTATTGCATAGTACAAAGCAATAATGATGTGACTGTAGACTCGATCACATGCGAGTTTAGTATTTTAGTTAAGCGCAGTAGAACATAAAGTATGTATTTTGATGCATATTATTTTGCAGTATATTTATTTTCTATATATTTGTTAAAATTGTATTATTTAATATAAATGTGTATATATAGATTTCTCCTGTACTATTTTGATGTTTATATATTAATTTTTGAATATCTATTTATTTTCTATATATTTATTAAAATTTTATTATTTAATATAAATGTGCATATAGATTTCTCCTGTACTAATATTATTATTTAAGAATGCATATATTTATATATATCGTTTAAAGTGTGTATAGAATTCTTCTGAACTATTTTGATTGTATATTTATTTTCTATATATTTCATGAAATTAATTCCAATAATTCGTCAAAATAAACAGAATGATGTAGTTTTGTTTTGTTATCCATAAATGCTTTCCTGGGTATATATATATCTAACGATATTAAGGAATAACTGGGGTGATGGTAATATATATATAAACGATGCACGTTTGCTACAATAAATATATATATATATATATATATATATATGTATACCCTATACCAAATGGCTGGTTACGACTTCTAAACCAACTGGCTGCTGAAGACAACTGGCGGATTTCTTAGCCATCTGATGCTGTCAAGAATATCTCTATTAATTAAATAAATAGCACAATCTGGCGACCCAAAGTTAATAATATATATATATATATATATATAAATATATATATTAGGATGGCCCTTAGTTGTATGTGATTTTCTGAAATGAAATATTTTTCATCTCCCAACCTCCAAACTTGTTCTAATCCATGTAAAGATGCTCTGTGTAAAATTTCAGCTCAATCAGACAATATTAAGATGGCCCCCAAAGGCCCTAAATTTTCAGATTTTAACAATATTGATATTTTTTCACATAAAACCGTTTTTATCTTCTTTACAGTGTTTTATTCGAAAGAAATATAGAATATGATCGAAAGAGAATTCAATTTACAATAAATTTAGTTATAACCATTATTTACTTAAAACCAAAATTGGACGAGATATTCACGGAAATTGAAAAGTATCATAAGTGCGTAAAAAAACCGCTTCTGGAAGGTTCTAGAAAGTTCTGCGCCTGCGGCCTATATAAGCGGCGTAATTATTTGTTGTAAATAAAATTCACTTTCGATTATGCTTTGTGATTATTTTCCCAAACAAAGTTTGCAAATGAATTATAAAGGTTTTATATTAGAAATACCAATTATCGGTGAATTTTGAAACTTTAGGGCCTTTGGGGGCCACCTTAATATAGCCCAATTGAGCTGAAATTTTGCACAGAGCACGTTTTTATATATTGAAAGAAGATTAGGGGTTGGGAGCAAGTAATTTCAAAAGTTGAAAAATAAGGGCCACCCTAAAATATATATATATATATATATATATATATATATATATATACACACCTAAACAAGTCAGATTAAGCCTTCTAAGCCTTGTAAGCCAACTGGGTGATTAAGCCAACTGGCTGAATAAGACCTTCTAAGCCAGGTGCAAAGACCAAGAGCTTTTTATGCGTTTGGCGGTCCCAGGCAAAGGATGGTCTCTCTCTCTCTCTCTCTCTCTCTCTCTCTCTCTCTCTCATTTTTCCTCTCTATCTTAGGTTAGGTGGATTCCCCCAGCTTGTGGCAGTTGGGGGGAATCCCCTTGCTTACTTTTTCTGGCACCGTGGGAGCGAGGGGGTTGGCACCTTGCAACAAGGGGGAAGGAAGGTTGGCACTGAGGGAAGGGGTGGGGGATTTGGCATCTTGCAACATTGATCAACATTGCACTGCAATTGTACTCTCTCATTTTACGGACATACTACTACTTCCCCAGAGGCGGGTACGGAAAAGGGTTGAAGAAAATACCTTGACCCTGGAAAAGTAGCCAAGGCCATTTTACAGGAGAGAGTAGAATATATAAACTAGCCCTACAATTACCATATGCACACAGAGAAATCGTACACTAGACCGTTGTACAAACTAACAGTAATATACTGTATTTGTGCTTATCATATATCCACTACTTGGTATCGTCCCAAAAACCTCGAACATATGTTTTGATTTTAAACTCTCCATGTCTACACCCATGTACGCGCAAAGCCTTTACGCCGGTAAGGTGATGAAATTCTTCTACAGGAAAAAGGTTGAAATAGGAATTGAGAACGGAAATCAGATTTTCCACACGATGCCCTCACCTTTCAAATGCACCCAGCTACCCAAGAGAAGGAAGAGAAAAAAAGAAATAGGGATGACACATACGCAACTTTACCTCACCTAATCTACAGTATGTCATGCATTTTTTTAAACTCTTTGTTCATTAGGAAATTATGTATTTCTACAAAATACTTATCTAGTCTATTAGCAAGTGTGTGAAGTGTTTTCTGCAAATGAATGTCCGTCATGTGTATATGTCTACCAACTCTTTGAATGTTGCCGAGTTTCAACTTGGGTCTCTCGCCTTGAAAGGTGTTTATGCGGCAAGTGATATAATGAGTCGTTCATACTTCGCGATGATGTGCCACCACGAGAGTAGAGAAAATCTATTTCCGGCGAGGAATATCAGTGGAAGGTCCCTGTATCTATTCCCGTGTACTTGTCCCTTATGGAGAATGAAAGTGCTTTGTGGGTGATCACCCGTTGTTGGGACGGCGAATTCAAGAGTCTCCCACTGAGAGGTGTTTATGAAGCAAGTGATCAAAAAATAAGTTGCTTGATGGTTGACCATGCTATGTGGGCTACAATGCAACCAGAGCCGTCTCTCTAAAGTGGGAGAGGACTAAGTGCAGGAGTAAATGTTTGAACAAACTCCTGTATGGTTACGTTATAGGGCAGTCAAAAGTTGACCGAAAAAATTAAGAAAGTTGACCTTACGAATTGAAAAAATTGACTTATAAAGTTGCCTTTACTTTCAATAATAAAAACGATACTTTAGTTACTTATTCGTGCTCTTTTTCCGAAAAATCTGAAGACTTGTACTTTAAAAGGGTTTGCGTCTTTTCATTTCCCACATTTTGGTCTATACCACGCTGATGCTTTTGGGTAGAGCGATGTTTATCCACAAAAAAGGATTTGTCATGCTTGACCACAACACAACAAATCTGACAGTATAGCTCATTTTTTCCTGAACAAATGAATTCATTAGGATATTTTGCAATTATAGCGCGCACTTTAGCAATAGAACTAACTGCAACTTTTGGCATTTTAAATATCTGAAATCAAAAGAAATCGAAATCAGTGAAATCACAAATCAGAAAAAATCACAAATCAAAAATGGTAACCAGTAACCACAATACATACAACACAACCACATCCAAAACCAGAACGGACATAACTGAATAAGACAAATACGAGCAGCGAAGTTGCCAGTTAACCAAAAAGATGCCAATTTTTAGTTATTTTAATTATTTATTCCAAAAAATTGACTTTATTTACCTCATTGCTATTTTTTGACTTAACAGGTAAAAGTTGACTTTTGGTTGACCTATTAACTTTGGTAATATACCCCTACAGGTGTTTTTATTGCATTTTCAGTCGTTTCAGCGAAAAGTGCCCCATAGGAAACAATTTGACTTTATTCACTTTTGACCGCCCTAGTTATAATACTATTTTCAAAATACTTATTTAATCCATTCTTAAATTATATTATTTGTGGGACCCTGAGTGTATTCAGAACTTTGTCCAACCTATTTTTAAACATATTTACACTTTGGCTTGAGACAACCTCCGAGGGAAGTTGGTTCCAGATATTAACTATTTTATAGGAGAAGTTACTGCAGATGGAGGTACGAAATGTTTTTAGTTCCAATTTAAAGCTATTATTTCTTATCGGATTGATATAAATGAGAATAATTTCCTGTAGTCTACCCTCTCTATTCCATTGAGCATCTTGAAAGCCTGAATAAGCTGACAGCGCAACCTCCTGGTCTCTAAGGTAAACAGATTTAAGCGCTCTAATCTACATTGGCAGTTTTGAAGTCTCGTTGAAAGGATCATTTTTGTGGACTTTGCTTGTACCCTTTCCAACCTTTTTATATCCTTTCTGAGAGAGAGAGAGAGAGAGAGAGAGAGAGAGAGAGAGCAATAAAAATGAAATGTGGATTCTTCCTATAGTTAATAATTTCCTTTCGCGAGTTTTGGAATAATAATTCGGTCTAAATGGAAAGATTCAAATTTCCTTTCTTTAATCATGAAATCTTAAGGAACCTTTGCTGCGTTCAAATCCGCCTTCAGCAAAATGAAAGAGTGCGTAAAGCGGCCATCCGGGAGGGGGGGGGGGTAATCTTATGCCCACTATTCTTTTTTGTTTAGACTTTGGTATATGGTAATGCAGTGCCCTACAAACTAAATTTGTGCCAACGCAGAAAGGGTTCTCTCCAGGTTCCGTGTCTCAAAAGCGTTCGTACACCTTCGCTTCAGTAACTTTAAACGCATATAAACAGACAATGATTCGCTCGCAGTTGTCCGTCTATTGGGAGGCAAATCCATTTCGGATGTAAAATATTTCCAACCATTATTCCGCAAACACTTCTTGTCACTTAAATTTTTAGTTGAACGTCCTCCGTCCTACTCTGTCAAAGACGCAGACGCGAGGGTCGTTTAAAATATTTAACTCTTCATCTCATGAGATCCTGGTGTGTGTGTGTGTGTGTGTGTGTGTGTGTGTGTGTGTGTGTGTGTGTGTGCTGAATTCAGATGGCTATAATGTACATGTCCCTCACACAAAAAGACGCATACTCTCTCTCTCTCTCTCTCTCTCTCTCTCTCTCACACACACACACACACACACACACACACACACACTTTTAATATATGCTGTTTATTTTACTTTTTATTGTAAGCAATACCGCTTCCTCAGCGTTCTATTTATTTACTTTTTATTCGTACTTAAAAGCCAAGAATGAATTAGAAAGATTATAACTCTAATCCAAACTTCCCCAACACTTCTTCATTTATTTATTCTAAAATTTTAGTTCCTCGTTAAATCTATTATAAAGTTAAATTCGTAACACATAATATGTAATTACACACACACACACACACACACACACACACGCACACATTCATATATATATATATATATATATATACTGTGTGTGTGTGTGTGTATATATATATAGGGTGGGTAAAAAAAAGTGACCCTCTTAGAAGTAAACTGTCATATTAAAAAATTTAAGGGGACTAGAGCTCCCAAACTTCATAGATGCTTACCTTAGCATGTTGTTCGTCTTAATTGAGAAGTTGCTGGATGTGCCCCCCTTCCTGTTCAACGCAGGCCTCCAAACATGGACGCCACTGATCAATACACCTGTTTACATATCGTTGAGACATCTTCTCCCAGTTCAGCTGAATTCTTTCGCGTAGTTCATCTATGTCTCTTATATTGGTACCAGGGATGTAAACTTTGGACTTCAGGGTTTCCCAAACACCATAATCTAGTGGTGAAAGTTCGGGGCTACAAGCCGGCCACATATTGGGTTCGATAAAATCCGGTGTTTCGTTCTCGAGGAATGTGACAGTTTGGCGTGCTCTGTGAGCAGGGGCTTCATCTTGTTGGAAAGTATATCTTTCACTCTATCTAACTGATGTTTGACGAATTAGTGGTGAAAGATATGCTTTCCAACAAGATGGAGCCCCTGCTCACAGAGCACGCCAAACTGTTACATTTCTTGAGAACGAACGAAACACCGGATTTTACCGAACCCAATATGTGGCCGGCTTGTAGCCCCGAACTTTCACCACTATATTATGGTGTTTGGGAAGCCCTGAAGTCCAAAGTTTACATCCCTGGTACCAATATAAGAGACATAGATGAACTACGCGAAAGAATTCAGCTGAACTGGGAGAAGATGTCTCAACGATATGTAAACAGGTGTAGTGATCAGTGGCGTCCACGTTTGGAGGCCTGCGTTGAGCGAGCAGGAAGGGGGACACATCGAGCAACTTCTCAATTAAGACGAACAACATGCTAAGGTAAGCGTTTATGAAGTTTGGGAGCTCCAGTCTCCTTAATTTTTTTAATATGACAGTTTACCTCTAAGGGGTTACTTTTTTAACCCACCCTGTATATATATATATATATATACAGTATATATATATATATATATATATATATATTATATATATATATATATATATATATATGGTGTTTCATAACATGTGGGACGCACTTTCAGGATCGATTCAGGACCTGGAAACAATGAAAAAAGTTTATATAAACATATGAGAGTATTCCCAAAATATGTAAATCATAGGGGTTCATTAACCTTAATTAAACATGTTCAGTTTAATTGCCACTTTTTTCTAACAATATTCAACCTTACACACCTGTTTAACATAATTTTTTGGAAATAGCTCAGCTGAGATATTATTGATTACCTCATAGACTTTGGTCTTTAGAACTTTAAGTGTCTTTAGGCTTGGAAGAATAAATCTTGTCTTTTATGTAATCCAACAAAGAAGTCAACGTGTGTGAGGTCAGGTGAGTATGGAGCCCATTCCACCGGATCATCAAAGGAGATTAGTCCCCCGGAAAAATGTTTCCTCAAAACGTTTCGAGTTTCACAAGCAATGCGTGTAGGTGCTCCATCCTGCTGAGACCACTGTGAATCTGACGTAGCCAAGTAAGGCCTTCTATGGTCTTACTACGCCATATTGGTAGTGGTATCGTCTTTTCCTAGTTTGTAGTTTCACAGAAAATAGGAAAAGTTACTGCTTCATGTATGAAATGGTGAAAGAACGGTGTTAATATAAGTTATGATACAATATTTATTGGTTATTAATCCATTTGTGCCGATCGTCACTTTACTGATTTTGTTCTGGCTGACGCCCCACCATTTTATTCAGTCTCGGGAAAAGCATCTTGGCACTAATGGGTTAAGTATTGAAAGACCAGAAATGTATAGGTATATGCGGAATAAAAGCCTCAGTCTGTTAACTTTCTGAAGAAGAAATTTAATAATGAAATATACATCCATCATAAAATAACGGACAAATAAAAATAAGAACATGTTTTGGTGACTCCATATATATATTATATATATATAATACTGAAAAATAAATATTCCTAAGATTCCGGGCTTTTGAAACAACTTGTATATTATGAAATTACGATACATATCTTTAATTATTAATTATATTATGCTTCATATTTTTAATAGAATCATTTTGGAGGGCATATTCATTGTCTTTGGGGGGTTGACTCTGAACGAAAAAATAAAATAAAATAATAATAATAATAACAGTTGTAGCGACCTGAAATGTTTTACAATACGAAAAGACACAGACTGCCTTCTTTACTACCTCTCCTGATGTGAAACCAACCTTTAGTATTCGGCTCCAAAGACCCGGGCTACCGTGTACCAGACCATTTTATGAAGTTTTACAAACATTATACTCTTAAATTATAAGGACAATGGACAATACAAAACTCGAATTGAACGTATATTAAAATACGCATAAAAATATTAAATACAAGCATATTACATTCTCGTGTCTCTGAACAGAAGAGAAAAATGTAAATTTTAATGCGAATTTTGAACTTTGAAGTGTAACGTAAATTATTACAAAAAAGACCGAAGAAGAATAAGAAGAAGAAGAAGGAGAAGAAGAAGAGAAGAAGAAGAAGAAATTCAAAATATGCACCTTTCGAAATGTTAAAAAGTGTTTAGTATTCTTGTGGAGAATCTTTTAACGCCGTTTGTATTCGGAACGGTAAAGGATTTTAGACTACCATCGCGCCCTATTAGATTACGTTATAGGCCTAAATTTTTAAAGTGAATGAAGGAAGAGAGAGAGAGAGAGAGAGAGAGAGAGAGAGAGAGAGAGAAACTTCTGTAGATGTCATAAGAAAGAACCTAATGCGTTCCATTAACTTTCTTTGTTCATTTCATAAAATTATGTATTTGTGACGCATTCTGGATGCGTTTTTTCGGTTCTCAACGTTCTGCAGGTTTTGCAAATTGCCAAATTTTGAAGAAAAATTATTTATTTATTTTGAAAATAAAATGTAAAATAAGATTCACAAGTAGACTTCTCACAAAAAGGTACCTTCGTTAACCTTGGTTTTACTTCCGCCCGAATTGTTCATTCTGACGAAGTCAAGCTTTTCACTCCACCTTAGACCTACAGTTTAACGTGGAATCCGAACCATGCCCCACCAGCAGCCCAGCGTCTTAACCACTAGGCTACCCAGGGTACCCATATATCTACCAACCAACTTTTTCTATTGTGTGAAAGGATAAACAGCTGGGTTTTGTTGCGTGCCGCCTGCCGTGCAGTCACTGGGTCTCGATCCCGGAGCCGATGGATTCGTAGTCAGCGACGCTAACCACTACACCACCGAAGCGCATATATAAAAGAAATAATATATATATATATATATATATATATACACATGGTACCCATGGCGGATCATCACTGAGGCTATTGAGGCTGAAGCCTAAGACTCCCATGCTTGAGGGGCCCCCCCAATCAACTGAGTTTCGATGATATAATTCGAGATTTTGCAAACTTCTGTTATTTGATTAAATATAACAGAGTACACAAACTGACAAATTCCCTGTTCTATTTTATTTTTATAGGCCCTAAAATAAAGTTTGGCTAATACTGTTTGGTTTTGGCAAACGGCAAAATACACTGTGTTAAAGTTCTTTTAAGGTTGTTTCTCAATTAGCCTGCGCACCATACATATAATTCGTGTAAATGTACTATGTACTGTACATGTACAAATAATTATTGTACATGTATCGTTAAAAAAAGCTATAGAAAAGGACCCCCGTATTCTTCATTGCCCCGGGGCCCAGAGGTGTCTTAATCCGCCTCTGATGGTACCCCCCCAAAAAATGCCCCTATTTTTATTTGCCCGTTATTTTATAATGGATGTATATTTTATTATTAGGGTTTCTTCTTCCGATTGGGATTTTTATTCCGCATATACGTATACATTTCTAATATTTCATAATTTAATAAGTAATAATAGTCCGGCAGCACAGACCCTGATTTTACTGGAACCCTGCGTTGTTTGTTATAAAGCAAATTTTTACATATTTTGAAAGCTTATACCACCCTATTCAAGAATCCATCGGGTGTACACCTAACCCCCGCTTGGCTTTTTCAATATGGCCGCCATTTTCCAAGATGGCCGGCGAAACTGAAAAATCCCATATCCTGGTCAATACTTGATGGATTTTCATGATCTTGGTGTCATTTCTAGGGTTTTTTAAGATGGTAAGTCGATCTGGAGGGGTTGCAGATACTTTGGGAGTCGTTTTGGCTCACATTCGTCAATACTCAAGGTCATTGGAGGTCAAACGCCCCCCGAAATAAGGAATATCCCATATCCCTGACAGTCGTGGAGATATTTTGTGATCTTACTGTCGTTTTTATGGTTTTGGGCGAGACTGAGTAGTTCTATAGGGTTTAAAATGAAATCAGGGTTATTTTCCCCATGGTAAGTGAATTCCAATATGTCTAATTATTCCTCTTATTTTTTTCAGGTTGTTGAGATTGTTGCTGATGGTGCTGCCCACCTAGTGGTTTGATGACGTCTTGGTTGTGATGATTCCAAAATTGTTTTTTGACTGCTGAATATGGAGAATATACCAGGTGAGCATTGTTTAGTTTTCATTTGCTGAGGATAAATTATTTCAATGCGATTTGTACTCTGAAGAATGAGTAAACAAAATTCTTATTTTTCAGGTTCTACAAAAGCTGCAGACGAATGTTTCTTCAAGGATTTCCTGCGTAGCTGTCCTGGAGGTCAGAAAGGTCTTTCAAATTGTGGGAGGATTCATAAAATCATAGAGAGAAGCGACATCAGAGGGCAGCCAGATGTTCGAGCGAGACTAGAGCCTCTCTTGGAAGATGGAGCAAAAATCCTTTGTTGTCACAAGAACTGTGTTTCCACTTATGTGTCCAAGTGGAATTTATCAGCATTCATAAAAAAGAGAGAATGTGATACCCTTACAGTGGAGCCAAAAAGACTACGTAGTGCTGTTCTTAGTGAAGGCCCAGTATATGACCCTAAAAAACACTGTCTCTTTTGTTTGAAAGTCATTGAGTGTATATTACCCGAGAAATATGACATCAAAGTTCCGGTGCAATACCGCATTCCAGCATCTAGGTTTATGACCGATAAGCTTGGTGATAAAAAAACAAATTACAAAGATGTGTTGATAGAAAAGTGTAAACTGAAAAATGATGAGCAGGGACAAGTTGTACTCAGTAGGTTGTTGGGCATGAAAGGAGATTTACCGGCTGAAGAAGCCTGATACCATAAAGATTGTATGTCTACCTTTCATGTTGAGGTTGAGTGAGCTTGCCAGAATAAGTCAAGGGTTGAACCTGAAGACCACCCCTTCATTGCTTTGTGTGTAGAATTGTCGAAGGACAAAATGAAACCATGGAATTCAGTTGAAGTAGAGAATCTTTACAAAGAGTTAGGTGGTGAGAAGTTGTCACGTAGGTCGCTCATTGTAAAAGTTAAAGATTACTTCAAAGACGAAATTGTAGACTTACATGGGGATGGTATCGCTACGTTGTTAGTTTTCAAAAACGATGCTGCCTCATACCTGAATATTGCAAAAGATTGTGAGGAATCTGTTGATATTGATGAGTGTGTGAAGAAGCTGGGCAAAAGCTGAGTGCAAAAAGAACAAGGAAGAGACGCTGTTCTCACATACACCGCGAACAAGGAGCAACTAAACAGGCTGCTCTGTGAGCAAATCCTTGGTGACAGTGAGTATCTCGCAACTGTAACCCAAGACCATGAGTTAGTGCTTGCAGGATGGCAGACCATACCGACTTCCGTTGTGCGAGGCAGGAGTCGAGCAGCATTGGAGCTCTCATCATCTCATGAAGAGGCTGACGTGATAATAACACAACACGCTATCGCACAAGCTGAGAAAGATTCTGATGCCCGCATCTCCATCATTTGTGATGACACAGACGTGTTTGTCATGCTGACTCACTTCTATGAATTTAAGAAACTAGGCTGTCCATGATTATGGAGTCTCCAGTGCGTGGCAGAAAATCAGTGGACATCCGAGCAACTGTAACCCAGCACAAAGACATCATCCCACAAATCCTCAATTAAACTACACGCTTTGAGTGGTTGTGACACAGTTGCAGAAATACATGGCATCGGCAAAGCCACTGCCATTGCCACAGCCAAGAAGGGTCGGAAGCTAGACAAGCTGGGGTCCCTTGATGCATGCTTTGACCATATCGAGAAAGAGGCAGCAGCGTTCATTGTTGCATGCTATGGGGATAAGAAATCCTCATCTCTTACTGAGTGTCGTCAGCGAGTATGGGCTCAGAAGACAGGGAAGTCGGGAACTGCTACACCCAAACTATGTTCTCTACCACCAACAACTAAAGCTTTCCATCAAAATGTGCTCAGAGCCCACTACACTGTGGCGAACTGGCTCGATGCACTAAAGTCTGACCCACCACCACTTGATCCTGTGCATTATGGGTGGGAGAGAGACGAAACAAACAGAGTTCTCATCCCAAAAACAGTTGGTGAAGGAGTGTGCTTAGCACCAGATGAAGTTCTGAAGCTAATCAGATGTGGGTGTGAATCACAATCAGCATGCAGGGGGAGTCGCTGCGGCTGCATCGGACGAGGAATCCCTTGCACAATGTTCTGTGCATGTGGCAGCGGCTTGGATTGCAACAATCCATTGACCCAAAACGCAAACGAAGAGCAGACTGATGATCCTGACGATCCTGACAACCATGTCTTTTGATATTTGACCCCAATAAATGGTTACCTAGGCTGACCATACGTACCGTTTTGAACGGGACAGTACCGTTTTGTATGGGTTTTTGTATGAGTTCTGTCACTGAAGAATAATTGTAAGCTCAATATGTTTATGTACTTACTTTTTCATGAATACAGAATATTACATAACCCCCGTCCCTTTTTTGCCATCCCAATGTCCCTTTTTTGTCTCAAGGAAATATGGTCAGCCTATGGTTACCTAATGTGAATAACTGCATCAAAGTTGTCAATGCCAATCCCCCAGCTAGGTGTGCGCTTTGTTTTGCTTACGAGGTCATGTCGTGTAGCTTTACAACCTTCCATAGATTTCATGTGCCCTGCACTTCAGCATAAATTGTGGTTAATATCCGAATATCCATATCCATATAATGTGGGTTATGTCATTTAAGCATTATAATCTGGTTTTATCTGCAGAAAAGATGTTAAGTGCTCAGTAGTTAGCTAGATTGTAGAAATTGTCACTGAAATAAAGCAAATACAGTGATGTCAACTGTGGCATTATCATATTTCAAGGCCAAACTTTAACCTTAAATGACCTTGACTTGACTCATGGAGTTGCAAAATGATATCCTACTGTTATCATGTGCCTATAGAACTACTCAGTCTCGCCCAAAACCATAAAAACGACAGTAAGATCACCAAAATATCTCCACGACTGGCCGGGATATGGGATATTCCTTATTTCGGGGGGGCGTTTGACCTCCAATGACCTTGAGTATTGACGAATGTGGGTCAAAACGACTCCCAAAGTATTTGCAACCCCTCCAGATCGACTCATCATCCTAAAAAACCCTAGAAATGACATCAAGATCATAAAAATCCATCAAGTATTGACCAGGATATGGGATTTTTCAGTTTCGCCGGCCATATTGAAAAAGCCAAGCGGGGGTCAGGTGTACACCCGATGGATTCTTGAATGGGGTGGTATAAGCTTTCAAAATATGTCAAGATTTTCTTTATAACAAACAATGCAGGGTTCCCACCCCGTGCAACCGGACTATAAATATTGTATATGAAAACCGTTCTTTCACCACTTCATACTTAAAGCAATAACTTTTTCTAATTTCATAGAAATTAGGAAGAGACGATACCGCTACCAATAGACTAAAAGTAAGGTAATAAAATGCTTCAAAAGTCTATAGTTTTTAAGGAAAACTGAACTTAACATTTGGGTCGCTGTTGGGTGGTATGGCGTAGTAGGTACTTACTTCTTTGAGAATGAAACTGGAAGAGCAGTAACGGTAACGTAAAATTCATATCATCAGATGCAGCAAGATTTCGACTTACCACAACTAATTAGTTTGTCCCGTAAAGGAAATAACTGGATTACCCTAGAGTCACAGTAGTTTCAGCAGGATGCAGCACCTCCATACACTGTTTGTGAAACTCGTAACTTTTTGAGGAAGCATTTTTCCGAGCGACGAATCTCCCTTCATGAGCCAGTGGAATGGCCCCCATATTCACGTGACCTCACCCCCCCCTGTTTTTTTTTGGGGGGGGGGTACCTGGAAGCGAGGATCGATTTTACCAAGCTTAATACGCTTGAAGACCTAAAGACCAAAGTCTATGAGGTAATCAAGACATTCTGTCTGAGCTATTTCCGAAAATAATGTCAACATTTGTGTAAGGTTGAATATTGTGTTAGAAAAAATGGCGATTACACTGTACATGTTCTTTAATTAAGATTAATAAACTGCTCTGTTTAACGTACCTATTGCGTTTGTCTTTGTGTCTAGATTCCTTTTCTTTAACTTAGAACATTTATTTAGAAATATGGACATTTTTGGGATACCTGATATATATATATATAATGCAAACCCACAGGAAAAAAGAAAAGTGATTTCAAGGTCTTTCGTGTATTCAGAAGTATATCTCGTCAGGGAATCATTCCCTGACGATGTGTACTTCTGAATACACGAAAGGCCTTGGAATCATTTTTCTTTTTCCCTGTGGGTTTGCATCATTCATTCATTTCACGTGTTTAATTGTTAAATTCATCCCATATATATCGGCTACTAAAAGTCTGCGAAGTGTATTCTTTTTAATGTTACAAAAACTAAGGTTATGCAGTTCCATCCTAAAAGCTGTAATCAGCCAGTTGATGTTAGGTTTAAAATGAAATTGAAGAAGTACAAGAGTTTAAGTATCTGGGTCAAACTATCACCAGCTCCTTGAGTGATTACTCAGATATAGGAAAACAATCTCGAAGCCTTTTTGCTGAAGCGAATATGACTATAAGGAACTTTCGCTTCTGTACAAGTGAAGTTAAAGACACTTTCTTTCGTACTTTCTGCAGTAATATGTACGGACAGCAACTCTGAGTGAATTGTAAAAAAGGTTCTGGCAGAACCCTAAATTTGTTGTACAACAGGTCTTTTAGACTCCTACGTAAATTACCCCCCAGATGCTCACTTCGCAAATGTTTGCTACCCGCAATGTCCCGAGCTCCTAGAGGTAACAAGACGTGCTCAATACAGTCTATGCAAAGAATTAAAAATCAACCAACCCGATTAGCCAAGCTATCTATGAGTCCTGCTGTTTCCTCTAAGCCAGGGGTCACCAACCTGGGCGATTAAACATTTATTTCATATTTATTTTATCGATTATGTTGATTTATTCTTTTTAATCTAAGGTGGGCGATAAGCTTTTCTAATTTTCAAAAAATCGTAAAAGTGGGCGGTGAACAAAAAAAAGGAGGTTGGTGACCCCTGCTCTAAGCTATGGAATTCTTGGTACGAAAACGTCTGTCTGTAGCTCCACTTACTTCGACATTACTGGTATTATTTCTAACCAACTGTATACATTTCCATCCTTAGTATGTGAACTGTTATTGTAGTAATAATATTTGTCATATGGACTATAGTCTGCCAAAAACCTTTTCATTTTCATTTTCATTCATTTTCATTTCATATATACGTCCTTTTAGCAAAAATTGTGTCCACAGTTTTCTTAATATAACAAAGACCCATCAATTCTATTCTGCTGCCATGGTAAGTATATATGTTAACCCCTCCCTCTATGGCCTTGGTCGGTTTGAAGTTGACGGAGTTTTGGTTTGGTGGCAGCAACGGATTTCTTACTCTGGAGTAGCTGGTAGCGTATAGAGAATCGCAATAGTTTCTCTTATACTACTTTCTATTTTAAGACTAAGTTCTCTGAAGAAACAAGGCTCGAAGGAGGAGACGAAAATATTCTCTTACTGTAATTTACTGCTAAAATGTTACAGGTAATGCTCAGCCTTTAAGTCAGATCAGACAATCAGAATGAGCATTGGAGAAATTTTACGGGTTTATATATTGAAATTTTTAATGACCATTATTATTTAATGCTGATAAGTTTTGTTTTTTATTCTCAATAGGCTGATTTATTTGCAAAATATTTAAAGATAAGGTAAATATTTTGGCTGTAGTAATGTCTAGACTGATAAGCAAGATATTTGAAGATGAAGCCATATTTTTTTTTTTAAACCGCATATTGACAGATCTGATGTTATCATGATCTGCCGAGTTAACTAAAATGGAAATTGAAATATGCATTTTATTATGAATTACAATTAAACATGCATTTGAGCAAAAATTAAGTGCTTAAGATTTAAAATTGAACGTTAAACAAGATATGACTTCATCTTTTACAACGAAGAGAGAATATATACAGAAAATGAACAATGCAGAATTTAACAAGATTACATTATTAAGCTAAATCTAAAAAAATGATTAAGTAATTTAAAAAAAAATAATTCACCAATTATTTAGCAGAAACAAAATAGAAAGTGAATCAAAAATTTATCCGAACTTTGTCAGCGTTATGCAAATTTGGACTCTCTATGTAAAAATAACTATAAGAACGTACATACATATGAATATAAGTATTATATGAATATAAAAATATTGGACTATAGGAATTATTCATTGTTCATTTTTACATATATACTTGAGGAAGCACAAGTCTGCATGCAGTTGATGGGGCTGTTATGAATTTTAATATTATTCTCAATTTAAAAAAAAGGATGTATTCGTTTCAAGAACAATTATTATTTCATAATGAATACATACATTATGTCCATGATTGAGTAACAATGAACACGGTATTATTCAAAGGGAAAAAAATCTATTATTGGGTGAACGCCCAAGATTTTCATCAGCAGGTTCTGGTTCTGGTTCTGGTTTTATGTTAATTCCTTCCGGCCAGATTTACAATATTTATGAATTAGAAGAAAGGATACATTATTATGGGTCCTTACGGTCCCCCATATTCACGTGACCTCACCCCCCCGTTTTTTTTTGGGGGGGGGGGGGTACCTGGAAGCGAGGATCGATTTTACCAAGCTTAATACGCTTGAAGACCTAAAGACCAAAGTCTATGAGGTAATCAAGACATTCTGTCTGAGCTATTTCCGAAAATAATGTCAAACATTTGTGTAAGGTTGAATATTGTGTTAGAAAAAATGGCGATTACACTGTACATGTTCTTTAATTAAGATTAATAAACTGCTCTGTTTAACGTACCTATTGCGTTTGTCTTTGTGTCTAGATTCCTTTTCTTTAACTTAGAACATTTATTTAGAAATATGGACATTTTTGGGGATACCTGATATATATATATATATAATGCAAACCCACAGGAAAAAAGAAAAGTGATTTCAAGGTCTTTCGTGTATTCAGAAGTATATCTCGTCAGGGAATCATTCCCTGACGATGTGTACTTCTGAATACACGAAAGGCCTTGGAATCATTTTCTTTTTCCCTGTGGGTTTGCATCATTCATTCATTTCACGTGTTTAATTGTTAAATTCATCCCATATATATCGGCTACTAAAAGTCTGCGAAGTGTATTCTTTTTAATGTTACAAAAACTAAGGTTATGCAGTTCCATCCTAAAAGCTGTAATCAGCCAGTTGATGTTAGGTTTAAAATGAAATTGAAGAAGTACAAGAGTTTAAGTATCTGGGTCAAACTATCACCAGCTCCTTGAGTGATTACTCAGATATAGGAAAACAATCTCGAAGCCTTTTTGCTGAAGCGAATATGACTATAAGGAACTTTCGCTTCTGTACAAGTGAAGTTAAAGACACTTTCTTTCGTACTTTCTGCAGTAATATGTACGGACAGCAACTCTGAGTGAATTGTAAAAAGGTTCTGGCAGAACCCTAAATTTGTTGTACAACAGGTCTTTTAGACTCCTACGTAAATTACCCCCCGAGATGCTCAGCTTCGCAAATGTTTGCTACCCGCAATGTCCCGAGCTTCCTAGAGGTAACAACGTGCTCAATACAGTCTAATGCAAAGAATTAAAATCAACCAACCCGATTAGCCAAGCTATCTATGAGTCCTGCTGTTTATCCTCTAAGCCAGGGGTCACCAACCTGGGCGATTAAACATTTATTTCATTATTTATTTTATCGATTATGTTGATTTATTCTTTTTAATCTAAGGTGGGCGATAAGCTTTTCTAATTTTCAAAAATCGTAAAAGTGGGCGGTGAACAAAAAAAAGGAGGTTGGTGACCCCTGCTCTAAGCTATGGAATTCTTGGTACGAAAACGTCTGTCTGTAGCTCCACTTACTTCGACATTACTGTATTATTTCTAACCAACTGTATACATTTCCATCCTTAGTATGTGAACTGTTATTGTAGTAATAATATTTGTCATATGGACTATAGTCTGCCAATAAACCTTTTCATTTTCATTTTCATTCATTTTCATTTCATATATACGTCCTTTTAGCAAAAATTGTGTCCACAGTTTTCTTAATATAACAAAGACCCATCAATTCTATTCTGTTGCCATGGTAAGTATATATGTTAACCCCTCCCTCTATGGCCTTGGTCGGTTTGAAGTTGACGGGAGTTTTGGTTTGGTGGCAGCAACGGATTTCTTACTCTGGAGTAGCTGGTAGCGTATAGAGAATCGCAATAGTTTCTCTTATACTACTTTCTATTTTAAGACTAAGTTCTCTGAAGAAAACAAGGCTCGAAGGAGGAGACGAAAATATTCTCTTACTGTAATTTACTGCTAAAATGTTACAGGTAATGCTCAGCCTTTAAGTCAGATCAGACAATCAGAATGAGCATTGGAGAAATTTTACGGGTTTATATATTGAAATTTTTAATGACCATTATTATTTAATGCTGATAAGTTTTTGTTTTTTATTCTCAATAGGCTGATTTATTTTGCAAAATATTTAAAGATAAGGTAAATATTTTGGCTGTAGTAATGTCTAGACTGATAAGCAAGATATTTGAAGATGAAGCCATATTTTTTTTTTAAACCGCATATTGACAGATCTGATGTTATCATGATCTGCCGAGTTAACTAAAAATGGAAATTGAAATATGCATTTTATTATGAATTACAATTAAACATGCATTTGAGCAAAAATTAAGTGCTTAAGATTTAAAATTGAACGTTAAACAAGATATGACTTCATCTTTTACAACGAAGAGAGAATATATACAGAAAATGAACAATGCAGAATTTAACAAGATTACATTATTAAGCTAAATCTAAAAAAAATGATTAAGTAATTTAAAAAAAAATAATTCACCAATTATTTAGCAGAAACAAAATAGAAAGTGAATCAAAAATTTTATCCGAACTTTGTCAGCGTTATGCAAATTTGGACTCTCTATGTAAAAATAACTATAAGAACGTACATACATATGAATATAAGTATTATATGAATATAAAAATATTGGACTATAGGAATTATTCATTGTTCATTTTTACATATATACTTGAGGAAGCACAAGTCTGCATGCAGTTGATGGGGCTGTTATGAATTTTAATATTATTCTCAATTTAAAAAAAAGGATGTATTCGTTTCAAGAACAATTATTATTTCATAATGAATACATACATTATGTCCATGATTGAGTAACAATGAACACGGTATTATTCAAAGGGAAAAAAATCTATTATTGGGTGAACGCCCAAGATTTTCATCAGCAGGTTCTGGTTCTGGTTCTGGTTTTATGTTAATTCCTTCCGGCCAGATTTACAATATTTATGAATTAGAAGAAAGGATACATTATTATGGGTCCTTACGGTCCCGCCGGGTCGGAAAGTAGTTTTTCAGCATTCTATTTTGAATATATATATACAGGGTGTACACAAAGTCCTTTCCCGATTATAAACTTTACTTACATGAAATTCAAAGAAGAAACAGTAATACTTTGTTTTGCATGTTGTTGCATAACACATCAAATTTTTTCTCTTATTTGCAGATCCTGTTGTGCCTGATTGGGAGCCATTGATTATTGACCGAAACGAAATGGCAACTCTGCAGGAGAGAGCAAAATGTGTTGTTTGGTTTGCAGTCAAAGTCCATGATTACCGTTCAACGGAACTATCGCCGTCATTATGACAAAAACGCTCTTTCTAGTCATAGCATTAGGAACTAGTACCACAAGTTTCTGAAGACAACCAATTTGATGGACAAGCCTAGGCGTGGACGTTCCAGTATTTCGGACGAAACGGTTGCCAGTGTCCAATAGGCTTTCCAACGAAGGCCTCGAAAGTTCGTTCGTAGCGTCTCACGGCAACATAACAAAATTATGAGGAGGAACTTCCATATGCATTCATATAAAGTGCAGATAGTGCAAACGTTACAACCGGATGACAAGCCACGGCGCCGAGAGTTTGCAGTTAACATGTTGAGCTTCACTGATGAAGACGACTACCTCAAAAAAGCTTTTTCTGATGAAGCCACATTTCACGCACCAGGGAAGGTAAACCGTCATAATGTGCGTATCTGTGGGTCCGAAAATCCACATTCGTATCGTGAACACATTCGTGACAGCCCCGAAGTCAATGTTTGGTGTGGCATAATGCATGATAGGGTGATAGGTCCATTCTTCTTTGCTGAAAAGAATGTTACGGCCAAGTGTACCTGGACATATTCGAGTTCTTTGTAGTTCTCCAGTTAGAAGACCTTCAACTATCCATCATTTTACAGCAAAACGGTGCGCCTCGACACTGGGGTTTGTTAGTACGCGAGTTCTTCAACACCATTTTACTCAGAAGATGGATTGGGCGCGACGGGCCGGTGCCATGGCCTCATTAATCGCTCAATATCATGCCCTGGACTTCTTCCTGTGGGAATACGTAAGGGATTATGTGTACCATATTCCTGTTGCTGACTGACACTCTTCGTGCAAGGATTTGCAATGCCATCAACAGTGTCACGAGAGGTATGCCAGCGAACGTATGGCGTGAACTCAAATTTCGCTTGGAGTGCTACGTGTAATTAACTGCGCACATGTTGAGATTTAATGAGAAACACTAAAGTCGATGTATTATGAATGAAAATGGAGGAAAATGAAAAGGTTTATTGGCAGACTATAGTCCATATGACAAATATTAATACAATGACAGTTCACATACTAAGGATGGAAATATATACAGCTGGTTAGAAATAATACAGTAATGTCGAAGTGAAGCTACAGACAGACGTTTTCGTACCAAGAATTCCATAGCTCAGAGGATAAACGGCAGGACTCGTGAATAGCTTGGATAATCGGGTTGGTTGATTTTTTAATTCTTTGCATTAGACTGTATTGAGCACATCTTGTTGCTTCCGGGAAGCTCGGGACATTGCGGGTAGCAAACATTTGCGAAGCTGAGAATCTCTGGGGTAATTTATGCAAGAGTCTAAAAGACGTGTTGTACAACAAACTTAGGGTTCTGCCAGAACCTTTTTTATAATTCACCCAGAGTTGCTGTCCGTATATATTACTGCAGAAAGTACGAAAGAGTGTCTTTAGCTTCACTTGTACAGAACCGAAAGTTCCTTATAGTCATATTCGCTTTAGCACAAAGGAATCGAGATTGTTTTCTTATATATGAGTCATCACTCAAGGAGCTGGCGATAGTTTGACCCAGATACTTAAACTCTTGTACTTCCTTAATTACTTCACCTTTCATTTTAAATCTAATATCAACTGGCTGATTACAGCTTTTAGGATGGAACTGCATAACCTTAGTTTTTGTAACATTAAAAAGGATATCATGGTTCTGAGAATACACTTCGCAGACTTTTTGTAGCCGATCCAGACCTTTAACATGCAACAACATGCAAAAATAAGCATTACTGTGTCTTCTTTGGATTTTATGGAATTAAAGTTTATAATAGGGAAAAACTTTGTGTACACCCTGTATATATATATATATTGATTACGAAGTCCTTCTGCAACTTTAAACTTTAATAAGTTTTTATGTAGACATGATAGAAACAAACTGTAAACAGCATATGAAAGCGTAATTATTAAAGTTTCTAACGTACTACAAATTACAAATTTCTAGATTTCAATATAATCACCATTTTTTTTCTCGATACATCGTTGAACCCAATTTTCCAAAGACCTGAAAATATTCTCCAGTTGCTGCTGAGTGACCTCATAAATTGCTTTTGTGATCCTGACCATAAGTTTACCCGAAGAATGTAGTTTTGATGAGTAAACAACCATTTTAACATGGCCCCATAAAGAGCATATATATATAATAAACAGGAACACCAGAGAAAAAATAACATCCTTCAAGGTTTAATCGGTACCAACGTTTCGGAATCCACTAATTCCATCTTCAGGGCTAAAACAATAAAAGGCCAATTCACATACAAAATACAAATTGCAATTGTAAGTTGCGTAATAACAATTTAAAGTAACAAAGTTAAAATTATAAAAAGTAGCTAAAAATGTAAAAGCATTAAAACTAAAAGGTTAATAGATGAAATTAAAATAAAGTTACAATTATAAAACGTAGCTAGGAAAAATATAAAAATATTAAAACTAAAAAGTAAATAAATAAATAAAATCAACAAGTACCTTAACTAAAACATAGCAGATCTACCAATAATTCGTCAGAATTGAGGTCTGGTTTTAATTCATAAATGAACAAAGATTTCATAATTTTAAGCTTAAGTTCAGAGCTTCCAGCAGCAAGTACGGCGAAATTACACTGTGAAATTCGGTGGCTATTGTTGTGTGAAGGGTTACGTATGAGAGAATTAGGTGGTTTGCTAAGAGGTAAATTTGTACGAACAGATTTACCGAGATTTTCGTAAATATGGGATTTTAGGTGTCGTTTAGTTTTACCTATATATGACCCCATACAGTGGTCACACTTATATTGGTAAACTATGGATGACTTAAGGAGTATAGGAATAACATCCTTGTATTTAAATAAGTGATAAATCGATTTAGACTGGGCGAATATAATTTTTATACATAGTTGTGGGTAGAATTCCTTCAGCAATTTTAAAAGTTTGTTTCTAATGTTAAAACTTGAGGTTCCCATATAAGGCAAAGTGAAATACACGATATCTTTGGGAACTGTAATTACGTCTCTAGTTGTAGGGTTTATTAGTCTATTTAGGGTTCTGCCTATTGTAGTCTCCACTAATCTAGAAGGAAAACTATTCTTGGTAAGGATTTTTCGGATGAAATCTAGTTCATCGTGTAGTTTAAAGTAATCTGAACAGATATTGAAAGCTCTATTAGTCAGAGTCGAAATTAAATTTCGTTTGAAACCTAAAGGGATAAAGGAAGAAAGTTCGTAGTATGACTGGTGAATGTCGGCTTTCAGTAGACGGAAGCTTCAAAAGAGGAATTAGTTTTTATTATCGTAATGTCCAAAGAGGACAGAGAGCTATTAGATTCAGTTTCTGAAGTAAATTCAATATTAGGGTCATTGGAATTAACATAATTACGAAACAACTGGATATGGTCTGGTGATTTGAACAGGAGAAAAGTGTCATCAATATATCTTCTATAAAAAATCGGTTTGAAGTTGGAAGGACACTCATTCAGCCATTATGAGTTTTGTACTGAGTTTGTTATGAGTTTTGTACTGATAAAAAAGAAATACAAATTGCCAACCATAACATACTCCGAGCCGACAAAACAGTAAAACGTAAAGGGGGATGTGCGAAAAACATATGGCAGAAATGGTTATAAGTACTTCAAATAACTACGTAGAGTCTGTAGCAACAAAAGTTGAAAAATTAAATATGGTACTAATTACTTTATAATATATAGATCCCCCGAATACGCCAACTTCAAAATTCTCATATTCCATTGCAGAGGTCAGGAACTGAGTAAAAGATCTACACTCTCCAACCCCAAATATTTTTTTTCTGTGGTGATTTTAATTTTCCATTTATGAAATATAAAAAGATAGGAAAAAACATATGTGTACACCAAGATAAAGGGGGCACACGGGAAGACCAGGAGCAGGTAAAAATGCTACTAGCTCGAGACGATGAATTTATGTGAACACAAGAAATAACGGAAAATTCAAGAAAAAACAACTGCCTAGATTTGTATTCACCAACAGCAACCTAACTGATAACATAGAAATATCTCCAGCTATAATATCAGATCACAACATTATTGAAATAACAACCATTATTGAAATAACCAATTGTATCCAGCATGGAATCAATTGACTGGAAAACCACCTGGCCAAGACAACAGAAGAGATGCTAATTACCTTAAAGGAGAAACCACTGGAAATTGTGGAAAAACATGTCCCAAAAATGCAGCAAAGAGAAAAGAGAAGCAGGTTCAAGAGACAAAAGAGGTCAATGTTCCGCAAGAGAAAAAGAGTGACTGTAAAATTAAGAAACTGCAAAGACAACAACATCCTAAAAATGTTAAACGAGTGACTGCAGAGTATAGATTGCGTCATACAGGATCTAACTGAGAAGCATACAAAGAAAGAAGATAACGCTATAAAAGCGATAAAGGTTAACTCAAAGTACTTCTATAATTTTGCAAAAACGATGTCGAAAAATCACGTGACTATCGGACCTTTGAAAAATGAAAACAACGTTTTATCCGATTACACTGCCCAACACCAATTTTGCTGATTTAATTCTAACACCTGTTTTTAGGTAACTTTGGTGTGCTGATTTCAAAAATCACCTTAGTTTTTGCCTATCACGTCAGGTTTTCGAGCAATCAAATACGGATATTTTGGAGATATCGCATTTTGGCAGGGTTATGCCCAATCTTTTTCTTTTCAAAAAATAAGTTTTTACATACTCAGAATCAGCATGGAAAAGTAAACAATTGCGCAGGGAGTGAACTTTAATATACAATGGTAATATTGACACATAAAGTGATTAAAAGTGTTTAAATAAGCAAAAAATGAATCCATATTAAAGCAAGCACGGGACCAGTTTTCTTAACATTGTCTTTTTCTTGTTTTCTTACTTTTCAGTGCTGATAAATTTTCTCTTATAGGACTTCCTAGAATGAGAGATGTCAAGACAATCTCTTTGTAGGCTCCAGCAGTAGTCAGCCATCATATGGGTATCCCAGCTTCCTTGGTATCGTTCTTCCATCACTTTGATATCTTGGTGGAACCTTTCACCTTGCTCTTCACTAACATCACCAAGATTTTCTGGAAATTTATCCAGATGACTGTTGAGATAGTGAACTTTAATGCTCATGTTGCAACCCAACTGCTGAAACTTTACAAGTAATGTCACTAGCGGAACCGGCTGCTCTCACTCCGCCAATGGGAAATCTCACTCCGCCAATGGGAAATCTCTCTCAGATCATGACGTCACGCTCACACCTGGGGAATCACAGATACCCAAGATTTTAATATGTTGTACATGACCTTTAGATTTAATGCACAGATTTGCGTATTCCACAGATAAAATTTTAACCGCAAAACAGCTTTTAACAGGTCTCAAAAATCATCAATTTTGATAAGCGCCCTTCATGGATCACCCAAAATAGGCATATTGCATTGCACGAAAACCTGATGTGATTGACAAAATCTAAGGTGATTTTTGAAATCAGCACATCAATATTATCCAGAAACAGGTCTTAGAATTAAATCAGCAGCAAAATGTTTTTTTTTGTTGGGCAGTGATTATCTGAAAAAAGTACCAGAAATATTAAGGGCTCAGTATAAATCATCTTTCAGTATCCCCAAAACTGATAAACTAATATGCGATAGAAACGCGTTCTTTGAAGAACAACTACAACGGGAAAGTATGACGGATTTCGACATTGCAACAGATGATATTACACAAGCTATAGAGAAAATAAAAGCAAATTCGGTGGCAGGCCCTAAGAAATGGAATGCCACACTGATCAAAGACTGCAAGAATGAAATCGCTCAGCCCCCCTATTGGATATGCAGACGACCAATAGACACAGGAGAAATATACAAAGGATGAGATCAATCCGAGGCTAAAAACTACAGGCCAGTGTCACTTACATCTCATCTCACCATAATATTTGAACGAATAGTTAGAGAAAAAATCAATGACATTTTGGAAACTCGGAAAAAATTAAATGATAACCAACATGGATTCCGGTCAGGTAGATCAAGCCAATCACAATTAAAGGAACACTACATTATTGATGTACTTGAAAGAAAGGAAAACTATGTGGTAATATACGGACTTTGCCAAGGCGTTTGACAAGTGTGACTCGAAATAATAGCACATAAACTGAAAATATGGGAATGACAGGAAAAGTAGGAAAATGGATATATAATTGCCTTAGTGAACGTCAGTAAGTCGTTACAGTTCAAGGAATATCTTCATCAGAGTCAGAGGTCCTTAGCTCAGTACAACAAGGAGCAGTATTCGCTCCATCACTCTTCATAATCTTGCTAACTGATATAGATGAGAAAGTTACCGGTGCCAACACAATAACATCCTTTGTCAATGACACAAAAATTATTAGAAAAATAAGAAACCCAGATGATATAGGACCTCTACAAACACACATGAACAGAATCTACATTTGGACTGAAGGTAATAATATGAAATTCAACACTGAAAATATTCAACTATTAAGGTACGGTAGAACGGAGGACCAAAATCCATGAAATACTATACCCCAAATGGGCAGGAAATTCAGAGAAATTCCAAAGCAAAAGATTCAGGTGTTACAGTGACTGATGACGCGAAATCTGAAACAAAGTAAGATAGCAGTAAACAGAACAAAAAGAATAACTGGCGGATACTGAAAACCTACAAACGAAGGGATAGGAATATAATGATTTCTTCAACATCCAAGTTGGAATACTGCTCGGTCTTACCATCCCCATATTAAAAAAAAAGAAATTAGTCAACTAGAAGGGATTCAGAGAAGCTTCACAACCAAGATCAATGAATGCAAAGAACTAAATTACTGGGAAAGGTTACGTAAATTAAACTTACAGTATATTCAGTGGAAAGAAGAAGAGAGAGATACACAAATTTTTACACTTGGAAAATAATGGACGAGCTACTCCGTAATCTTACCTTGAACTCGATAATCCCCAACCGAGTCTTTCAGATGGTACCGTCGCCATCCAACCCCTGACTCTCACTCAGTTTATATTTCTCCCCGGAATCGTGCAAAATCTGTTCTTCGACTCGCCAAATAATTCCTTCATCCGACAAAAATGTGAAAACCTATCCAATTCTAATTTTTCTCGCTCTTTCTGGCATCCAGCTAAGAACCTCTCCAGCAACTTTACTTCTTCTTTCCCTCCTCTTTTCCATTCCGACGGCTCAGTTGCCGTCTCTTCTTGTCACAAAGTTGAACTCTTCGCTCAAACTTTCGCCTCCAACTCAACCATGGACGATTCCGGCGCCGTTCCTCCATCTCCTCCTCCCTCTGACTTAAATATGTCTGAAATTAGGATTTCCTCCAAACATGTTCTTTCTGCCCTATCTGGACTCAACTCTAGGAAGGCGTACGGTCCTGATGTTGTTCCTCCTGTTGTTCTCAAGAACTGTGCTTGTGTGCTGACACCCTGCACAGGAAAACTCTTTCGTCTTTGTCTTTCATCTAGTACTTTTCCTTCCTGCTGGAAGTTCGCTTTCATTCAGCCTGTCCCAAAGAATGGTGACCGCTCTCAATCCTCCAACTATCGTCCAATTGCTTTGATTTCTTGCCTTTCTAAAGTTTTTAAATCTATCTTTACTAGGAAGATTCTTAAACACCTCTCTTCTCACACTCTTCTTTCAAATAGTCAGTATGGCTTCTGGAAGGGACGCTCTACTGGCGAACTTCTTGCATATTTTTCTGACTCTTGGTCATCCTCCTTTCGGGATTTCAGTAAAACTTTTGCTATTGCGCTAGACATTCGAAAGTTTTTGGTTGACTCTGGCAAAAATCTTTAAATTCCAAACTGCCCTACCCTCCTTCGGTTTCTTTCTCTCTAATTTCCTTTCTGGTCGATCTATAACTGCGGTTGTAGATGTCCACTCTTCTTCTCCTACTAACAAGTGTGTTCCCCAGGGTTCTGTTGTGTCATCCACTCTTTTCCTTTTATTTATTAATGATCTTTTAAGTCGCACTTCCTGCCCTATTCACTCCTATGCCGATGATTCCACTCTTCACTTCTCCACCGGCTTCACAAAGCATCCCTCTCAACAGTCACTCCATGATTCGCGTAGGACGGCTATGTACACCTGACCTCTGATCTTTCTGCTATCTCTGATTGGGGCAGAGAAAACCTTGTTGCTTTCAATACCTCAAAAACTCATTTCCTCCATCTGTCTACTGGTCACAATCTTCCACACGACTATTCCCTTACTTTCAAGAACACAACTCAATCCTTCCTCTTCTCTTAACATTCTTGGTGTTTCCTTTTCTCGTGATCTTTCTTGGAAAGATCACATATACTCTCTTTCCAAAACAACTTCTAAGTGTTGAGGTGTGCTGTACCGCCTCGGCGGTTTCTTCACCCCTACTCAGTTGCTTTCTCTGTACAGGGATCTTGTTCGCGTGTGTATGGAGTATGCTTTTCAATAGGGTGGCTCAACCCACACAGTCTTTTCGTCTCATCATTTCCTTGCCTCTTACTAACTGTCTACAATTTCTCTCTCTCCGCTGCAATGTTGCCTCACTCTCTCTTTACTATCGCCATAACGACTACTCTTCTGAACTCTCAAACTGCATGCCTCCTCCTTTAAGGAGCAGCGGCACCAGACTTTCTACACATTCTTATTCCTTTTCTGTCCAAGTCTCTACGCAAGGTTTAAATCGGTATTTTCAATCTTTCATCTACTGAACAGGTCAACTGTGGAACAATCTTCCTCAATCCATCATTCCCCCCTGTATATGACCTCTAATCTTTCAAACGCAAAGATCTCAAAACACTGGACCTTGATTTTGGCTCTCTTCTTGTTCTATACTGTAGGGGTGGGCGCTTTTGCGGGCATTCGCCCTTGCCCCTCCTTCTGCATAAAAAACAACAGTGGAAAGTAGAAAAGGAAGAATGTGTCGTGTTCCCATATTAAAGTCTTGACCTCAACCCTGAAGGAAAATAGTTTTGTTGTGAGAGGACTAAGACTGTTTAACCAGCTGCCCAAGGAACTAAGGAACTCGAGTGGTGTTGCAGTGAATATCTTCAAAGAAGATTAGACGCCAGGCTCAAACAACCCAGATGAGCCGGACGTACCTGGCCATGTGAGGTGGAGACTACAAGAAACTAACTCTCTACTTCACCAGGCCAACTCAAGAGGAAGGACGGAAAGTTTGACCTTCGTGAAATGAGGAATCATCGCACGGAATATTTGAAAGGTTGAAAGGTGTATATATATATATGGGATAAATTTCACAATTAAACACGTGAAATGAATAAATGATGTAAACCACAAGAAAAAAGAAAAATGATTCCAAGGCTTTTCGTGTATTCAGAAGTACACCTTGTCAGGGAATGACGTGTATTCTTCTCTGTGTATTCCCTGACGAGGTGTACTTCTGAATACACGAAGGCCTTGGAATCATTTTTCTTTTTCCTTAAACAGATAAGTAAGTTTGTGCTAAAAATCCATTCTTAACATATACAATTACAGAAAACCGGATGTCAATTTTGTGGGACGCCTTTTTTACTTAGAATCAAAAGCACTAGCTGGAGAAACTTTTACTGAACTAATTAATATTGAAAATTGCAGAATTCAATGGGTTATTACTGATTAGAGAAAATAGATTGTGCCTTTCAATATTTTTAGACCCGAGGATTAAAATTAAATATTAGAGAGTATAACAAAGTAGGATTTCAAATGAAATATCCTTGTGCAATAGCTGTTTAAAAGATATTTTGAGGAATTCAAGTGTGCTAGCTTCACATTTCTCTTTACATTACATTTTCTTTCGCGTTCTGTCTGATTAACATGATCATATGTTTTAGTAATCTATCATTACAACCTTTTTATCAGCAAAAATACAAAACACCTCGTTAATAACAGCGTTTTTAACCTTATTTAGCCACTTCAAGCAACGGATATACAAATTCCACATTGTTATTGACATCGTGAAATCATACATTATAGGTAACATGAGAAAAGAGCATCTAGAACTCTAAAACATAATCTTAGACTCAATTACAATATCCTTTGAAGTTCTTGAGTGTGACTGTAAAGAGCTTTAGCTTAAAGAACTCTTCGCGCAAAGACAGTATAATCATATTCAACAGATTTGTATTGTGATATCTGGCAACACGCCATCAGCTCTTTAGATTTGTAGAAAATAAAACAAACAAAACACTTTATTTCAGACTCAACAGGTACCAACATTATACAAATGGAATAATTTAATCAAATATATAAACTGCAAACTGAAAAGTATTTTAAATCAATATTAAAACAGTCAAAGCAAGGGGGGCAGGTTTTAATTGCCCGAGTACAGTTTGATTATATATTTAAAATCATACAGTATTTACGCTTAATTATGTCCCAAACAATTTTTAAAGTTGCAATTTTCCCGGTAGAGAGTATTTTGGTTGAAATTTGCCGCAACACAGTAAAGGTTCCCCACCCTGTTCTAACCCAATAGTTAATGAAGCCTCACTCTTGAATTAGTTCAGATTATTTTGACTCTATGACATTGAAATTGTAAATACAACTTTCTCTTCAGTCGAAACATCTGAAATTATTTGAAATCAGATGCTAACTAGCTTCCACCACAAAGATGTCCTATTTATGGTAGAACATAAGTTCCCAGCATCATAATTTTAGATCTTCCTCTTCCTTGGCAATCATAGCATAAGTGTGTCTGGTATACCAGCCTTATATGTTTTCAGTGTACCAGTTACATAACTCATGACATCCTTGCTTATATGAACGCTATAAAAAATTCCAAAGTCCAAAGAAACTAAAAAAAATCAACGTCAAAGCCATCCAAGTTCTCTACAGTAAAATCACTGCTAAAATTGTCAACATTATTTTGCTACATTCCTAACACCTTTATTCTATCTGTGTATTCTTCTCTGGGTAGGTGGGTGGGTGGTTGCCAAACCTCAAAAACTTAGGCAAATAGAGCCGACCTCAGACATAGCCGACCTCAGACCTACAACCAACCACCAACCTAATAAAACCTAATCCAGCCAACCATACTATGGACTTTAGCACCTACCAGCAGCCACGATGTCACATCAATAGCATAATTATAGACTTTGGGGGCTAACAAACTCACCCACATTCAAACTTACTCCTCAGTTAGATAACCAAAATTGAACCAAACTGATATCAATCAAATAACCATCAGCTCATTTTCAACTTTAAATGTAATTCTTTAGCAACAACCCTCACATATGCCAATTCTTTGCATAATTAAGAGATTAAACAATCAGATTAGCTACAATCTTTAAAAGGTCTCAGGCCTTCGCTTTAATGAAAGGAACAGGTATATAAATTCCCCATTGGTAGTGAAGTCGTGAAATCATGCGTTATAGGTGAATAACAAGAGAGCATCGGAAACTCTCAAACAAAATCGTAGGCCTAATTACAATATTCTTTGAAGTTCTTCAGTGTAACCCCCTAAAGATGTTCCCCTTCATTTGGAAAGCATGAAACCACCTGAACCTATCAAGGTGAAACAAGTCACAAGCTATATTTTCCTGATTTAATTTTTCATAAGTATATATATATATATATATATATATAGTGGAGCTAGTTTTGGCCGTTTAAGGTGATAATGATTTAATTGTATGCAACGATTGATTTAGGCAATGACTGATTGCTTTATAATGATAGGCTGGGTTAATTATTTATATTGTAATACATATCACCGATTGGAATGAATGGTTATTTGATTAGTCCACCATACTATTGGAAGTGACCGAAATGGCAGCGAGGTCACCAGCTTGATTTACGCTCAAGCAAATTAATATTAAGGTTATGAAAGACACCTTACTTTTGTAGTTTATTATGAAAATAAATCCGTTATTTTATTCACTGTGATATAACAAAGAATTGACAGTAATTAATTGGTAGTTTTACGTTATGCTTATGGCATAGGCTTAGCTAATAAGATGAAATGTTAATAGCTTAATTGACACGTAATAAATAATGTAATACTCATCGATGGTATGTAAATGGCATGCGACATGTAACATTGAATAGGCCTAGTTAATGATATAAAGAATGCACGTGCGTTTGGTACATTGAATGGAAAACATGACACTGATTAAGTAGGCTAAATGATTGCATGGATGCACATAGAATAATTGATGTGGCCTAATAATAATGGATTGAAATGCTTGCACACATATCATTTATATAAAGACATTATGTGATGTTAATGATTACGTCAAGAGAACATTTATTTAAACACACATATATGACTTGAACATAATGACGGATGTACGCGGAATAAACGGTATTGAATGACACTTGAATTGGATGATAGGCCTACTGCGTTATTAACGGAGTCAATGGACGCGTGATTACACACTTTGGGAGTATAGCCTACCGTTCGGCGGTAGGCTAATGTAGGTTTCAAGAGTACTTACGAATATGATGTACTTAGCTTAGGGCGATGTAAAAACTTGAAGACGGGCTGAAGACAGAACCTATTACGCAGATTCGAGCTGTCGTTGTTCGTTAAGCCTCTTGAGATGATGGATGTAGGCTTCGTGGAGCCTGAGGTGATGTTACTTCTCGAGGTGCAGGCTGTGGCCTGGGATGCTGAATAATCTCGAGGAATGTAGAGAAACTTGAAGGCCGACCCGGCAAACCGCAGGCCCGAAGTGATTCCGGTTGGGCCTCGTTGGATTGCTTCTGCAGGTGGTCTTTAGATCTTACGTGAAGACAAATTGTAGGCCCTGAAGAAAGTAGCGGCCGTGGCCCCTCGGCCAGGGGGCCGGAAAGCGGTTGGTGGACGTTCGATGGTGAGCGTACGGGTGAGTGAGAGTGAGTGAGTATAAAGTGGAAGCTCCTTTTATACCGTAGGCCTGTGACGTAGACTTCATTCTTAAGACGCTTTGTCCACGCGTCTTTTAGTTGTTAACTTTTTCGCCCATTGGGAATAACGCTCCATTGTTGTTAGCCCACGTGTGTTCCAAACTGTTTTATGGTAGCGTGGAAAGAAAGTATGTCTGTCGATTTGTTGGTCTATTTCTTGTCGATCCGCTACAAGTAGTTCCCTCTCAGAGACGAAGGAACGATACTGAGAAGAAATACCATTCTGTTGGGAGACCTGATGAGGCCACTCCGAGATTTGACGCTGGCCTGGTATGTCGTGGAATTCCTGACGCAGGAAGGAATGAAGGGTCGTCAGATGCTCGGAAGAGGAAACGCTGGTGTATGGGGTGGGGGTTCCGCAGGGGGGTGGGGTTGGGGTACGGCAGGAATGGGGGACAGTGAGGAGCGAACGGAGGAAACGAGAGGGGCGGGGGGACTGTGTTGGTGGTCGAATGCTGTGCCCGTAACTCGTCGCGTGGTGGTTCTCGTTGAGGTCGCTCCTGCCGCAGGGGTTGGACTTCGGCAGGAATGTGGAGCAATGAAGAGTGGACGAAGGAAACGAGAGGGGCCGGGGAACTGTCTGAGTTCGAATGCTGTGCCCGTAACTCGTCGTGTGATGTTGTCGTCGAGGTCGCTCCTGCCGAAGGGAGAAAAAGAAACGTCGTTCAAGTCCACGAGCAGCAGGAATTAATCCACGGAATGATGCAAAGAGACAGTTGATGAAGGCAGGGGATCGCCAACCCTGTGCCTGAAGTGTCTGTTTTGCAGTTTGCTTGTTGCGTGGAGGCATGTGTGCACTCTGCTCGTTGATTGAAGAATGCTTTCTTTTTAGGCCTTCCCGTAGGGAATGGGGAAGGGAAAACCCGTCGTGCTTACGGAAAAAAATTCGCTGATCAATGAGGCGCGTCACCAGATTTATCGCCAAATGATTTACCGTACAACGGCCGAGACGGGACCGTTGAATATTTTGGACGAGGTGGTGACGAAAGAATGCGCCGTTTGAAACGAATTTGGGACTGACTGCAGCGCTGGGGGGGTGGGGGGTGAGTGTTGTCCTGAGGCGTTAGGTGGTGATTTCGTGAGTCCCTCCACGATCCGTATGACGGCGGAGCAGGACCCAATGCCAGTGGTGGCTTCTCCAAGGGGTCGCCGCGCCCCTGCCGTCAGGAGGCAGTGAGACTCGACTCAGGGGGACGCACTCGGGAATTTGAAAGTTGCGGTGATTGTGCGACGGCACATGACCGCGAGACAGTAAGGCATTAAAGTACCGCGCGGAACGAATATCACTGTTTGCAAGTAGGCCTAGATAATTTCACTGAATTTATGAAACCGTACGTACATAGAAATTTGATATGGCTGCAGAAAATCACATTGAATTTATGAATACCGTATTTACATAGAAATTATTTAATGTGGCTGCAAAAAAATGAAATGGTCAATAATAGCTAACACAAGGATCGCTGTGAATAAATAACGTAAAATAAGATCGAGTCACTCCGGGGTTACACCAATTTATAGTGGAGCTAGTTTTAGCCGTTTAAGGTGATAATGATTTAATTGTATGCAACGATTGATTTAGGCAATGACTGATTGCTTTATAATGATAGGCTGGGTTAATATTTATTGTAATAATATCACCGATTGGAATGAATGGTTATTTGATTAGGTCCACCATACTATTGGAAGTGACCGAAATGGCAGCGAGGTCACCAGCTTGATTTACGCTCAAGCAAATTAATATTAAGGTTATGAAAGACACCTTACTTTTGTAGTTTATTATGAAAATAAATCCGTTATTTTATTCACTGTGATATAACAAAGAATTGACAGTAATTAATTGGTAGTTTTACGTTATGCTTATGGCATAGGCTTAGCTAATAAGATGAAATGTTAATAGCTTAATTGACACGTAATAAATAATGTAATACTCATCGATGGTATGTAAATGGCATGCGACATGTAACATTGAATAGGCCTAGTTAATGATATAAAGAATGCACGTGCGTTTGGTACATTGAATGGAAAACATGACACTGATTAAGTAGGCTAAATGATTGCATGGATGCACATAGAATAATTGATGTGGCCTAATAATAATGGATTGAAATGCTTGCACAAATATCATTTATATAAAGGACATTATGTGATGTTAATGATTACGTCAAGAGAACATTTATTTAAACACACATTTATATGACTTGAACATAATGACGGATGGTACGCGGAATAACGGTATTGAATGACACTTGAATTGGATGATAGGCCTACTGCGTTATTAACGGGAGTCAATGGACGCGTGATTACACACTTTGGGAGTATAGCCTACCGTTCGGCGGTAGGCTAATGTAGGTTTCAAGAGTACTTACGAATATGATGTACTTAGCTTAGGGCGATGTAAAAACTTGAAGACGGGCTGAAGACAGAACCTATTACGCAGATTCGAGCTGTCGTTGTTCGTTAAGCCTCTTGAGATGATGGATGTAGGCTTCGTGGAGCCTGAGGTGATGTTACTTCTCGAGGTGCAGGCTGTCGGCCTGGGTGCTGAATATATCTCGAGGAATGTAGAGAAACTTGAAGGCCGACCCGGCAAACCGCAGGCCCGAAGTGATTCCGGTTGGGCCTCGTTGGATTGCTTCTGCAGGTGGTCTTTAGATCTTACGTGAAGACAAATTGTAGGCCCTGAAGAAAGTAGCGGCCGTGGCCCCCGGCCAGGGGGCCGGAAAGCGGTTGGTGGACGTTCGATGGTGAGCGTACGGGTGAGTGAGAGTGGTGAGTGAGTATAAAGTGGAAGCTCCTTTTATACCGTAGGCCTGTGACGTAGACTTCATTCTTAAGACGCTTTGTCCACGCGTCTTTTAGTTGTTAACTTTTTCGCCTTGGGAATAGACGCTCCATTGTTTGTTGCCCACGTGTGTTCCAAACTGTTTTATGGTAGCGTGGAAAGAAAGTATGTCTGTCGATTTGTTGGTCTATTTCTTGTCGATCCGCTATATATATATATATATATATATATATATATATATATTATTATATATTATATGTGATGAATAAAACCACGAAGGAAAGGAAACACAGAATGGTGCTCAAGCGCTTTCGTCTAATGACATCCTCAGGAACACTGAAGTAAATAAAGAGTTCAGGACTATATAAAGGTTAGAAAAAAAAAAATATATAATATATATAATAAATATAGAAATAAAAATTGTGGGAGGAACATACAAATTTGTAAGGAAAACTACCAATTTTAGCACTTTGCCCGAATTCAACACAAGATCAAATGGATTGTTTACAACCAGTTTTATAGTTAATGCCTGAATGATATATAGGTCACAAAAAATATAAAAAAAATATATATAAAAATAAATTGAAAAATAAAAATTTTATATAATTTTATATATATATTTTTTTATATTTTTTGTGACCTATATATCATTCAGGCATTAACTATAAAACTGGTTGTAAACAATCCATTTGATCTTGTGTTGAATTCGGCAAAGTGCTAAAATTGGTAGTTTTCCTTAGAAATTTGTATGCTCCTCCCACAATTTTTATTTCTATATTTATTATATATATATATATATATATATATATTTTTTTTTTGTAACCTATATATAGTCCTGAACTCTTTATTTACTTCAGTGTTCCTGAGGATGTCATTAGACGAAAGTGCTTGAGCACAATTTTGTGTTTCCTTTCCTTCGTGGTTTTATTCATCATAAATATTTTTCCCTTGTTACTTTCGTGAAATAATTTTCATATATAATATATAATATATATATATATTATATATATATATATATATATATATATAAAATAACACAAACAAAGTATGCAAATGGTCAGAAGACAACAATATGACATTTAACACCGAGAAATTTCAGCTCCTGAGATATGGTAGAAATGAGGAACTTAAACAGACTGCATATTATGCTCCAGATAGACAAGAAATTCAGAGAAGCATGAAAGCGGTCGATTTGGGGGATAATAATGACCGTTGATTTGTCAAGAACCCTTCTGACGACGCCTTGTATTCCACCAACGAGCCCATCCCTTTATCACAACGTATGTTTCCCCCACTCCAACGGAAAGCCTTAAAAAAGCATTCTTCAAGCAAACAAACACGCTTGCATCATCTTTTTCTGTTTGTTTCCATGAATGACGCTTTTTCTTTCTGTTGTACTTTGAGACCTTAAATGGTTTCGTATAAGTCTATTAGTTTATGTTTTGGCTCTATTATGTAACTACGAAAGAAATCTAAAAACTTTCATATTTGTCGGTGTCAGACCACCACACTTGCGGTACTTGCTTTTTACTTGTTTATCTTTTTCTGCTTCTGTTCTCCTTATATACATTATATATATGTTATTTGTGGGATACATTTACGAGTATATATATATATATATATATATAGTATATCAATATATGGTAATATATCAGCCAACTTTGCACAAATAAATCTCCTTTTCATCTTCCGTGAATGCTCTGGAAACGATATCGTGCGACCAGAAGCGGTGTGGAACGAGACTAAGACGCCGCTGGTTTGGTACGTGGGGTCAACGTTGGCGTACGGGCGCGGGCAGGGCTATTACAGTTTCCCGAGAGGCCACACCAGCCTTAAATATAACTCCTAAAGGTCCATGAAATTTTCATTTCCTCCTCCACCCGCCCTACCCTTATAATGTTATAATGTTTCAGACCAACAAAGACCCTAGGATACACTCATGGCTGGTCTACCTAACCATGTTTGTACCTTAAACTATACCTTATCTATCAACATATGCATCTAATCGATTTTTAAACATGTTTATAGGCGTGCTACTAATTATTTCTATCGGCAAACTATTCTAGCTATTTACTATTCTATGCGTAAAAAAGTTTTTGGCAACTGCCGTCTCGAACCTTCTACTTGTCAGCTTACACCCGTTATTTCTAGATCTACTATACTGTGCTATTTCGAAAAAGCTATCTTTTTTTACGTTATCGAACCCATTCATAATTTTTAAAAAATGGATTAGATCACCCCTTAGACTCCTAGTCTCGAGTGTAGTCAATTTTAACTCCTTAAGCCTATCCTCGTACGATTTTGACTTAAGCGACGGAATCATCTTAGTTGCTGTCTTTGAACTCTTTCAATTTTGTCTATATCCTTGCGCATATGCGGATTCCAAAATTGGATCGCGTACTCCAAATGGGGTCTAACTAAAGACTTATAAAGAGGAACAATAATATCGCACGATTTGTACTCAAAATTCCTAGCTATAAAACCTAGCACTTTGTTCGCCTTATTGACCGCTGCTGTACTTTGTTTCGCCGCTTTTAAATCACCAGTGACTATAACTCCTAAATCTTTTTCCTGATCTACGCTTGCCAACTCGTTCCCTGACATACTATACGCAAAATTACCCCTACGCGAACCTATATGTACCTCTATCTTCGTCATTTATCGCCCACCACCCAACTTCGTGTCATCCGCAAACTTTGAAACTGTACTGACTAGGCCGACATCGAAATCGTTAATATATATAAGAAAAAGCAAGGTTCCCAATACAGAACCCTGAGGAACACCACTCGCTGCATTAGCCCAACACGACTCCCCTCCATCAACGACCACTCTCTGTCCTACCTCGCATCCACTCTTCTATCCCATTTATTAATACACCCCTGATTCCATGAGGCTCAGTTTTTCCAACGAATCTTTTGTGCGGTACGGTGTCAAACGCTTTTTGAAAATCTAAATACACTACATCTACCGTCCGATGACTATCGTAAACTTCAACCACGCTTTGGAAAATTCTAAAGATTAATTAAGCAAGATTTGTTTCGCCTAAAACCGTGCTGCGTATTTCTAACCAAGTTATGCAATTCTAAGTGTTCGACTATACGAGCCCTAATTATCGATTCGAATAGCTTACCTACAACAGACGTTAAAATGATTGGCCTATAATTTCCCGCCACACCTTTATCGCCTTTCTTAAAAATAGGTGTTATATTTGCTAACTTGAAATTATCTAGTACGCACCCCTCAGAAATAAACGCATTAAAAACTTTGTTATACAAAAGTCTGCGCACTGGAAGTCAGGAATTTTAATGAGTTAGCTGATTTTGAGTGACTTATTAAGAGGACAAACTGTACCATATTGTGATCGTTATTGTTTAACGGCTCTATTACTTGAAGATCAGTGATAGGCATATCATCCGTAGTTATTAATAAATATTAGGTTAGGTTAGGTTAGGTTGATCTAACCTATCCCCTATCTCTTCCTCAAATACATCTCATCAGCGACTGTTTGTTTGGTTGTTTTTGCTTGTTGTTTGTTTTGTTTTGTTTTTCTTTGTTTGTTTGTTTGTTTTGTTTTTCTTTGTTTGTTTTCTTGTTTGTTGTTTGTTTTTGCTTTTTAACCTTTAAATACCTCTCATAAAAGCACATGAGGACAGCGTAACATCATTTGCCAAAATGTAACTCATAAACGGACGTGAGATATTCAAGGGGAAAATTCTCAAATAGATCCATTTCTGTCTCCTGAAATGTTCACATACTAATCGTCTTCACTCTTTCTTACGAAAATATGAAACTTTGATCGGGTTTTGTCTTCGCTCTTCCTCATGTAAACATTAATATTCGTCCTCGCTCTTCCTTGAGAAGTTTAGAATGAAATTAAATCAATATTGTCATCTACAAAGTCAAAGATCCCCGTACGGAGAACGCGTGCTTCATTAATTAAGCAAACATCGTTTAACCCATTATTGCCGAGCGTGTACTTTGCTGATTTTGTTTTGGCTAACGCTAGACGATTTTATTAAGTCTCGGGAAAGACCTCTCGACAATAATGGGTTAATGTTTTCTCGCCAGCAATTTACTTCGATATTACGTTAGCTCTACTTTTCTTATAATGTTAACCTATGGGAGAAGTAAAAGTTACATTCCCCTTTATAAACGTACCTAGGATCGAACATTCATATCGATGTGACACTCTAGAACTATTTGTCTAGGAAGAGTTTGGAAATAAACACACACAAATTACGATTTTTATATTATTTATACTTTATCTGAAACGAAGTATTTCAGCCTGGAGTGTATCATCCTGACAAATCATCCTAGACAAATAGTTCTAGAGGGCTGAAATTTGGTGTACAGTAACAGCAATCACTCGCAAATTGTGGCGTTTGAAAACTTCAAAGTTCCCTGTTTACGTAAGGAAGAGCGAGAACGAAGCTTGATGTTTACATGGTGAAGAGCAAAGGTGAAACCCGAGTTAGTTTTTTTCGTTAACTGTAGAAGCCCGAGCAAAGGTTCTATTTTCGCAAGAAAGAATGGAGGCGAAACCCAAGCAATATTTGGTGTTTACTTAAGGGAGAGCAAGGGCGAAGTTGAATTTGTATGCCTACTTCGGAAATGTTACCACCCTCACGGCAAAATGTTGCGACAGTCACAACATATTATCGTTATGTCTGAATTCTGGACCAAGATATTTTGATAAACTCTATATGAGCAAAAAGCTTAATCATCTGTCTACAACAACAACTAAAATATATTTGAATCATCTGCACAATTCGCAGAGTTTGAGCAATATGTACACAAAACTTGGATGCTCTGTTTTCTTCTTTTTGCGATCGTCACGCCAATTCGGAGGCCTATATATAAAAACTGAACGAATATATTCTAGAAGAATAACGCCAAACTGAACCTGAGAGCATACTTCAAAATGTCTCATGCCAGTTTTGTCATACTTCCCATACTTATACTTTTTATAGTTGAGTGTTTATTGAAAAAGTGCTCCAAATGTTACGACCGCCACAGTGGAATGACGCGGTACCGAAATTTGTATTTGTATTGAAAATTTTCGGAATATTGATATTGAAATAAGTGCCAAGATTAAAATAAATACAAAATTAAAATTTTGTTTTGCATTGAAAAAATATTTTATTTTCAATACAAAAATTGTAAACGTGTTACTAAAATTAAAAACACATTTTTTCAAAGAATTTTCTCACAACCTGACCACGTGAGTGTGTTTACCAAAGTTTACTTTTGTTAATGTTTGGTTCCTGCCAGTAATTACTCGCTCTGCGTGCCTACTTAAGCTTCGTATTATTTCTGACCGTTCCTTAGACTTCCCCCTTCTTCCCCCTCTGTGTTTTCTGTCTTAACCATATACAGGGTGATGCATAAATGTGTTTCATAAATCGTAGGGTATATTCTTGAGATAAAAGTAAAGAAAAAACACCATATAAACATAGGTCGAGAAACCCGGAGGTTTCGAACTATAGCACGCAACAGAAAAATGAAACTCCTAAAGATTTTTTAGATTCGTATAGGCGTTTCCTTGAGCAGATTTTGTCAGTGCTACTTGAAAATGTGCCTATCAGAACCTGACGACTAATGTTGTTCATGCATGATGGTACACCAGCTCATTTCGCCCGTTTAACGAGGGAATATCTCGATGCTGTGTATCCTGACAGGTGGATAGGGCGCGGTGGTTCTATTCCGTGGCCACCAGATTTAAATCCTCTTGATTATTACTTGTGGAGTCATTTGAAAAGCCTAGTTTACGTTACAGAAGTCGAAGCACGTGATGAATTGTGGCAACGAGTTCGACACAATTACGAAACGATTCACAATACTCTCGGAATTTTTAGTGTTGTATCACTGGTGCGACATGCTGAAGCATGCATTCAAGAAGTAGGGAAGAATTTTGAAGATTTACTTCAATGAAGCAAATGTATCACACTATGTATTTGTATAAATAGTAAAAAATCTTTTGGAGTTTCATTTTTTCTGTTGCGTGCTATACCTCGAAATCTATGGGTTTCTCGGCCTATATTTATGTGGTCTTTTTTCTTTACTTTTGTCTCAAGAATACACTCACAATTTATGAAACACATTTATGCACCATCCTATATAAACCTCTTTCTCCCCTTCTCTTAACTATACCAGTCTACCACTTGAAGGTCTTTGTGAAGAAATGAAAACTCGTGGAAGATTTTTTTATACTTTAATTACCGGTAATAAACTTGTATTCTTTTATGGATTAAGGTCAGTGATCGTATTGGTATCGGTATTGTATTGGAATAAAGTATCCGACATGGACAATGTTGATAATAAAATATTTAAAAATTTCGGCATTGGGTACTGAAAAACCCAAAAATAATATATATATATATATATACTAGGGCTATTCAAACTGATTCATCCGATTTCAACTGAGAATACTTCCGTACCTATCAACCGTGCATCAACTGGGCATACACCACATGAAAGAGGAAATCTCCGAGTTTTACAAGATTACCGCGAGAGGGCTCCAAAGTCACGCCGTGGCTTAGCCTAGCAACAAACAGTCAGTGTGAAAATGGCGTCCGCACAGCAGAAGGCGTTTTGTGTGTTGCAGTTTTCGAGCTGTAAATCGGTAGTCACAGTGCACAGTAGTCACACTTCTTCATTAGGGGTACGTTAAGGATCTGTGTACGTGCCACCGTTGCCCACATCTTTGGATGAGCTCCGAACTCGCATTGTTACTACTGCCGTAGAGTCAGTGACAACGACATGCTGGAGCGAGTATGGGAGGAATTCGACTATCGTGTCGACGTTGCTCGTGTAACTAGGGGAAGTCACATAGAGCATTTATGAGGTAGAGACAAAATTTGGAAGTTTTCTTTTGGTTGATGTATCAAAAATCACTCTGTATTTGTAACATTAAAAAATATTCTCATTTGAAATCAGGTGAATCAGTTTGAATAGCCCTGTATATCAGTGTTCATATTTATATTTATCACTGAAGCCTGGGCTTGAATTAAAAAGTATGTAATAATAATAACAATAATAATAATCTTTATTCAGAAAGAACACATTACATAAGATAGACATTACACCCATATTGGTTTTATACAATGTTGAGATTAACGTTTAATTTTGTATTTTTATTGACAAGTAGTTTAATTACAGTATTTTTATCTGAATGTGCGCTGGGAAACGTGACAACTTTTCAGGAAAAAATCTTTGAGATTCATTCCTAATTTTACAAAGGAAAATAAGAAATATAAATAGAGATTAGTAAAAATTAAAATAAAGTTACATTTAGTTAACTCTGTCATTACAAATGAAAATTGAAATAACACAAATCTGCATTTCAAACTAAAGTACAAGATGTTTTATCTCTATTACGTGATCTTATACAATTTTGCTATGCTGATTTCAAATTTCACAACCATTTTTATGCAGCATGTAAGGGTTTTTTACAAAATATAAGTCAGATATAGTCATAGGATGTATTAAACAATTAAATTTCCAAGAGTACAAAATTATAAAAAATACAAAGATAATACATTTCAAAGTAAATTCATCTTTGATACTTAATTGATACATAATTAATAGATCAGTCATAATTGATCAGTTAGAGAAAATCGTTGTTGTTTTGCTTGCCTCTTGGGCTGCATTTCTTCCGAGCCTTCCCGTTTCAGAGACCAGCAGTAGTCTGCCATCATGTTCATATCTCACCTTACTTGGTATCTTTTTTCCATAGTCTTGATATCCTGGTGGAACCTTTCTCCTTGCTCCTCATTCACGAAACGTTTGGAATTAAGATAGTGAGATCATTATAATTTCTTTTTATACCAGTAGCCTGGTTATTATTATATATATATATATATATAATATATATATACAGGGTGAATCACGACGAAATGTCATAATTTCGGAGCTTGTTAACGGTTATGGAGCCATGGATGTTTGAATGTTTAAAAATAAGAATAAACGAACAAATAGCTGCTAAATTTTCATTCATGAATTTACAATAACTGTTTCAGCCTCAATACACATTGTGGCTCGTCTGTTGAATCGCGCGTGTAGCTCACATTAGTTCGTTACGATTGTTCTTTATGAGGGCTGCAGCATCCAAGATGCGGCGGAGCAATGCATCTCGTGTTTCCACTTTTCTCTGGTACACCAGCTCTTTCGTGCGCCCCCACAGATAAAAATCTAGAGGGGTTAGGTCCGGAGATCTTGGTGGCCAATTGTGTGCACCACCACGACCGATCCATCGACCAGAGAAGCGATCATCGAGATGCGTTCTCACTGCACGCCTAAAATGGGAAGGAGCTCCGTCTTGTTGGAAGTACATACGCAATCGTGTTGCCAAAGGTACATCTTCTAACAGTGGCGGTAGTTCGTCTTGCAGAAATCGTAGATAAATGTCACCTGTAAGACCACCTTCAAAGATAAACGGACCAAATAGCTGACCGTAGAGAATACCACACCACACATTGACATTGAACCGATGTTGAAAATTACTTTCCACAATGACATGAGGATTCATTTCTGACTACACATGTGAATTGCGAGTGTTGTTGACACAGTCGCAGGTAAATTGAGACGTATCGATGCAATTGTCGATCGGCATTGAGCCAATTACAAAATTCCAGCCGTTGGGCAAGATTCTCAGGTTGGAGATGCTGAACGGGCTGTACGTGGTGTTCCATGTAAATTCCACCCAGTAAATTCCACCTCCGAAAAATCCACCCAGTAAATTCCACCCATAGTAAATTCCACCCATGGTAAATGCCACCCATGGTAAATTCCATCCAAAATTTAAGAATTTTAACAATTATAACTTTGTTATTTTCTAAGGTCAATTTTTGATAGTCAATGGACAGTGTTTTCCATCACTGGACAGTGTTTTTCTGGTGTGTTTTTAGGTGATTCGAATGATTTTGACCATCGTTTCTATAGCAAATCACTTGTTTTTGAGTTAGCGTCATTTTCGTTAGTTTTAACGAAAATATCACAACTAAACCTAATCAATCATCAAGGGTGTACAGTTGACCTACCTATTATTTTTACCAGTTTTTTTATTTTGCATAAACTTTTAATAAACTTTAATAAACTGTAAACTTTTTTGATAATCCTTTGCGTGGGATTTACCATGGGTGGAATTTACTGGGTGGATTTTTCGGGGGTGGAATTTACTGGGTGGAATTTACGTACAACGGTACGTGGTATTAGGGTGTGTCAATTTTAGTAAAGTCAACAATTCAAAAACTACTAGTGACCAAATGATGCATTTTTATGTGCTAAATCGAAATATGACTTTAAAATCCAGATTTCACCACTCCTAGCTACTTATATTTGAAGTTGAAGTTTACGAAAAATCAGCAATTTTTGCAAGTATTTTTTTTATTGTATATAACTACATTTTACATACATTACATACAATTAAAGACATTTTGATTGTATTTCAATATTAAAACTTAGAAATATAGATAGGTTTCTTGAACTTTGCCAAGGATGCCATATAAACTACGGTACATTTAACACATACAATTAAAGACATTTTGATTGTATTCCAATATTAAAACTTAGAAATATAGATAGGTTTCTTGAACTTTGCCAAGGATGCCATATATAACTACATTTTACATACATACAATTAAAGACATTTCGTTGTATTTCATTATTAAAACTTAGAAATATAGATATGTTTCTTGAACTTTGCCAAGGATGCCATGTCTGCCTCGCTCTTGTTCCTGGATATGAGCTCCCTACTGGCCACCTGGCCACTGATGTACGCCTCCCTCCTCTCTTGTGAGTAAACATGTTGTGCTGCTTCAGTTGTCATCCTTACACACCTCTCTACTGACTGTGTGTGTGTGAGGGCCATGCAGGAACTCCCATTGGTCAATCCAGAAACTCCTTGATTGCAGCAGTGGTGAGGGAGTATGTCAGAGGAGGGTCAGTCACGCCAGAGTTTACAGTCAATAACTCCGAGAGTTTGGTGGCATCTGGGTTGATGTCAGGAGTCTTCCTGGGTCTAACACTGCCAGAGCTGGGCAGTATTTAAATACATTTGTATTTAAATACGTATTTAAATACATTTGTGTATTTAGAACTGTATTTATAAATACATTGTTTTTCATGTATTTAAATATAGTATTTAAATACTTTAATGAGTATTTAAATACAATGTATTTAAATACTCAAAATATAAAATGTAAATACTTTTACTGGTTTAATACACGTTTTGTACTAGCACAGTACGACGCATCAACAGTGTAGTACAGTATGGTTCATGTTTCAACGTGTCATTTCAATCAGTTGTGTGCCACTCTTAGTTGAAAGTGGTTGATTTCTTTATCGTGTGCGTGTCATGGCTTCAACAAGCAAATCCGGTGAATCAAACAGTGATATATCTGCAGATAAAATTTAGTGCACCCTCTGTTTGATGGAAAATACAGTACTTTAAAATTAAATCTAAAGACGGTAATAAGGTAAAGTGCACCTGCTTGCTGTGTAAACACGAAGTCTCTGCTGCAAGCAATGCTACAACGAATCTGTACACTCATCTGAAGGTGTTTTTTTAGACATCAAAAAATATCTTGAAATTGACCGAATAATCGTACAAAATGGCTCTGCCTTAAGTGGGCCTGTGTAACTAACTCGTTACAATCAATCCAATTTGCGATGGAAAATTCATTGATGAAAAAGCTTTTAAAATCGTCTGAGCTATCGAGTGGTGTATTTATTTCGAAATTCACCGTGTCCCCTAAAGTAGAAATTTATCAAAACATGAATTAGTGAATGCATATGTTAAAATTTGTATGTATTTAAAATGTATTTAAATACAATTGATGTATTTTGTATTTAGTATCTAAATACATTCGTAAAATGTATTTAGTATTTAGTATTTAAATACATTTCTCCCATGTATTTAGTATTTAGTATTTAAATACATTCAATGTATTTATTGCCCAGCTCTGAACACTGCAGTCTCCTACCCCTGTGTCCTCATCTCCTTCACCTTTGATTTCCAGTAATTTAGGGTGTCAATTTTAGTAAAGTCAACAATTCAAAAACTATTAATCTCAAATGATGTCATGTAATGCTCAAATGATGTGATATTATCTAGCAAACTTAGAAATATCTTTAGTGTTGTTTAAAAAAGCCATTTACCTACTTATATTTGACCAGGACGAAGGAGGACGAAGACTTCGTACCAGACTCAGTCTGGTATGAAGTCTTCGTCTCATCCTCTCTCCTCCTTGCCTCCTCCACTCATGCATTTACAATCAAAACTCCAGCATTTGTGACTATGTGAAACTTAGAAACCATACTGCACACCAAAAATAACCAAAGTTGACCACACATATCAATGGCACATTGATATGAGATGCTACAGTCATATTTAGGTTATATTTCAAACCTTTATGGTCAAATATAAGTAGGTAAATGGCTTTTATAAACACTAAATATATTTCTAAGTTTGCTAGATAATATGACATCATTTGAGCATTAGTAGTTTTTGAATTGTTGACTTTACTAAAATTGACACACCCTAAATTACTGGAAATCAAAGGTGAAGGAGATGAGGACACACAGGTAGGAGACTGCAGTGTCAGACCCAGGAAGACTCCTGACATCAACCCAGATGCCACCAAACTCTCGGAGCTTATTGACTGGAACTCTGGCGTGACTGACCCTCCTCTGACCTGCTCCCTCAACACTGCTGCAATCAAGGAGTTTCTGGATAGACCAATGGAAGTTCCTGCATGCCCCTCACACACACACAGCCAGTAGAGAGGTGTGTAAGGATGACATAGATAATGGCACCGGTTTCATGCCCGAACACGCGCAATGACTTCGTCACGGACACATCGTACACGGCATTGAGAATGCTTCTCAAAGGAAGTTCCATCGTATTCGAGGAGTGCACGTCCAGTCGGTTCAAGCTCTGAGATGACTATGAGCCACGCGGGAGCGAGTCACACCATAAGCTGTTGAATTGTGTACGGATTTGTTCTAGCATGAATCATGCGAGTACTTGTACCCATTATACTGAGCAATTTTCCGACACATAGGGTAATTTCAGTTTTAATGTTTTATGTGCACTAGACGTTCTCCACACATTAACAATCAGGTGCGGTATTTGAGAGAAACATGTGACCATATTTATCCTTTTTGTTTAACAATCGATACTCGTCTCTAAACTCTATCAAACACTCACACAGTCCTTTAGCCACAACCTCACTGCGAACTTCGTCATGATATATATGAATGTAGTGGTAAAAGTACTTTAGCTTGTCCATGATGACAAGGTTTACATTCTCAGCCGCAGGGTACGCGTACTCGGTATGATGCAGCATGAAATAATACCGCCTGTCACTCCACTCATCAACAAGACCCATTATCCATATCCGTTGCTTCTCTTCTGCACGCGTTGTTTCTTTCACCTCACGGTATATGTACGCTTTTATACAGTTTAGCCCTACAACGTAGTCCATTACGTCGTTTTTGCCGCGAAATCCGGTAATACTCTCGCCACATCTTCCGACTTTACCGAATTCCACTTCATAAACGTCGAACACGCAATATCAAAAGTAGCCATCATCATTTTTTCGTCTACGTGAGAAAATACACGTCTGAGCTCCAGGGTTTGCAGAGGTCAACTGAGCACGGAGGGTAGAGATATGCTCAGGTAATAGCAGGAGTCACATGACCGAGCTCACAGTGGTCGGAGCTTAGGATTGTACACACGCACGCACACAAAGGAGAAAATGAAACCCTAACTGAAACAAATATACATAATAAATAAACATATCGTTAACAATACACACACACACACACGCACATATATGTATTATATATATTATATATATATATATATATATATATATATATATATATATATATTATATATATATATGTATATTTTATATATAAACAATCAAGGATTAAGGTATCCAAAGGGTACGGTATCATAGGTACCAGGCACCTGGTAACGTTTCCTATAGGTGTTACGGCATACTTCGTGCCCCTAAGTTCCTCCACACACCCCAGTTTCTGCGCCCGAAAATTGTCAGTTGGGGTGGCTGGTCGCCCTCATCTTCCAAGCACACTAGATCCTTCAACGAGTCAAAGTTAACGACTCGTCGGTTCGCATTCTTAAGCGTGATACCCTTAGCCTTCACGATATATTTCATATCCTCCTCCACCCTCACCTGTACCCCATAAGTTTTTGGCCCTGTTGATACAAAGGAGTCAGCGTATGCAGCATCACTATACTCATCCTTGATCTCGTCAGTCAACGCTCCGAGGAATTCCCCAATAGGCGGCATGTATTCACCCTCCCTCTCTGTGAATATTACGCTGTGTCAGCATACAGCACTCTCCACCCAAGAGAGTGCAGTAGTCCCCAAAGCTTGATGCGGGCGTAGGCCGTTGTGAAGCTGGCTACAGGTATGTTTATGTTTGTAACACGTGAGGTATCTATGGCCAGTTCGGTGATGTACTTTATTATGTAAGTATTACCTACATTCACGATCTCCATAACCTCTTTTTCGGGAGCGTTGGCATAATCCCAGACTTCACTATAACTTTGTGCCTACAACTTTGCACTAAAGCGCTTGCCAGGACTCTTAACAATTTGGGAGCAGTGAAGCTGTATACTTTCATGGGCACGGTAACGCTCAATATAAGTCGTTTTTTCATCTTCGGTATCAACTCCTCGCGGATACCCTGATACCTCTACCTTATCCTTCAAAAAAGCGTTTATATATGGCGTGAAAAGGTTGGGTAGCTTCTGAAACCTCCACACCTCATGTATCTACAATATTCTGTAGCCATGGCGAACGGCTAAGTCCAGCTGAAGGCTTGTATATACACCTCTGATCTTACGCTGGGTGGTTGTATGATTACAATCCCCATTGTTCTCCTCTGCGCACTTCACGCACAGGGGAAACATGAGCTTGTGATCTAAGCAACGGGTAAGATCGGCATCCATAAATCGCGAGGGGGGAGCACGTCTACGAAAGAGAGTCTAAAGTAGCGCTCACCAATTTAGCTGAGAACTCCTCGATGGTTGGCATAGCGGGGCCCACTAGTTTTTCAGGTACACCTACGGGGTACGGATTGTTCTTCATCACGTAGGGATGTAAAGAGCAGAAGTCATAGTAATGGAGTTTCACGCCCTTCTTAGGCGGAAAGTATAGCTTGAATGGGTTTGTACGCCGTCCAAACAAGCTATCACCACAATTGAGGGGGTCCAACAGCATTGAACGTTTGATTGTGTTTATTTCTTCACGGTACTGGCCATCTGTTTCCATCCGTGCATCATACTCATGCTCCCACACGATCTTGTGAATGAACTGGGAGCCTATAAGTTGATCGCAGTTACGGGTCCATGCAAGGCTGTCGGCGGGGGATCTTCCATGGAAGTCCGCTGTGACGGCACACTCAGGGCGTTGGCATCCATGCCACCAGCAACCGTTAAAAGAGTACACAGTCTTCTCACCAGTTGTTGGGTCCTCACTTAGACCATCAACCTTAAAAACACGACCATTGACCTTAATGGGTACTTCCCCCGTGTTGTGGGCGTGTTTTATATATACCACGGTCTGTTGCTGTAGGTGTATGAGCTAGTAAATAGCTTTGTGCTCATAACTGCGGGATTGTTTCTGTGAATGACGGCTAAGGTGTCTTTAGGCATGAAGTTATTTTTGAACACCGTTAAACATAATGAGGCGATCGTGGTTGCGACGTGTAACGGATCGCATTTGAAACGGGCTATGTACAAAATTTAGGGTGGATCGATTTTACATTTTTTCGATTTCCATATTCTAATAGAGACAAAAACCTGCGCATGCATCAGAAAATAGCCTCTGCAAAATCTTAGCTTAATAGGTAATCATCTTCTGCCCCCGGCAGAGCGATGAAAATCATATTTTAGTAGTCAAAAACGTATTTTTCTTATAATTTTTAAAATATTTCAATATGCATCAAAATTATTCCTAATAACTATAAAGTCGATGAAAAAGACCTCATATGATCGTTTTTCCAAGCACGTTGTCCTACGTTAATATCTTTTGCCCCCGGCAACAACGTCAAATGTTGAAAAAATAGGTAATTTATATACATATTTTCAGATCGGCTCTTTGTCTTAAATAATGCATTTATATATTTCCCATAGCATTTATATCGTTGCTTAGGCATGAAATAACACACACGCAAAATTTTATGACTCTAGGCTAGGGTTTAAAGGTCATCTCTGGTGAGTGCTGCCAGCAGCAGCTGCCAGTGACGCGCCAGTACGCACTGCGCAGTTCCCTCAGTTGCCTTTTGACAGCGTCGAAGGCAGGTGTGTACTTTGCAGCTGGCTCCTCGAGTCCTCAGTGTGTGTGTGTGTGTGTGTGTGTGTGGCTCCTCACTCAGAGTCCTCAGTGTGCTCAATCTCTCTGCTCATATCCTAGTTTGTTTTTCTCATAACTCTGTTTTTTTCGATTTTATTGCGTAACAGAACAATACATTATTCTTTAATCTTTACAGGATGGCTACCGCTACAACTAGAAGATCGGTTACGTGTCCAATATTTGGTGCTGGGAAAGATTTGAATTTGCGATGTTTTCCCACATGTGAAGATGTGATGCAATACTACCATCATGTGAGAACTGAGTTGAGATCATCAAAGAAGGAACCTCCATTCAAAGACATCGCCGCTGTGGTCACGGAGAGACTGGAATACTTGTGGAAATTAGCTTCCATTCCAACAGTTTCGACAGCACGGATAAATCAAATGTTGAAAAGTTATCGTGATAAAATGGCTAACATCATCAAATCACTGAAAGCGAAAAAGAAGAACGAATCGTTACAGAAAATCTTGAGGCCTTCAAGAAATCAACTAAGACCACCTTATTTGACATATCGGCTTGTAAATGCCCTGATTTGACAAAATGCAGCTGCCCTCGTGAACGACGAGTACCACTGAAAGAGCAACAGTTTTTACTCGACCAAAGAAGTGATCGCAAAATGGCAATAGGAACTTTGGATGTTGAAACAACAAATAAAAACGAGATGACTCTTGCAAGAAGATTGGCGATATTGAAACAAGAAGGAATAACAGAACATCAAGAGCCGTCGACTAGTAAACGACAAGAAACTTCTCAAGAACAACCTTCTTCGTCAGCCTCTAGTGAAACCGAGGATACATCTATAGAATCATGGTCAACGTATGAACTAACACCGAGAGATAAACATGACGTGAAGGAAAAAACACGAATGAAACTCCAGGTACTTGCTGAAGCTTGTGATCGTACGGGCGTCTCAGACAGAGCTGCTTCATTTATTGCTTCTTCGTTGTTAGAGGATGTTGGCTGGATACGAGAAGATGATGTCAGTTCAGTGATTGATCGAAATAAGATAAGAAGAGCCAGAAAAAGAGTTCGTTCTGGGCATCAGCAAGATGACAAGATCACGCTACCATTACAGGGCATTTTCTTTGACGGACGTAAAGATAAAACAATGACACAAGAAGAAATAGACAATGTGAAGCATAGAAGGACTGTGGTAGAAGAGCATATAGTTTTAGTTCAAGAACCAGAATCCCAGTACATGGGGCATTTCACTCCTGCATCAGTTTCTGCCACTGCAATAACATCAGGTATCATCAACTTTCTAGAGACTAACAATATTAGCACGGACGACGTTGTGGCTATCGGCTGTGATGGTACCGCAGTGAACACGGGTCGAAAGGGTGGAGCCATTCGTATGATTGAAATGAAACTACAAAGGCCAGTTCAGTGGATCATATGCCTATTACACGGTAATGAATTATCACTGCGACACCTCATTCAAGACTTGGACGGCAAAACAACTGGGCCAATGGGCTTTACTGGACCAGTTGGAAAACAACTGAACGACTGCGAAAAACTTCCAATTACAGAATTCGATGCCATTCCATCTCCCGACATTGACATAGATGATGCCGAGTTGAGCACTGACCAAAAATATTTGTTAGGCATCTACAGAGCAGTGTCGAGCGGTAGCTGCTCTTCAGCTCTCGCGGCTCGAAATCCAGGTAAGATGGCGCATTCCAGGTGGCTGACAGCAGCAAATAGATTTCTGCGCCTCTATGTTTCAACCAGTGAACCTCCAGCACCTTCAACGAAATTGTGCGATTCATTATGACAGTTTACGCACCAATTTGGTTTAAGATAAAGAAAAACTCCAGTTTCACTGAGGGCGCAAAACATTTTTTCGAAATGATGCGTCTCTCTCAGACCATGCCTCAAAGATCTAAGACAATCGCCAACAAAGTCCTCCGTAGAAATTCTTTCTTTGCTCACCCAGAAAATATTTTGATCTCCATGCTACATGCCGATGAGCAACACATAAGAGAATTGGGATGGAGAAGAATATTAAAAGCACGATCAAAACAATCACCAGCGGGAGAAATTCGAGCCTTCGCCATGCCTGAGCTGCTCTACGATAGTCAAAACTATTACGAAATGATCAACTGGCAAACGGCTGAGGTGACCGAACCCCCCGTTACAAAAACAATACCTGATACCCGAATAAAAGAGTTTGTTGAGACGGGAGACCAGCCTGATGGACTGATCCCACTATTCCCTTGTCATACTCAAGCGGTCGAGAGACTCATCAAATTAGTAACCGAAGCCTCTGCCAGTGTAAGTGGAATAGAAGAGAGGGACGGATTCATCCGCTCCCATCTTCACTCCCGAACAAAAATTCCACGATTTGATTCTAAGAAAGATTACCGTATGTAAATCGACATGCAGCCAAAGGAAGGGTGGTTGGGGCTGGATAGGGTGGAACTCGACGTACAGCCACCTCCTCGTGGTGAGTTCTGGGTTGCTAATTTTATAAATTAGCAAGCGAGGAGCTGTACTTAGTACTTATCGTACTATAACATCGCATTAACGTAATTATAATCCACATTTAGACTTTTCTCGGGGACAGAAGATATTACTCTAGAGTCATAAAATTTTGCGTGTGTTATTTCATGCCTAAGCAACGATATAAATGCTATGGGAAATATATAAATGCATTATTTAAGACAAAGAGCCGATCTGAAAATATGTATATAAATTACCTATTTTTTCAACATTTGACGTTGTTGCCGGGGGCAAAAGATATTAACGTAGGACAACGCGCTTGGAAAAACGATCATATGAGGTCTTTTTCATCGACTTTATAGTTATTAGGAATAATTTTGATGCATATTGAAATATTTTAAAAATTATAAGAAAAATATGTTTTTGACTACTAAAATATGATTTTCATCGCTCTGCCGGGGGCAGAAAATGATTACCTGTTAAGCTAAGATTTTGCAGAGGCTATTTTCTCATGCATGCGCAAGTTTTTGTCTCTATTAGAATATGGAAATCGAAAAAAATGTAAAATCGATCCACCCTAAATTTGTACATCCTTCTAAAGGCCTGGAAACATACTCTAAGCATGCGCACATCATTCACGCAATAACGCTCACATTCATCAGCTATATTTTATGGACTAGTTTCATTAAAACTGTTGTAGTAGCGGTCAAAATCTTTACGCTCACTATCACTCATGTTGGTGTAAAGGAATGTTTGGGGGAAAGCAGTCCTACGTAATTTAAAGTTTCGTTTGTGAGGAAGTGTAAGGGAAATACACTTTTGAAACTTCAGCGGCTACACCCATCACCTTGGGTAGCTTGGCTAATTTATAAGGTGTGAATAATAAAGTATCGTTAAACTGAACATTACCTCTTATCTGCATTTGTATAAGTTTGTTTCCCCTTTTCAAGGGGTCGCCTGTAAATATCTTCGCTGACTCGTGTTCAAGCAACTCCTTATAAAGGAACTGTGTGTAAAATTTTGCCCCTTTATGGGCAAGAATATACAGTCATTTTTTTGAACTTGCCCCCTAACTTGACAATATAGGATACAAAGAGTTTTACAGGGATGTCGTGTGCAATCGTTTTAAAAACGTTTGTCCATTTACCACATTTGTGACACTCATCACACTCGATCTCCATGCACTCATCACAGATAGTCTGACTTACGAGTAAATGTGGAATAACCTCTTTGGTTTCAGCGTTCGTGTAGTTTCTATATAGTACACGTGTTATACAGGGCTATTTTAGGCTTAGCATCTTTCATATAACATACATGCTTCACTCCATCCGCCTTATATTTTTCATGCATGTAGAACAGTGAATTTCATCGCATTTATGCACAAACTTACCCCAATTATCATATGAAACATGCCACATTCACAGCTCATTTTCCTGCAAGTGCCAATTGATTTATGGAGCTCAAAGCATTTATTATTGAAAAATGTACGTCTACACACATTACATTCCCTCTTCTCAGCTTCAACTACACGACTTTCACATTTGGGGCTTTTACACTGCTCACATACCATGTAGCACTCCTTACAATGTTTCACTATATCATCCGCAAACTCGAGACATCCCTTACACAAATCATGATGCCTTCCATTTTCGACTTTTATCATAACTAGCGTAGAGAGTCCTTATATTACGGATGGGAGATACGATGTTCCTGACAATCCTAAAATAAGTAGAGGTCTTGTACGATCTCTCACACAGCTTTTAAAAACATACACAGTCCTACGACGATCATCCATTCCAAATACAACTATACGAACATTCATTTCCTGCTCTACCCTTCTCAGCTCTTCAGGACCCATATTACACTCAAACTCAAGCTTACAATCTGAAGCCAGTTTACGGGCACGCTGCACAACCGTAGGCAGCCAGATATTTACGCATTGTATTTAGCACAGTGAACATATGAGCTAAGACTATTGCTATAAAGCCGCAACCACGATCGACGTTTAAATGCTTTCTGTAAATAACCGGAGAATTGAAATTAAGAGTATAAGGTGTGGCACTATGCCGCAACCCGGAATACTCTGTCAATATCTACCGTGAAGTTGTCCATATTGAAGGCTGTACTACTTTGAGAGGCCTGCATTATACGGCCCAAGATATATTCTATGTCTACAGCTGCCAAGCGTCTGAACGGTATTACTACCCAAAAATCATCTACATCCCGTCATCTGAACCGAACCTGAAGGACAACCTCGTCCGGACTTCACGTTCGTCGCGGTTCTGAAGGGCAAACTCCACAATACGTTCAACTACGCGTCGCAGTCCAACACCGTTGTATACAGGGATCCAGGGTCAACCCTGACCACGTACCGATTTCTAGTCAGGGCAGGGGTGGGGTAGCGGTGCGCACCAACTCGAATGTTATACCTTCCTCCACAGCACGAGAAGCTGCTGCTGCTGGTGGAGGAAGTACCCGGAATTGAACAGGAATAAGGGGGTATATTTGAGGAAGGTACTATTGTGGGGTTGTGTCGTAAGACGTAGAGGGTTGGGGCTCTATTACTGGGGTCTAACAACCGGCGCAATCCTGGCACGCTTTATACCTGACGTGGAGGGTTCTTCATCATGCTTCCGCTTTGAATTGTCGCATGCTACAGGTATCGCTGGTGAGGGCTCGTCAGCGGGGATGGAGTCTGTAGCTACACGGTCATCGGGTCATCTGTAATATCGATGATGGGGGGCTGTACATCGTCGTCATTCACGGTTCTGTGGAAGAAGAAAAACAAGAATATAAGGAGCAGCACTTAAATTTTGTTATATTTTGTAAATGACCCACTTAGGGGTGTGACGTGTTAGAGATGGAATCTGTAGAAAAATTCAGGTTCACAAGCCCCTCCACATGTATTATATCTGGCCCTACAGGATGTGGTAAAACTTGTTTATGCTTAAAATCATTAAAGATAAGGGGGAGATGTTCTCAAAATTTGTGCATAAAGTAATATGGTGCTATTCGAAGTCAGTGTTCAACGAGTACCAAGATGATATTTTGTTCCACAAATTTGTATATAACGTTAATTCGTTAAAGGGAACTGAGCTTACAGTCATTGTAATTGACGATCTCATGTTGGAAATGGATAAAACGTTTGCCGAGATATTTACAGAGTTCTCCCACCATCTTAACATAAGCGTATTCTTCATCAATCAGAATTTATTTTTCAAAAATAGATACATGCGCGATGTGTCGTTAAATACACAATATCTAGTCTTATTCGCGGAACGTAGAGATGTGTCACAAATTGGGGTATTAGCCAATCAAATGTTCCCGAATCAGCGTAAGGAGTTTTTGGAGGTTTATAAAGAAGCGACAAATCAGCGTTACGGATATTTGGTTTGTGACCTTCACGCGCGAAACACGTTTAGGGTGCTTCTAAGAACGAATATATTCCCAAACCAGCCTGAAACGGTGTATATTCCAGAATGACATATAGGCTAAAGAAATATCGTGAATTAATAAAAATCTATCAACGATTCCTCGGGCATTGCAGCAGATGTTTGTTAAAAATATCGACTCCGACTTTTTAAAATGCATCTGTGAAATCTGTCTTAATGTTATAAAATGTAATGTACCAATGAAACCCCCTCAGAAGGCTCGCTACGTCGTTACAAGAACATAATACGTGCGCTCGCTCGTAAAAGTCAAACTGGGGAAGAAAAAGCGAATTATTGTACAAAGAGGGGATCATTCCTCCCATCTTATTTTCAGTTTTGGGACCTTTACTGACTAGATTAATATAATGAAGAAAGTGGTAGTGATTCCGCACGAGGTGTATGCTTCACTGCAAAGTTCAAAGAATCCAGACACGGTTCTAGAACCCCGTAAAAGCAGGCTTAAAAGAATGGAAAGCGAATTGTTAGCCCTATTAAACAGTGAAAAGTCACCTGATGAGAAAAGGATCTTGTACCAAGAGGCTTGCAGAAATTTCTTCATGAGTACGAAGATTATAAGAATCCGACAGAGCTCCCGTGGTTATTAGGCACAGCGCGAGCAACGCTGAGCATGGCGACATAGGACCTGGGCCGACGTTAGAGATGACCAACCAAAGAATAACGGAACAACACATCGAGCATGTATTAAAAAGCAGTCTCCCACATACATTGAGGAATAAAGGCTTAAGTCTTTATAATCTATTGAGTGAGGACCCCATCATACAGTGGACCGATACAGGCGAGGTCATTGTTGAAGGAACAAGGGTACAGGATCAATATCGTCGACATTGTCCATGATCTGGTGAGAAAGTGGGACAGGCCCTTACCAACAGGATGGAAGCATATTAAAGTAAGACTACAACAAATAAGTGTCCCCAAAACATTGATAGGAAATCTGAATAGGTTAAAAGACTTGGAACAAGTCTCGCATGTGTCACAACTGAGTATGTCATCACCCCAATAGTAGCATCTCTGAAGAGGAGAAAGAAGAGAACAAACGGCCAACCTTATCCACGTGTCTCTAAGATACGCAAATGGCTAACATATTAAGAAAACGCTATTATGACATTTCTAACCCGCCTCCTATGGCGGTGTTAATAGACTGTACAGAGGTGTTTACAATGATAGAGTAGAGAAAAAAGATGCTGAGAGGTTTTTGCGGGAGCAGGATGCTTATACACTTCATAAACCGGTGAGAAAAAGGTTTAAAACGGCCAAGAGACAGCGGCTTCGATTGACTCTATTTGGCAAGCGGATTTAACAGACATGCAAAGATATTCAGTGTATAATGATGGCTACCGCTACATCCTATTCATAATAGATGTATTCTCTAGATATCTGTGGCTAATTCCTCTGAAAATAAATCGCCTGAAACAGTTGCTAAAGCTACCAAAACTGATGTTGAAAGAAACAGGGTTCCTGGCTATTTTTGTACGGATATGGGGAAAGAATTTATAGGCCGCGCTTTTCAGAACATGCTGACAGAGTTTAATATCAGTTACTACACTAGCAATTCTATACATAAGGCCTCTTTAGCTGAAAGAGTTCAACGTACCATAAAGGAACGCATGCATCGCTATTTTACACATAAAAACACATACAGATATATAAACATTCTGGATCATTGGCCTCGTCATACAACCGTTCACACCACCGTACGATTGGCACAACACCTAACGAAGTTTTAGAAAGAGGTACGCGCCCAGAGCCTGATGTGAGAAGAGATGGAGCACCGCCACCACACTCTACACGTTTCAAAATCAATGATTATGTAAGGCTATCGCGTTCGGGAAATAAATTCGCGAAGGGATTTGAGCAAGGATGGACACGTGAGATTTTTAAAGTTAGTGCTATGAGACCTAAAGGCGAGATAATGATGTATTACGTTGAAGATTTGAATGGGGAGGAAATCGCAGGAGGCTTTTACCGCGAGGAGTTGCAGAAAGTGCATTTAATTTAGGAAAAATGTGTTTAAAATTAAAAAATTTAGGCAGCAAAGGTTCAGGAAAGAGAAAAATGTACCTGGTGAAATGGCTAGGGTACCCAGAAAGCTTCAACACCTATATAAAAGCTGCTGCAATAATGAAGCTTAAATAGTATGCAACATGGCGCCTAACCACTTCTATGTCACACTCCCGTCCTCTTCTTCTCTGTCTGTACATCCTAACAACACCCTGGCCAACTTTGTAACAGAACTCCATGGGCCCATTGAGTTGGAACGTGATTCGTATGAGGTGGGTTTATGTGAATTCCAGTTAGCCACCAAATTTTTAACTCTTGAAAATGAACAGATCATATTTCTGATCCTTAGAAGAGTCGATGAGTGTGAAAAATTAGGCATAACCTTAGACAACACTATGCGATCAGTCCTGTTCGGTGAGGTACAGTACTATAGTACAAATGTAACACTAGGAATCGGTCATTATGACACAGCCACGGACATTGTGACGGGGTTAAACAAGAGTCTTGAAAAGTCGTACCTGACAAACGATTTACTTTTTGAAGTCGTAAACATAGACACGCCTGCACGCACGTTGAAGTTAAAATCAACGCTTAGTACAAATATTAAAGACAAAGAGCTGTTCACAGTTGTGACCTAGGGTCGATATGGTGCAGCCCTCCAAAGAGATACCTTTCGCGAGGCACATGACTTCTCCAGCTTAATGTATCAGCTGAACATGGAGAAATTGGGTGAAAGCTGCCCATCCCCAGACATATGCTATATTTACAGCAATATCGTAGAGCATCAATTTGTTGGGGACACCCAGGCGCCTGCTGCGCATTGCACATTCCCAACCATAGAGGGAAGAGTTTGAGCATTACATATGACAAGCCCCATTATGTGAATGTTGCGACTAATCTATTAACCAACATCTCGATATATATAAGAACGATTGAGGGAAAAAATTTCCCATTCGGTGATGGGAGCTTAACAGTGAAGCTACACTTTCGTCGCATTCAGTTATAATGACCCGAAGGTCTTTCACAGTTTATCGAGGGGTGAGATATCAACGTGGGAGTGTGCTTGGATCCATTTTTTCAACCATACTACGCACGGATGTCCCATTGTTGAAGAAGGGGGCTAGATACTTGGGGAGGAAGGCGTTACAATCAGGTTTTAACACGGTAGAAGACATAATGGGTGGAACTAAACCTAAAGAAGCTCTAAAAAAACATTTAAAACGTACACGGGACGAAATCATCAAAGATGCAAAGAGAAAAATGCGTGGTGGCGGAAAGAAGAAGAGGGCTGTCAAGAAGAAGGGGTTACCAACACTTGGCTCTAAACGTAAAAGGACATCAAAAAAGAAGTGTTCAAAGCTAATCATAGAATCATAGGCTGATCACGAATCAGGCTGATTACTACTTGTCGAGAGAGGTGGCATTACTTCTGACTCGTCATGGCGCGCTTCATCCAACCATGTAGCTCACAATGTTGCAAATCGGAACTGTCCCTCTTTGATATGCCCCTACGCAAGTTTCTATTGAGCATCGTGACTTTATTACAATTAGAATTCGTGATACCCAGCTCAGGCCCATCATTTTTTATCCAAGCTGCATGCAAATGTACGCTAAACTGCGTACAGCCCATTCAGATGGAACGGACTACGATGATAGTTACTTTGCATACCCTGAAACCAACTTTCCACACTCCATATTCAGCCAGTGTGAGGTGTATTTCAATCAGGTCAACATCTCGGCAGGAAGGCGTTATTATCACCAACAAGCCTATCTGGAAAATGTCCTCAACTTTTCAAAAGAAGCGAAGGGTACCTCTTTAACTGCCGAGGGCTGTTATCAGACTAAAGACGAAAGTAGTATAAAGGATAAATTTTAAAATTCTAAAAAGAAAATATACGAGTGTTTTGGTCGTCTGCATTCAGAACTTCACGTTCCAGGAGAAACTGTTTGTGAATGGGGTGAATATGAATTTAAGGCTCACCCGCAGGAATCCTGAGATCTGCATAAATCTTGGGCCTGATCAAGAAGAGGGTGCAAAACCCGTTGTAATTCACATCATGGAAACATCTGCGGTACGGCGATTGAAATTAAGATCGCCGAAATATGTAGAAATTGAAAAAATTTAATACACGCAACAGTAAAATACCCAATTAGCAGAGTACGGATCAAGCTATACACGGTGCCTGCAGGGTTGGGCTCGAAACAGCTAGAAAACGTGGCCCTGGGGGTTCTACCTAAAAGGTTATTAATTGGAATGCGGGATCACGCTTCGACGAATGGGAAATATAAAAAGGACGCCTTTAAATTCGAGAATTTCGGCCTTAAAAATATAACTCTTTACGTCAATGGCGTTGCGTTGGTCGAGACTATGGATACGGACTACTCATCAGACGCATTATTCCCACTTTGCGCGAGAGCTTATAGTAATCTGGCCCAGATTGCTGAGATTGCTGGTGGTTGTGATGAGCTTGGGAGTGGGGTAACGCAGAAAGAATTCATCGATCAATTTAACCTTTACCCATTTGATATTACCCCTGACTTCTCTGCTAGTGTAAATACACACTTAAGTCCACAACAAAGTGGGAACATCTCAGTCAGATTGGAATTCGCCAACCCTATAGACGTGCCTATTAATGTACTAGTATACCTCGAATCACAAGCTCTAATAGAAATTGACCGTTTCAGAAACATGATCACAGACTTTTAAAATGGACGCGAATACACTCCAGAGAGTAATGAAAAGTGACCGAGTCAAACGATCCAAATTTATCGGTGTGTTTGCGAAGAATGAAACGTTGAAATTACCAACTACGAGAGATTGGGGTAGTCTTATTGTCAATACGGACATTGTGGGGGGGTGAGGGGATTCATTGATTTGCAATCTATTTTAAAAATAGGGAGAGAATGTACTATTTAGATTCACTCGATACTCAACCCTGTCGTGACCCTGTTATTGTACAATTTATCGAACAGCTACATGTCGCTGAAATTGTCTGGAATCCTTACCGTTTCCAAGGATATTTTAGTAATACTTGCGGCATGTACTGTGTTTCATTTCTCCTGCACATGTCACGTGCGAGGGGATTTATAAATTTTTTTAAATTATTCGATTTGTGCGACACTGATATGAATGATGAATTGGTACGCTGACAGATAAAAAAAGGTTCCCATTTGTGCGCACTCGCTGTATTGTGTAAAGTTTTACGTATGCATATATAACTGTAACTATATTGTGTAAAGTTTTACGTGTGTGTATATAATTGTAACTGTAAAATTTCTCCATTAATGTTAGTCTTATTTAATGGACGCTGGTTCCGTAAGCCGAATTGTACTAAAACATGCTTTCTATCATTTAATAAACTGAATGAAAATACAATGTGTTCTGTTCTTAACCACAAAAAAAACTTATATTAGTTCCTCGATGACCTGGCATTCATTGGACCGGATGTGAGCCAATACTTCGACCTCTGTATTCTTTTCACTGGGTTGGCTGCGCGGCAAAACCTCTAAATCACCGTCGACTATTTGCCTTTCATCAAAGCTAACGCGAAAAGTAGCTATAACATGATCAAGTTCCGCATCGGTCCTTTAAGGAGAAATTAACATGATTAGTTCATACTGAATCTTTTTTAATTAAAATCCACTTTTTTATAAATCGATTTGTATTCAGAAAGCCTAGCTCAGTACTAATGCAAACTAGTCTATAATTGAGGATACCCGCTATGAAACATTTACAATAAAATATGAGTAGAAATGTATTATTACAACCAACACACACACACACACACACACACACACACACACACACACACATATATATATATATATATATATATATAATATATATATATATATGTTGTGTGTCGAAATAGCGACGAAGGAAACAATGAACAATAATTAGAAACCTATTGTTTTTCACCAAAATACACACAGGGGAATATATATATATATATATGAAGAGAGAGAGAGGAGTTGCAAGGCGTTACAAATACAGTAATTTACAACGCCGGAAATACTTTTATCCTAACTAAGCATACTACGCAATGCCTACCCTCACAGGTTCTCGAGCCCGGGACCGGGTTGTTAACACATACTTCCACATATATATATATGGGAAGGGACAGTTACAATAAGATAAAATGCCGATTAGGACACCCGGATCAAATAATAAACACCAAGCGATTATCCTAACTGGGCTCAAAAGGTAGATTAGCTGGGTGTGCTACGCATCGAACCCCTACCTAGCTCAGTACTAGTGCAAACTAATCTGTAATTGAGGATGCCCGCTATGAAACATTTGACAACAAAATGTTACGATTTGAAAATATATTTTCACTTCCACACCATATATATATATATATGACGAAATAGCCACGAACGAGCAAATAATAAACAGCATGCAACTAGCCTAACCGGTTCAAAAGGAGGATTAGCTGGGTGTGCTAGGCGTCGTTTGTCAGTACCGGATAACGAGCCCGGGACCGCAGGCAATTCTTAAAAGTTTTAGTAATTCTAAAATCCGACCTGTAGAACTTTCTATAAATTTTTAAGTTATCAGAATCAAACGTGTAATAAAATTTCACTTTTAAATGACACATTCATCGTATAATAAAATTCAGCTATCTAAATGACGTTATCAGGAAGGAAGATTAGCTGGGTGTGCTACGTATCGTCTGCCGGCACCGGGCCTCGACCCCTGGGCAGATATCCTTTCACTTCGTTTTATTACAGCTTTTTATAAATTATAACACTTGCACTGAATGAAACGATATATGTATACATAGCCCCTTCCGCTTAAATCACAAACTAGTTTTTCAAAACGCATTTATTTTGGCTCTTTATAAATTAACTAACACTGGCACTGAATGAAACGAAGTATATAGCCCGAATCACAAATTAAATTAATTACTTACATTTCAATGTCGTCTTTAACGGCTGATTCTTGCACTCCGTCGCAAATTTCTACAATGCTTTGTGTGGAGAGAAGGTCATTCCGGTCAGGCTCCCCGAAAAGGTAGAGTGTAGCCCCTGCATACATGTCGCCGTCTTCAAACAACTGCGGGGAGCAGTAAAGCTGTTGAGAATTATTCATGGTTATAGCTGTGGTTATTCTCTGATAAATACAACTGTTATGGATTCCAGATGAAAATGCCCCCTTTTATATACGCCCTCTTATATATGCCCCTTTTTATATACGCCCTCTTATATATGCCCCCTTTTATATACGCCCACTGGGCTGTAATTGGCAGATGCCTGAATTCTGGGGAGTATCAGATATAACTTACCCATTCCATATATTTCTTCCAGAAATGATTCGTAGAGAGAGAGAGAGAGAATGTTTTATTATCATTATCATTATATATATATATTTATATATATATATATATATATATATATGACAATATTTAGCGACTTTTAGAGTCATCTAAAACTGAAAATAATTAAAAAAATTAATTGTGGAAGGGCGAAGGAGAGAACGGCCGAACCATAAACTTCTGTTTTATTACCTCACTTGTGACAATATATATATATATATATATATATATATATATATATATATATTTATATATGAAGACATTTACAACCACCTAAAATATTATTTAAAAAATTATGGAAGGGGTAGCGTCGCATTAGCCCCTCAAAGTTTATGGTGTCGAGAGATCGGCGTATGACAAATATCTGTTTTATTATCTTACCTGTGATATATATATATATATGATGAATAAAACCACGAAGGAAAGGAAACACAAAATGGTGCTCAAGCGCTTTCGTCTAATGACATCCTCAGGAACACTCAGTGTTCCTGAGGATGTCATTAGACGAAAGCGCTTGAGCACCATTTTGTGTTTCCTTTCCTTCGTGGTTTTATTCATCATAAATATTTTTCACGTGTTACTTTCGTGAAATAATTTTCATATATATATATATATATATATATATATATATATATATGATGGATTTAGCGACATTCGAACATAAAATTTAATTTCGGGTCAATTCTCGTCGGTTTAAAGCTTCGTTCGGGGGATTAGAAATAAAATTCCGTGAACAAGCTTAAGATATGCTTTTTAAAGTTTTCATTAATTTTTAATAATGGCTGGAAGCGTAAAGTATCGTGGATGCGAAGACAATTTAATGTAAATGTATTTTACTTTGTTTTTTATAAAAATTAATAGTTAATTACTTTGAATTTGCAGGATTTTCTTTATAGAAATAATATAAAAGTATATAGAAAGAATTGCTGAATGTTATTCTATGAGAATAATTTACCAAATTTAATATACGTTTTTAGTATATCTATTGTGTATTATTAAACCTGTTTTCATATGGGAAATTTAATATAAATGTGTATATATAGATTTCTCAAATCAAAAGAATGAATATTAAGATGGCTGAAAAAATTGTACGAAAACGAGAACCGCTTCTTATATAAGAGATGACTGACAAAAGTATATATTATTCTTATAGATTATGTTGTTGGAATACTGTACAGTGTAAAGAGCCCTGTGTATTTCTTTTATTATTAGATGCGTAGCACACCCAGCTTCCGGACAATTGGTTGGCAGATAAAATAGGTACCATGGGTGACCTAGTGGTTAAGACTCTGGGGTGCTGGTGGGCTGGATTCCCCGTTAAACTGTAGGTCTAGGGTGGGGTGAAAAGTTTGACCTTCGTCAGAATGAACAATTCTGGTATTTTTTGTCTTTCTTGCAATAAAAAGAAATTATGTTTTTTAAGAGATTTTGTTTAAGAGATGAATGACAAAAGTAAATAGACGCCTCTCTCTCTCTCTCTCTCTCTCTCTCTCTCTCTCTCTCTCTCTGGAAACTCATCTATAAATAAATAATTGGTATATATAGCAGTGTGTGTAATAATAGGGGTCTATGTGCGTTTGTGTGCGCTTCTTGGGTGTTCAGGCGATGTATACACTGAGCCAACTGGTTGATAATGCCTGGAGGTACTGGCTTCTACGCCAACTGTCGGATTTCGAATTCTAAGTCAAGTGTTGCTGCCATGACCAGTCATTGAGTTTCTGCCTCTCGTAGAAGCTGGGTGGTCTCTTCCTCTCTCTCCTCCTCCTCTCTCTCTTAGGTTAGGTATACCCCTTTGGGGGGGCGGTGAGGCCGTCAAAGAGGTCAGATGAACCCCTTCTTTTTTTGGCACCCTGGGGTTGGCATTGGGGGTCTTGCAACAAGAGGGGTTGGTACTGGCACTCATTGCAACATTGCACCATTGCATTGCACTCTAGCCTTTTGTGGTCATACTACTAAATGAAATACATTATACAAGGTAAGGAAAAACGTGTTTTCCTTTTGCTTTTTTCCCTTACGCGATACAAGAAAATGGATGTCACTTTTGAAATCAGTGTAGCAAACTTAGGGAAAATCACATTAGAACATAAAACCCATTCTACAAGTTTCAATTTGCAGGCCTGTGTAATCAGTGTGGCTAAAACTCGTAAATACTATATTGAAAGAGTATACCATAGCATCCCTATTATTGGTAAGTACAAATGTAGTGTACAATGTACGTTCTACATTGTACATAGCATGGTTGCTTAGCTACAGTATATGGCTTTTTTTGTGAATTAATCAATGTTGTAGTTCTTTATAAAGTGACCAACGGCTTTTACGTTATAAAAACGTTAAACATGTTAATAATGTGGGAAATCGAAAATCTATCTCTTTTTTTTTGTAGGCATCCGCGGATGCGTAAAATCTGACATCCGTTACATCACTATAATATATATATATATATATATATATATATATATTATATATATATATATATATGTTCCTCTGCGCCCAGATTATGTAGCGACCCATGGTTCGGATCCCACGTAAGCTGTGGGTCCCATCCCTCATATAACCTTAGATGTTGCGAAGGAGGTTAAACAACCCCAATTAATATACAGGGTGGGCCGTAAGTTTCCATACATAGGACAAATTAAACGTTTGTTTTTATGTTTCAGATACCCTAAGAATATGCGTTTGACGTAAGATCTTGTTTACTGATGAAGCAAATTTTTACGTCAATGGAGAGGTTAATCGGCAAAACATACGTTATTGGAGTAATGCTAACCCTAACTGGCTGAGTCCGACGAAGATGCAAGGTGCCGGTAAAGTGATGGTGTGGGCCGGGATATGGGGTGACAGAATTATTGGACCAATTTTTGTCAGTGGAAATCTTAATGCCGAAAGGTATCTTAACATGTTGCAAGAAGAGATTTTCCCATCCCTGCTAAACGAGGAAGGTAACTTCCCAGTTTACTTCCAGCAAGATGGAGCTCCACCTCATTATGGTCTTCACGTGCGCCGGTATTTGGATCAGCAGTTTCCGGATGCTTGGATTGGTCGGCGTGGTCCTGTGGAGTGGCCTCCCAGATCCCCAGATCTCACCCCCCTTGATTTCTATCTTTGGGGGCACTTGAAGGCCATGGTGTATCAGGAAAAGATACGAGACATAAATCATCTAAAGGAACGTATCACCAACGCCATTACAAGCATAACGTCAACTGTGCTAATGCGTGTTCATCAACAGTGGGGAACACGTATTGAATGTGTTTTCAAAACAATGGCAACCATGTAGAGCATATTATATAAATAAAAATGGTTGTCCATAAAAAATGTTTATTTTTCCTATGTATGGAAACTTACGGCCCACCCTGTACAGTATATATATATATATATATAAATATATATAAATATATATATATATTATATATATATATATATATATATATATATATATAAGTGTAGCCAGGATTTGACCAAGGGAGGGGCTGGGATCCTTAAATTATTTTGTACATTATTTTAATATAATTTTAAGTATATGAATAAAACTGATATATTTGTTGTCTCTTGGGGATAGCCATTGGAGTTTTAGCCCCTGATAACCCTCCTCTCCTGACTACGTCTTATATATATATATATATATATATATATATATATTAACTGCTATCTTTACAATTATAAAAGTCGTAATTCTTTATCTTCAAAATACCTTTTATAGGAATATAAATTAAATTAAACACCAGAAATTTTAAAAAGTACATCTTATTTTCATTTCCATCAATTTTTTTAAAATTATTTTTCTGGCTTTTAAATAGCTTTGAATTACGGAAAAAATTTTCTAAATTTTTTTTTTTAAATTATCTTTGACGAGATCGTCGTCTCTGTGCTAGACGAACATTTTTTTTTTTCATCTATCTCTGAATTGGGGACATCGGAGAGATCAAAGGTCACAGAAAAGATAAAAGACATACTGGGAAAAAGTCCCCTTTTGGAGTGCCAATGAAGTTTCCTTTATCAAAAGACGATATTGAAATAAGCTCTAAAAGCACATTGATTGATGTTGTAGAAAGAAAATGAAACAATATCGCTTTTTTCTTTCTCCCATTTTTCTTTTTGAAAGATTCTGTTTACACGTACAAGAATTTTTTGTATGTTAAAGAATGTTTTAAGTTATGTACTACTGTATACGATTCTAATAATATTTTTACTATGAACTGATATTACATTAGTAAGAATTATTTAAAATGTTTATTATTTAATATTTTTAATATTCGAGTTTTATGGAGTGTATACATAAAATTATAGTTTTTAATGTTTTTTTTTTTTATCACAGAACGTAAATGCTTGTTTGCCAAAAAAAAAACTATCAAAAGCTCTGACAACAAACCAATGCTTAATTCAATGTTTGTGTTTGTTATCAGAAAAATAAGCAGTGTTAGTACAATCATTGCATGGCTAAATTATCCACTTGGATTGATTGGCTGTTATTCCCACAAGTACTTTTTTCTCTGTATAAAAAATTTGCCTAATAGCCTTTGCATAATAACTTAACCTTTAATATGTTTGAAATATTAAGAGATAAAGAGTCGTAAGAAATACTATTAGATATGGACGCTATATGAAGCAGTGAGGTCTTTTGCATGACAAAACATTTGGCCGACGGAAAAATTCTCGATACATCGACAAATTTTTCTCGAATGCAAAATTCCGCAGAGAAAGTGTTTCGTTGAATTTTCGCGAACAAAGACGACGAAACATAAATAATCTTATCTAATCTATCCAAATTTGATCTAACCTAACTAAATTTAATCTAGCTTTACTTAGCCTAATCTAGCTTTACCTAACTTAACCTAGCGTAATCTAACCTAACTATACAATTAAGATACATTTACAAAGTCTTCTGTGAGAAATTTCGTAGAGAGTAAAGTTGGAAAAAGATATCGACACCGTTTAGAGTAACATTCTGTTTTGTCACTTAAAATGTAATAAGGACTATAACAGTGTTATACTCGTATAGACATACGAAATTAACTTTGCAGAGAATCAGAAACATCAGGATCATGATAACGAAATGCGACCACATCAATCGTGATTCAATTGCAGAAGGTTCATTATTCAAGACAAGTATGAAGTGAGAGGATAAAAAGAATCAGGGTGTTAAAACTATATTATCTAGTTTCACGTTGATCAGTGCATGTAACGAAAAGTACTCAGCTTTCTAGTTAACATAATGGAAAATAAACTAGTATTAAGAGTGATTTCGGCAGATTTTATTAATTTCTTTGTTAACACTCCAGTAATATTTTGCAAACCTACTCTTAGAATCAAAATTATTTGGGGTAGAAATTATTTATTTATTTATTTATTTATTTATTTATTAAAGTAGGTATTCATTTATTTATTTTGAAAATAAAATTTATTTATTTATTTATAACTATTTCTTTATTTTATTTAATTATGTTTAACTCTAATATTCCAGAAAATAACTGCAAAACACTTAAGAATAATTTTCTATAAATTCTATTTATTTATTTAAAAGTTCAAATGAAATATGCTATTTTCTCAGGGAGTATAAAAACCATATTGATAAAAACTCGACCGTAATTTGAGTTTCAAAACAATGTTTGTTGGCATTTACGAGTTGAAAAAAAAAGTACATTTTTTTCTTCATCTTTTACAAAATAAAGACTTTAAAAAAAAATAAGGCTCTCAAAACTTCCCTAATCCTTATGCATGCGAACACCTAAATTAGCAACTTTCACAAATTATGTTAATAGAATCAGAATTCAATTTGCATTTATAATTTTTATAATCCTAACTTTTCCTTTTCTGAGTTTTCTGACAAGAATTTGATGTACTTTTTTATATTCTGTGCGAAAAATTGAAGGAAATATAATTAATTAAAAAACTTGTGTATGGAATGAATTCGGGATAACCTTTTACACCGTTTAGAGAATTGTAAACGAACTCCATCTGTCTTTTCCGTTGATTCGATAGAAAGACATCGTATTTTAACTAATATCAGTTGAAAATTTCTAATACTAAAATTAGAATAACACACACACACACACACACACACACACACACACACATATTATATATATATATATATATATATATATAATCACTAGGGTGGCCCTTATTTTTTTATTTTTTTATTTTCTGTGTTGCACCCCTTGAATTGGTTTGATTCCGTGTAAACCTGCGACATATGAAATAGGAAAGAATTTGAAGAATTTTTAGAGGTAGCTTAATGTGCTCAAATCCTATTTATTTATTTATTTTTTTATTATATTTAATTAATTTTAATTTTATATTTAATTAAATAATTATATTTAATTAATTTTAATTTTGTATTTAATTAAATAATTATATTTAATTAATTTTAATTTTATTATTATATTTAATCTTATTTGTTTTATTTCAGAAAAAGTATGGCTTCTAGTATAGTACCAAATACGCGTTGTAAAACTGATGTTTATCTACTTGGAAGTGAAATTACTGAAATTATTGGATCCAAGCTACCATCAATCAGACAAGCTCTTGGTGTTTTTCTCTATCGCCACAATAAAAATAAAGAAGCTAAACGAGATGCGTCAACATATGTAATTTAGAAATTCTGCCATTCTGGGAGAAAGCTAGAATACCGACCAAAGAAGTATATCATTGCAAGGAAAAGCTTGAGAAAGTGTTCGAAAATTGGAGGCTGCTGAAAAAGAACAAGAGACGAACATCAGCTACTCAGAAGTCTAATGAAGAGAAGTTTATTAGTGCGCTCGATGATCTCTGACATTGCACATGTGAATTTTTGATGCTCAACGAGAAAAGGAGCGACACGGCTGCATGACTGGGTTTGATGTCAGCCTGCAGAAGAAAGAACAGAGAGCTGCTAAGAGAAAAATGGAAGAGGATCAAAGACGCACACGTGAAACTTCAAGGGTTAGTGCTTAGCTTTATAAAATCTAATGCTGTCATTTATTATTTACATGGTTCTATATATTTTACAATATATACATTATTCTATTCTTTTCTGTTCAGTTCTATATTATTCTTTTCTATATATACATTAATTTCATGGTTCTATACATTTATTTACTGCTGATTTTACTTCATAAAAGCACAAAACTAATCTGGTCCTTCTTTTCCTTTCACAGAAGAAGGCAGCTACTAAAGTAATGAAGGCTTCATCAAGCAGTGAATCAGAACCTGAAGTCAAACCCACCCGAAGAGCCTGAATGGACTGCTGAGCCAGGACCTAGCACAAGCGATCAGCCTCGTCAGCGTGGTCGAAAGATTACCTCAACTTTATCTGCTGTTCTCGGCCGTACCAAACTCTCTGACAGGAAGGCAACAATGGTAATGATTGAAACAGCTAAGAACCTGGGCCATGATGTCACAGATTTGGTACTCAACCGGCAGACAATTCAGCCTTCTCGTCAACAACACCGAGAGACAATGTTTCATCTACTCAAAAAAACTTTTCAGGCGGAAGGTCCTCTCGTAGTGCAATGGGACGGAAAAATACTGCCCAATATTAGTGAAAAAGAGTATTCTCATCGTCTGCCAGTTCTCGTCTCAGGAAGCGGTATCTCTCAATTACTAACAGTGGCCAAACTACCTTCTGCAACTGGACAAGCTCAATCTACTGCAGTCTGTAATGCACTCAGAGAGTGGGGAATAGAAGAAAAGGTTTAAGGTATGAGTTTCGACACAACTAGCTCGAACACAGGAAGAATAAATGGCGCTTATATCTTGATTAAGCAGAATCTCGGACACAACCTTCTCTTCTTCGCCTGCCGTCACCATATTTACGAGCTTGTAATAGCAGCGGTTTTCAAACGTTGTATGGGAGAGTCGAGTGCGCCCGAAGTACCCCTCTTCAAACGATTTGCAGCTAAGTGGCAATGTCTTGACAAACAAAATTTCCAGAACGGTTTCACCGATCCCTTAATATGCCAATCTCTCTCAGAGGAGAAAGAGGAGCTTTTGATATTCATCAACTCACAGCTTTCTGAAGCTCAACCGAGAGACGATTATAGAGAGCTGCTGGAGCTGGTAAGCATCTTCCTCGGAGCAGTGCTAGCAAAAGACACCCGTTTTATGACTCCAGGGTCCATGCACCATGCCCGTTGGATGTCAAAAGTCATCTACAGTCTGAAAGTATGGATGTTTCATGGCCAGTTCCACCTCTCTTCTCGCGAGGAGAAGGGTCTACGAGATATTTGCCTTTTTGCAGTACGTCTCTGCATTAAAGCCTGGATCACTTGTCCCAGCGCACCCTGTGCTCCAGCAAATGATCTCCAGTTCCTCAAAGATTTGCTGGGTTACTCGTCAATACATCCAGGCATTTCACAAGTCGCTTCGGCCAAAATGTCCAACCATCTCCGGTACCTTTCGGAAGAATTGGTTGCTCTGGCCTTTTTTGATGACAAGGGCTCGGCTTCGACAAAGATTCAGATGATTCACCCGCTGAATGCTAACAGTAGTGCGGAGGACGATGAAGCACCCCCCCCCCCCTAAAAAAAAGTTCACGTTCATCTGAAAACTTTCGGAGATAAGTCACTACAGCATTTTGTCACAAACAGATCCCGCACTCTATTCACAAAATTTAATCTATCGGAACACTTTCTCAAGGAAGCTCCAACAACGTGGAGCGAACTGGAGGAGTACAAACGAGCGAAAGAGAAGGTGAGAGCCATCAACGTTGTGAATGACTGCAGAGAGAGCGGTTGCTCTCATTCAAGAATACAGCAGTCATCTTACGAAGGATGAAGAACAGTTACAGTTTCTTCTACAAGTTGTCAACGAGCACCGCCGTCTCTTCCCAGATAGCTTGAAAAAAACACTTTCTATGGCTGTACAAGTTTCGTTTTCATGTGTATTCATTATAGTTATATATTATTCAATATGTTAAAACTTCATGTTGCTTGAGCTACCTCAAAATGTTGAAATAAATGTTTGAAAATTTATATGCAGTGTATTTACACCAATTCGAACTACTTTGAAGGTTGCGATCACAAAAATTCTCAAATTTTTTTTTGCCCTATATAAGGGCCACCCTAATAATCACTCAGGAAGGCCAGAAACTGGTACATCGCTCAGGCCAGATTAATGTGGTCTATTACTCCAGCTCCAAGACTCCTACTACCAGTACTATTGGGAGTCGAACCCGCGATCGTCTTTAAATCTTCACTGTGCTTATAGGGAAACTATATACTGTATATAAAACTGTTGGCGGGAATTATTATTTTTATTATTATTATGACTGTTACCATATTAGTGTTGCATCCTCTCTACCTATAATCGTATGCAGATACGCGTACGTACTTTTTTATAATGCAGTAAAATAAGCAAAAAATATTGATCAGACCCTTTCAGTGATGTTTAACAATTTTTCAAAGGAAGGCGGTCCCATATAAATGGCACATAATAGAAATAAATGAGATAACATATAAACACTTATCTAAATGGTATAAATAGAGAAAGAACGTATATTTATTAAATTTTAGCCCAACAGTCACTTGGTTTTGTTTAGATCGTGACTTTATCTGGCTCATGTATATGATAACACGCTTCAGGCATTTCTTCAGACACTTCGTCAGCGTTTCCTACAGCAATTCCTTCTGCTTTTACAAGAAGCCCATTGTTCCATCGATGCCACCTTCGCCACTTCACATAAGGCTTTCTTTATTTATCGACAAATAACCGTGACCAAGATGACATCACATCGATCCTTGAGTCGAGATACCCTCGAAACATCCCACAGTCGAACTGGCATTCGCGATGTAGCGACATCGAAGAGACCGTTCACCGGGCCCATATTAATTCCTTAACTTAAATAACTCCAAATTGATTTCAATCAAGTAAGTATAATTCAATCAGTTAGTCAGTTCAAATCTCATTCATATATTGTGCATTTGTCTTAAACTTATGCACTTTTCTTACTGCACAATTAATCAAGCATTATAACGTTAGCAACTGTAACTTTTATCATTTATTGTTTTGTTTATTAAAGGAAGAAAACTATATATATATATATATACACAATATGTGGTGACCTCTTGTCACATAATATTTGCTTCAACAGCTGAAAATGCGATTTTCATTGAAATTCGAGGAGCCAGGAAAGATCTTTGTCCAGGCCATAAAACCAGCCCAAAGGGCAACCATACGAGAGGGCAAATACAAATACAGAGCAAAGAAAAGTTTTATAGATCTACTATTTAGCATGCACTTGAGGGCTTGAACAGTCTCCATATTCAACTGAAACACCTTTTCCGCAGAAGAGCATCACAACAAGGACTAGGACAATAAACAACAACTCAGCTTCGAAGTTAAAACTTGAGCAATGAACATCACTATCTTCGAACGTTTCATTGACGAAGTCCTGCGTAGCTTGCTCTTTTGATTCGCAAACAGAGACGATTTGCTCGTCGCAAGCACCGACGCGATAGAGCACAAGGACCACCTTCGTCACATCTCGCAATTCGAAAAGTATGGCATCGTCGTCAACCCGGAAAAGTGCGAATTCGGCGTGAGCAAACTCCAGTTTCTTGGTTATCGAACTGCCTGCAGCACCATCGCGTCAAACCCCGAGAAAGTCAACGTCATTAGGAATTTCCCCACCTACATCACAAAGGAATCTCAGAGAGTTTCTACGCAGGTATTATAAGAGGTTCGTCCCAAACTACGTTGCAGTCCTGCGTTTCCTATACACTCAAAATAAAATCTTCTAAATTTAGAACGTATAACTTCTTTTTGAAGGTGCATTCTCGGCGACGTTTTTCCTTCTTTTGGATATCAAAGTTTCTTGTCAAATGATATAATAATTTCTTTTAATGATACATAACTTCTTTAGATAGTTCTATCTTTATATAGTTCCAAAACTTCTTTTTTGAGTGATTTGAGACAAAAGAAGATATTTCTATGTGCAGAAGGTTGCGGGAAGTCTTTGTTTTCTGTGTAGAGATGCTCCACGTTAGTACACTGGCTCGATCACTCCCAACATGCGTTTGACACTTGTCAAGCACGCCCTCTCCGAAGCTACCCTTTTGGTCACCTCTGCCCGGAGGCGGAAGTCAGTTTCGTCATCGACGCTTCGGACACGGCGGTAGGTGCAATCATTTAGCAGGCAGCTGGTGACAGCCTGAAGCGTCTTGCCTTTTCCCTCGATGGCACTCAAAGCCGCAGAAACAAGGTATAGTGCCTTTGGTCGAAAGCTTCTCGCCGTGTACCTAGCCATTAAACACATCCGGCATCACATCGAAGGTAAGGATTTCTGCATTTTCCCCGATCACAAGCCCCTTACGTTTGCAATCCATTCTAGCTGTTGCCGATATTCTCCCAGTGAAATTACTTACTTGCATTATGTGTCGCAATTCACCACCGATTAGCGACGTATTAGAGGTACTAATATCGCGATCGCTGGCGAATTATCACGCGTCATAATTACGGCGTCATCTCGTCCTATCAGTGGTGACTTTATTGATTACGAGGCTATTGCATCTTCCCAGTGTCATGATGTGAAACTTTAAGAGCTCATGAATTCTTCTACGTCGTTAAAACTGAAACAGGTAGCACTGCATTTTTCTCCCGTGGTACTCATTTGTGACAGCTCCACCGACACTCCAAAGCCTTATATCCCCTTGCAAGAAATTGAGGGGAGGGGGGGTTCCGGACGTCGCCGACCCCCTACCTAGATCCGCCCTTGCATATACTCGTAGGTCTTGTCGGGCCATTTCTTGTCTCTGATGGCTACACGTATCCCCTGACCTGTATCAACCGTTTCACGCAGTGGCATGAGGCAATTCCTTTATGTGACATTATCATCGAAGCAGCCGTCAGAGCCTTCATTAACGGATGAGTCTCTCGCTTCGGCGTTCCCTCCACTATCACTCTGGATAGTGGGCATCATTTCGAGTCTACCTTATGGAGGAATTTAACACGGTTGTTGGGATGTATTCGCATTCGAACAATGGCTTACCGGCCAATGTCCAATAGCATGGTGGGACGTTTCTATAGACAACTGAAGTTATTCTTGAGGACGAGCACTGCCGACCATCGATGGACCGATGCCCTCCTTTTAATTATCTTGGGCATTCACACAGCGCTCAAATGTGACCTTAAATATACCTCACATCGATTTGATGTACGGTACAACGCTGCACCTAGCTGAAAAATTCTCCTTTGTTAGAAGTGGATTCCCGTCGACTGGGGCACCTCCTCCAATTAAGAACTACCATGCGAGAACCCGCCCGACAGCCGAGCAATCGCCGGTCTTACGTCCCTGTCGATTTAAATACATGCATTTACGTCCTCGTCAGATTCGATCTCATTCGCCTCCATTCCCACCCTTGCAACATTCTTATGACGAATCGTTCCCCGTTTTGCAACGTGACAATACAGTAATACTTTCATCCTCGATCGAGCAATAGAAAGGTATGTGGTGTCAACAGACCAACGTCAGCCGGCCCACATCAAAGAGGATGACACCAATCCCACTCCCGACGCTCCCAACCCCCGAAAAACATGCAACATCCACCACATACGTTTCTTGCACCGTCAACTACATCCAGTGACCTACAAGGCCTACAGTCATCAGAACTGACAGAATGATTTTTATGCTTCAGCGTCGACATTTTTTAATCGTTCGCCTACCTCACTGGAGAGGGACTGTTTGTAGTGATCTCCTCCCGCAGAATATTTTCTTCAATGACTGTAAACGCGATTTTTGTTGAAATTCGAGATGCCAGGAAAGACTTGTATCCCAACCATAAAATTACCAAAAGTAACCATATGAGAGGGCCAATGTAAATACAGAGCAAAGCAAAGTTTTATAGGCCTACTATTTTGCATACTCTTGAGTGCTCTAAACAACCCCATATCCAATTGAGGGATCTTTCTCGTACCGCAGAAGAAGAACAAAAGAAATAGGGCAATAAACATGTTAGTCACGAAGTTACAACTTGAGCAATAAACATCGCTTCACATTCATCAGAGTACTGTTTGGAAAAGAACAATTTTCCACGGCAATAAAAAACCTGCAATAAATTCTTCGAAGAAAATCTTTCCAGGGAAGAACCTTGAATTCGTTTACACACTACAGGAATATCCAAAGGACTTCAAGCAAAACTCATTTTCGTTGTGGTTCTAGTAGTATGGGCGCAAAATGGATGAGTGCAAGAATGTTGCAATGATGCAATGCAATACTGATCAGTGTTGCAAGATGTTGCAAATGGGTTATGCGACAAAGGGGGAGGGGTATGCAATGAAGGCGGTTATGCAACAAAGGGGGGGAATGTTGCAAGGGCAACAAGGGATTATGCAACTTGGAGGCGGAGTTATCCCCCAAGAGAAAGAGAGGAGAAGGAGAGAGAGGAAGAGAGGTGTTCGTCTGGCAGGAGCCAAGCGCATATTAAGACTTCATCTGAGCGCCCGCTGTCTTATAAGGTGTAAATTCGCCAGTTGGCTTAGAAGGCGTAAATGATTGTTCAGTGTACAGGTTGAGTTGCCAGATTGCGCTATTTATTTAACTAAAGCATATATTATTGAGAGTTGGCTTAAAAATCCATTAGTTGGCTTAGAAGGCGTAAATGGTTTGTTCAGGTGTACAGGTTGAGTTGCCAGATAGCGCTATTTATTTAATTAATGCATATATTCTTGACAGTTGGCTTATAAATCCGTCAGTCGGTTTAGAAGGCGTAACCAGCCATTTGGTATAATTAAATAATAATATCGTTTACAACCAAAAGAATGAAATAAAACACCATTACATCATTCTGTTTATTTAGACGAATTATTGGAATCAGAAATATATAGAAAATAAATATACAATCAAACGATGGAATATATATGATCAAAAAAATAAAATAAAAAATAATAATAGTATAAGAAATATGAACGAGGAATATGCATATAATGAAAAATATTTAATAAAAATAATATAACCATCAATATAATAGTACAGGAGAAATATATATACAAATTATATTAAATAATTAAATATATTGAAAATAAATACATACACTTTATCTTCTACTGCACTTAGCTAAAATAAAAAAATAAAATAAAAAAATAAGAAATACAAAACGATGGAGTATAAACAACAATATAGCAGTACAGGAGAAATATATATATATATATATATATATATATATATATATATATATATATATATACACACACAAAATTATGTTACATAATTAAATATATTGAAAATAAATATACATCAAAATACATTCACTTTGTTCTACTGCGCAAAACACTAAACTCACACGTAATCGAGTCTACAGTCACATCATTATTGCTTTGCACTACGCAGTAAACGCAGCTTAATATTATTTCACCGCTCAAGTTACAGGGAAACCTATACTCTATATAAATGGCCTTCATATCGTTCAATACTATTTTTGTGCCCACTTTACATCCGGTTGGCAAGTTATCTTTAAATACGACTAGAATACAATCAAAAGCACGCAAAAAGAGGTCATCGTTAGCCACAACATCATTATTAAATACAAGTTTATAAACACTCCTTTCCAATCGAGGGTTTATTTTTACCTACCCGAGCTTCTCAGTTGCGAACATTTCTTCACACTGCATAGCGGCAGTTGAAATAATCTTCTAAGTCGTTACGACAGCTGCTCATTATATAAAGAAATAGTTCTTCAGGGTGAACGGTGTAGGTGAACTCAGCCCTGTACCGCTCAAGTGCTTTGTACCAAAGTTCATGATATTTCAAAGAGTCTAAACCTTTTAAATAAGCATCCAGCTCTAGACCATCCTCGCCTTGTTCAGTCCTATACTTGGTAAACCCATCGAGCAGAGCGGTGTATGCGTATTCAAGAACCATATCAAAATAAAGCATATCCGTAATACGCGCATCTAATATAGGCTTCAGCTTGCGGAATCCGACGATTTCAAACATTCTGTCGAGCATGAAACGGTTTCGCGTAGGGACAAGAACGTTATTATCAGATGCATTCTTCCACATCAGTCGTATATCAATGCATGGCTGATCGTTATTTATACACACCGTACAAACAACGGCATATGAGGGGTGTCATTAATCTTATAACGATCCTCACTCCACTTCTCAACTACCACGAAGATTCTATTCATTTCCTCAACGTTTAAATAACAACATTCCGTTTGTTTGTTTTTCTACAAGTCATTTCCAGTAAATAGTTAATGGCACCGGTTTCACGCCTGAATACGCGCAACGACTTCGTCACGGACACATCATACACAACATTGAGAATGCTGCTCAAAAGAAGTTCCAGCGTATTCGAGGAGTGCACGTCCAACCGGTTCAAGCGCTGAGATGACTATGAACCACATGCAACGGATCGGCTCGACAGGAGGAGTGAGTCACACCATAAGCTGATGAAACGTGTACGGCGCTGTTCCAACATGTAAGAGAATACTTGTATACCATTGATTGAATAGGTGTTTTGAGTAATTTTCAGATACATGAAGTAATATCGGCTTTAATGTTTTATCACTCACCAGACGTTCATTTCCACAAACTAAACATCTTCACAATCCGGTGCACTATTTGAGAGAAATATATGCCCATCTCTAAAGTCTGTTAAAAACTCACACAGGCCATTACCCACAACCTCACTACACACTTCATCATGATATACAGGGTGGGCCGTAAGTTTCCATACATAGGAAAAATTAAACGTTTGTTTTTATGTTTCAGATACCCTAAGAATATGCGTTTGACGTAAGATCTTGTTTACTGATGAAGCAAATTTTTACGTCAATGGAGAGGTTAATCGGCAAAACATACGTTATTGGAGTAATGCTAACCCTAACTGGCTGAGTCCGACGAAGATGCAAGGTGCCGGTAAAGTGATGGTGTGGGCCGGGATATGGGGTGACAGAATTATTGGACCAATTTTTGTCAGTGGAAATCTTAATGCCGAAAGGTATCTTAACATGTTGCAAGAAGAGATTTTCCCATCCCTGCTAAACGAGGAAGGTAACTTCCCAGTTTACTTCCAGCAAGATGGAGCTCCACCTCATTATGGTCTTCACGTGCGTCGGTATTTGTATCAGCAGTTTCCGGATGCTTGGATTGGTCGGCGTGGTCCTGTGGAGTGGCCTCCCAGATCCCCAGATCTCACCCCCCTTGATTTCTATCTTTGGGGGCACTTGAAGGCCATGGTGTATCAGGAAAAGATACGAGACATAAATCATCTAAAGGAACGTATCACCAACGCCATTACAAGCATAACGTCAACTGTGCTAATGCGTGTTCATCAACAGTGGGGAACACGTATTGAAATGTGTTTTCAAAACAATGGCAACCATGTAGAGCATATTATATAAATAAAAATGGTTGTCCATAAAAAATTTTTTATTTTTCCTATGTATGGAAACTTACGGCCCACCTTGTATATTAATATAGTGGTAAAAATACTTAAGATTCTCCATGATGACAAGATTTACATTCTCAGTCGCAGGGTACGAGTACTCGGTATGATGCAACATGACATAATATCGCTTGTCGCACCACTCATCAACAAGACTAACTATTCATATCCGTTGCTTCTCTTCTGCACGTGTTGTATCTTCTACTTCACGGTATATGTAGGCTTTTATAAAGTTTAGTCCTACAACATAGTTCAATACATCACTTTTACCACGAAATCCTCTAATGCTCTCGCCAGAATAGCCGTAGAGTATTTGTACCTCTTGCTCCTTCGCACGATTCAATGTAGCCTTAAAAGTATCAAAGGCGGGTGGAATAGGGAGTTTTTCAGTATCCACCACATCTTGGCACTTTGCCGAATACCACTTCATAAACGTCGAACACGCAATATTAAAGGTAGCCATTACTATTTTTCGTCTACGCTGGAGAATACACGTCTGAGATCCAGGGCTTGCTGTGATCAACTGAGCACGCAGGGAAGAGATATGCCCAGGTAGTAGCAGGAGTCACGTGATCAATCATACAGGTGGGCAGAGCTTAGAACTTTCTCCTGTACACACGCTTGGCGGGTACCTCATCGTCGTTCACGGTTCTGTGGGAGAAGAGAAAAGCAAGACTCTAGAATATAAGGGTCATCACTTAAATATTTATTATATTTTGTAAATGAACCACTTAGGAGTGTGACGTGTTAGAAATGGATTCTGTAGGAAAATTCAGGTTCAGGAACCCATCCACATGTATTATATCTGGCCCTACAGGATGTGGAAAAAATGTGTTTATGCTTAAAATCATTAAAGAAAAGGGAGAGATGTTCTCAAAATTTGTGCATAAAGTTATATGGTGCTACTCGACGTATCAATCAGTGTTCAACGAGTACCAAGATGATATTTTGTTCCACAAAGGTGTATATGACGTTAATTCGTTAAAGGGAAATGAACATAGTCATTGTAATTGACGATCTCATGTTGGAGATGGATAAAACGTTTGCCGAGACATTTACAGTATTCTCCCACCAACTTAACATAAGCGTGTTTTTCATCAATCAGAATCTATTTTTCAAAAATAGATACATGCGCGATCTGTCGTTAAATACACAATATCTAGTTTTATTCACGCAACGAAGAGATGTATCACAAATTGGAGTAGTAGCCAATCAAATGTTCCCGAATCAGCATAAGGAGTGTTTGTAAGTTTATAAAGAAGCTACAAGCCCGCGTTACAGATATTTGCTTTGCGACCTTCATCCGCGAAACACGTTTAGGGTGCTTCTAAGAAGAAATATATTTCCAAACAAGCCTGAAACGGTGTATATTCCAGAATGACAAAGAGGCTAAAGAAATACCATGACTTAATAAAAATCTATCATCGACTGCCCCGGGCACTGAAGCAGATGTTTGCTAAAAATATTGACTCCGACTTTTTAAAATGCATCTGTGAAATCTGGCTTAACGTTATATATTGCAATGCATCAATGAAACCCCCTCAGAAGTCTCGCCTACGCCGTCACAAGAACATAATACGTGCACTCGCTCGTAAAAGTCAAACTGTATGGAAGAAAAAACGAATTATTGTACAAAGAGGAGGGTCATTCCTCCACAATTTATTTTCAGCTTTGGGACCTTTACTGACTAGATTAATATAATGAAGAAAGTGGTAGTGATTCCACACGAGGTGTATGCTTCACTGCAAAATTCAAAGAATCCAGACACGGATCTAGATCCCCGTAAAAGCAGGCTTAAAAGAATGGAAAGCGAATTGTTAACACTATTAAACAGTGAAAAAACACCTGATGAGAAAAGAATCTTATATCGTGAAATTTCTTCACGAGTACGAAAATTATAAGAACCCGACAGAGATTACCTTGGTTATTAGGCACAGCAAGGGGAACGATGGACATGGTGACATAGGACCTGTGTCCGACGACACAGCTGACCAACCAAAGATTAATGGGTCGGCCACACAACATATCGAGGATGTATTAAAAAGCACCCTCCCACATACATTGAGGAATAAAGGTTTAAGTCTTTATAATCTATTGTATGAGGACCCCACCATAAAATGGACCGATACAGGTGAGATCATTGTGGAAAGAGCAAAGGTACAGGGATCGAATATCGTAGACATCGTCCATGATCTGGTGAGAAAGTGGGAGAAGCCCTCACCATCAGGATGGAATCATATTAAAGCAAGACTACAACAAATAAATGCCCCCAAAACAATACTAGGAAATCTGAACAGGTTAAAAGACATAGAACATGCATCGCACGTGACACAATTGAAGACGCCATCACCCCCGGCGGTAACACCTCTGAAGAGGAGAAAGAAGAGGTTAAACAACGATCAACCCTACCCACGTGCCTCTAAAATACGCAAATGGCTAACATATTAAGAAGACGTTATTATGATATTTTTAGTCCAGCCTCCTACGGAGGCGTAGATAGACTATACAGGAGTATTTACGGAGTAGGGAAAAAAGATGTTGAGAGGTTTTTGCGGGAGCAGGATGCTTATACACTTCATAAACCTGTGAGAAAAAGGTTTAAAACAGCCAAGACAACAGTTCTTCGATTGACTCTATTTGGCAAGCAGATTTAACAGACATGCAAAGATATTCAGTGTATAACGATAGTTACCGCTACATTCTATTCATAATAGATGTATTCTCTAGATATCTGTGGCTAATTCCTCTGAAAAATAAGTCGCTTGAAACAGTTGCTAAAGCCACCAAAACTTTAATGTTGAAAGAAAACAGGGTTCCTGGCTATTTTTGTACGTATATGGGGAAAGAATTTATAGGCTGAGCTTTTCAGAACATGTTGACAGAGTTTAATATCAGCTACTACACTACCAATTCTATACATAAGACATCTTTAGCTGAAAGAGTTCAACGTACCATAAAGGAACGCATGCACCGCTATTTTACACATAAAAACACATATAGATTTCTAGATATTCTGGAATCATTGGCCTCATCCTACAACCGCTCACACCATCGCACGATTGGGACAAAACCTAACGAAGTTTTAGAAAGAGGTACGCGCCCAGAGGTGAGAAGAGATGAAGTGCCACCACCACACTCTACACATTTCAAAATCAATGATTATGTAAGGCTGTCGCGTTCGGGAAATAAATTCGCGAAGGGATTTGAGCAAGGATGGACACGCGAGATTTTTAAAGTTAGGGCTAAGAAATCTAAAGACGAGATAATGTTGTATTACGTAGAAGATTTGAATGGGGAAGAAATCGCAGGAGGCTTTTACCGCGAGGAGTTGTAGAAAGTGCCTTTTAATTTAGGAAAAAATGTGTTTTAAATTGAGAAAATTTTAGGAAGCAAAGGTTCAGGAAAGAGAAAAATGTACCTGGTGAAATGGCTAGGATACCCAGAAAGCTTCAACACCTATATAAAAGCTGATGCAATAATGAAGCTTAAATAGTATGCAACATGGCGCCTAACCGTTTCTACGTCACACTCCCGTCCTCCTTGTCCCTGTCTGTACACCCTAACAACACACTCGCCAACTCTGTAACAGAACCCCACGGACCCATTAAATTCGGTCGTGATAGGTATGAGGTGGGTATATGCGAAATTGAGTTGAATACCTTTTTTTTAGTACAGTGCGTTCGAAAAGTCTCTCCGCAGTCAACGTGCTGCAGCCAGTATATGCGCGATAAGACAGTTTCAGCCAGTTTAAACTCGATCACGTCATTAGTGTGTGTCGTGGCAATAGTGTGTCGATAGCTTGGTAAAAAAATGTGTGTGCATCTTTGTCTGTGAATATGTTAACAACCGAGGAACGAATATTTTTAGCTGAGTATGTGTTTCGAGCAGGCGATAAGTATACAGATGCTGTGAAACAAAAATTTCGTGAGAAGTTTCCGGATTCCATTGTTCCACATCGTGATACTCTACGCGATTTAATCCGTAAATTTCGGATAACCGGTTCGGTGACAGATGCAGTTAGAAGTGGTAGACCTACTGTTTTATCGGAGGACAAACTTTTGGACATTTCTGATAAGATGTTGAAAAGCCCCTCTAAATCAATAAGAAAATTGGTTCAGGAGACTAACGTCGCTGTAGGTACTGCGCACAAAGCTGTAAGACAAGAACTGAAATTATTTCCATACAAAATGTCGGCCGTGCAAGAGTTAAAAGCGAATGATCACGAGAAGAGAGTGTATTATTGTGAGTGGTTTCAAAATTTCATAAGAGATAAAGGAATCGGTGTGCTGGATGAAACCTTTTACACAGACAAGGCGTGGTTCCATCTGTCAGGCTACATAAACTCACAAAACAGTCGTTTGTGGAATTCGTAAAACCCTCACGCTATTCATGAAACACCATTGCACGACCAGAAAATCGGCGTTTGGGTTGCAATATCAAGAAAGCGAATTGTCGGTCCCATTTTCTTTGAGAACACGATAAATGCTGAACGATACTCCAGAAATTCTGTATCCATTTATTAGACAGCTAAACGAAATGGAAATACTGAATGCATATTTCCAGCAAGATGGGGCCACGGCACACACTGCTCACCTTTCGATGGAGCTACTGCATGATGTGTTTCGGGATCGCATAATTTTAAGGGGGCTTTGGTCTCCACGATCCCCATACCTTACGCCGCCCGACTATTTCTTGTGGGGAGCAGCAAAAGGTGTTGTTTATAAAGACCGCCCGAAAACAATTCAGAACTTAAAAACCGCAATATCCACTTACATTGCTTCATTATCAACCAACACTTTAAAAAAAGTGTTTGACAACAAGTGTAGACGAGTTGCTCTGTGCCTGCAAAATGGTGGAAAAAACTTTCAACACATGCTGTAAAATCAAAACGTTATGTAATAAAATCACTAAATCATGGTTGAATGAAGACATTGTAGTTTTTCAATTTCCTATGCGCTTAACATAGCACTGTGGAGAGACTTTTCGAACGCACTGTATTAATTATAAAGAACCCGTTTTACGATTCTTAGAGACTGCAATGAGTGTGAAAAAGCCGGGGTAACTCGGGATGAAACCATGCGTACCGCTCAGACTGGGGATGCACGGTATTACAGTACAGAAGTAACACTAGGAACGGGTCACAATGGTGAGGCCGAGGATGTTGTGAGAGACTTAAACGTATGTTTAAAAAGCTCAAATCTTACGGGCAACTTAGTATACGAAATCGTAAACAATGATCCCCATGCATGCACTGTGGCCTAAAATCGCAGGCTAACCGAAATATTAAAGACCAAAGAGAGTTCAAAATTATGACCGATGGACGATATCGATCAGTCATCCAAAGAGATACATTTCACGAGGCACAACACGACTTGTCCAGCCTAATGTATCAGTTGAAATTGGAGAAAATGGTTGACCAGGCACGCCTGCTGCGCATAGCGCACATCCCCAACCATAGAGGAAGGAGTTTGAGTATTACATATGACAGGCCCCATTATGTGAATGTCGCAGCTAATCTACTAACCAATATCTCAATATATATAAGAACGATTGAGGGAAAAAATTTCCCATTCGGTAACGGGAGCTTAACAGTGAAGCTGCACTTTCGATGCACTGAGTTGTAATGGACAGAAAGCCTTTCACAGTCTATTGGGGTATGAGATACTAGCGTGGTAGTGGACTTGGATCCATTTTTTCAACCATACTACGTACGGCTGTCCCCTTGCTGAAGAGGGGTGCCAGATGCCTCGGAAGGAAAGCGTTACAATCAGGTCTTAACACAGCAGAAGGCATATTGGTTGGGGCTAACCTAATGAAGCTCTAAAAAGACACTTAAAGCGTACACGGGACGAAATCGTCAAAGATGCAAAGAGAAAAGTGCGTGGTGGTGGAAAGAAGGACTACAACCACGTGGCATTAAATGTAAAAGGATATCAAAATAGAAGTGTTCTAAGCGAATGAAACCTATGGTTGACCATTTTTGACTGATATAAGCTAAGGACATTGATGTCATGAATCATAGTTTGTTTACTACTTGTCAAGAGAGGAGGCACTATTTCTAACTCGTCATGGCACGCTTCATCCATCCGTGTAGTTCACAATGTTGCAAATCGGAGCTGTCCCTCTTTGACATGCCTCCAACTGAAGTTTCTATTGAACACAGTGACTTTATTACAATTAACCCTTTAAACACAATTAGTTCCCCGAGTGCTCCTATAGAATTCGTGATACCCAGCTAAGGCCCTTACTTTTTTGACCCAAGCTGCGTGCACATGCACATGCTGTATACCCTGAAACAAACTTTCTGCACTCCTTATTCAACCAGTTTGACGTATATTTAAATCAGGTCAACATATCGGCAGGAACGGGGTACTACCACCTACGATCCTATCTGGAAAATGTGTGCTGAACGTTTCCAAAGAAGCGAAGGATACCTTTTTAAGTGTCGAGGGCTATTATCAAGCTGAGACGAAAGTAGTATAAAGGACAAATTTAAAAATTCTAAAAAGACAATATATGAGTGTTTTGGACCCTGCATACAGACTTCATATTCCAGGAGAAATTGCTTGTGAACGGGGTGGATATGAAAATAAAGCTCACCCGCACGAATCCTGAGATCTGTTTAAATATGGATGCTCATCAAGAAGAGGGAGCAAAGCCTGTTGTGATTCACATTATGGAGACATACCTCCGCTTACGGCGAGTGAAATTAAGTTCACCAAAACAAATAGAAATTGAGAAAAATTTACTAAACGCCACAGTAAAATACCCAATTAACAGAGCATAGATCAAACTATACACGGTGCCATCAGGGTTGGCATCGAAACAGCTAGAAAACATCGCCATGGGAAGTCTACCTAAAAGGATATTAATTGGAATGCATGACCATGCTTCGGTGAATGGAAAATATAAAAAGAGTGCCTTTAAATTCGAGAATTTCGGCCTTAAAAATATAACTCTATACGTTAATGGCATTGCGTTGGGCGGGGCTATAGATATGGATTATTCATCAGACGCTGTTTTCCTGCTTTGCGCGAGAGCATATAGTAATCTTGCCCTACTGCAGGTGATTGTGATGAGCTCGGTTTTGGGATAATGCAGAAAGAATTCATCGATCAATTTAACCTTTATTCGTTTGAAATCACACCTGACTTATCTGCTAGTATAAATACACACAACAGAGTGGAAACAACTCAGTCAGATTGGAATTCGCCAAGCCTATAGACGCACCTATAAGTGTACTAGTTTACCTCGAGTCACAAGCCCTAATAGAAGTAGACAGATTTGGGAGAGTTGTCACTGACTTTTAAAATGGATGCGAATACACTTCAGAGAGTAATGAAAAGTGAACGAATCACACGTTCCAAATTTATCGGTGTGTTTGCGAAGAATGAAACATTGAAATTGCCATCTACGAGAAATTGCGGTAGCCTTATTGTGAACACAGATGTTATTGGTAGTGAAGGGATTCATTGGTTTGCAATCTATTTTAAAAATAGGGACCGCATGTACTATTTTGATTCACTCGGCACTCAACCCTGGAGTGTCCCTGTTATTGTAAAATTTCTCGATCAGATGCATATCCCCGAAGTTGTATGGAATCCCTTCCGGCTACAAGGATATTTTAGTAATACGTGTGGGATGTACTGCCTTTCATTTCTCATGCATATGTCACGTGGTAAAGAATTTATAAATTTTAAAAAATTATTCGACCCCTGTCACACTCAACGAAACGACGAAATGGTATGCAGACAGATATAAAGCCGTTTTCCGATTGTGCGCGCTCGTTGTATAGTATGATGTTTTCTTCGTGTATACATATATTTGTAACCAATAATGTTAGTTTGTATATTCTGTAGTTTAAGATGGTTATTGTACTAAAAACATGATTTCTTTAATTTAATAAATTGATGAAAATACATTGTCTTCCCCGAAAAAAAAGATGGAAACAAAAAAAAATACTTACATTATTTCGTTAATGATGTGACAATCGTTGGGTTGACTGCCCGGTAAATCTTCTACCTCCGTATTCAGGTCCACGACATGGGTTTCTTCAAAACGAAAAGATTGTATAACACGTGTCAAATCCTCATCGGACCTTAAAGGAGAAAGAGTAATTCATTAGTTCATACTGAATCTTTTTTAATAAAAACCCAAAACATATGCAGAGTATACATATAGTAAGAGTATTAAAATATGAAGATATCTTTGATCCGATCAGAGAAGTTCCTTTAAGAGAAAATGCCGAATAACATTTATTACGGAATTTATAAAATTATTTAAAACATGCAAAGATTGCTATAAAAAATTCAATGAATCAAAACAGGACTTTACATAATATTAATTGCAAACTAATCTATAATTGCGTATACCTAAATTAAGCATTTTTAATGTGTTGAGATGAATTACTGCAACCCTTCATATATATGATGAAATAATCCAGAACAGTGCTCTTTCTCCTAATGACAGGCACATTAAATAAATAACAAGTTTGCGAACAATTGGCTACAAAAAATAAAATTACAGGCACTTACATTTCTACGGCAATCTTGATATAAATCCGGTAAACTGTAAAGTTCTTGATTCATGGCGGAAGGAATGTTAATTCACTGGTGAAAATAACTACTATGACTCTCAGCTGAAAATATTTCCTTTTATATGCATGATCCCCAAGCACCACCCCAAAAGTCTAATAGGCGGTTCGTAAGTTTAATGATTGGTTGTCAGTGTAACTGGGCGGGGCTATGATAAATTTGTGTACCACTCGTAACGCCTATATTACGGGTCCACGCTTTGGACGTCCTGATTGGTCGACTAATGGTGTCTTTTCTTCTCTACGTAGATTTAATGCTCACAGCGTGTATTGCCACTTGCAATCTCTACCTTGACAATATTTGCATTTGCGCCCATGCTATTCTCGGCTTTCCCCTTTTAGAACCCACCCCTTTATGCAATATCCCTCGCCCCTTTGCAACATTGATCAACATTTGTCATCTCTATTACGACAATATTTTACATTATTGTTATTTGCGGTCATACTATTCGTTCCTCAACTGTGGTTCATGTATTCGGTTTGACTTTTTACCTGCCAATTCTTGCGTAGGAGTGTGATTAAATTGTGTTTAGCTCGTGAAAATGAATGTCTATTTGGGTTGGTAGATAAATGGGCGCCCTAGGTATCCTAATGGTTAAGACGCTGGGGTGCTGATCGGTGGTTGAGAGATCGAGTCCGGATGGTAATTTCTTGGTACATACAATCCCTGATGAGCCGGGTGTACCTATGTGAAGTGGAGAGTAAAAGAAGCCAACTCACTACTTCATCCTCGAGAGGAGAAACGATTAGCTTAATCGAATCATCGCAATTAAAATAATAATAAACCTTTCCATTTTTTCATTCATTCATTTCATTTCATTAACAGACAATGACTATGGAGAAGATACCAAACAAACTACACGCAAAGAAAAATAGTTCGGATTCAACGTTAAACTGTAAGTCTAAGGCGGGTGACAAGCTTGATCTTTGTCAAAATGAACAATTCGGATGGAAAACCGATTTAGCTTATTATTGCTTGCACCACCCTATGTATATATATATATATATACAGTGGTGTAGTGCTAAATAAAGAAGTGAGGGAACGCATTTTGAAAGTGTTACTCAGATGCGGGGGGACAATGGCGAGCGCGGCGAGCCCATACAGCTGGGGTCCGGGGGCACTGTAAGCCCCCGGGAAATCTTTTGAAATCTGACCAATTTCAGGGATATTTTGAGGTCATATGCACTGGATATTAGGATATATTCCAAGGTTGAAGATGCAGTATTTCCAGTGTCATTAGATTTACGACATCCAGTACGATCAATAAAAATAGCTAACAACTGGAATGATTAACTAAAAAAAGTTAACAACTGGTACGCCGTGGTGACTGTTTCACCAGATCTTTATAGGCTAGCATTGCCTCAGTCGAAGCTAAAAGAAATGAAGCAGTTAATGATTCTTTCTCATATTTCTTCTAGGGGTGGGAATTAAAATTTCATGACGTTAGAGATTTGTAAGTTCGGATTTATTTGAAATAGTGAGGGAACGCCGTTCCGTCTATTAAAAAAAGTAAGGGAACGCCGTTCCCACGCGTTCCCACAGCACTACACCACTATATATATATATATATATATATATATATATATATAAATAAAGGGTGTCAGGAAATGATTGCCCCCCCTGTACAGAAGAAACTGAAAGGAATAGAAAAAAACAGACAAAACCACGCGAAAGAGCGTTTAATTTTGAATAAAAAACACTTGTTTTAATATCGGGTGTTGCCCCCATTTGCAGCTCTGACGGCCATTAATCGACGGGGGTATGATCCCAGAAGTGTCTCAAAGAGATCGGTATCATGACTCATTTCTTCAAGGACTTCGTTGATCTTTGCAGTCATAATTTCTGTTGAATACCGATTCTGAATGGGTTGTTCCAGCATTAAGGACTCCACCCGATCCTTCATGATGGATCCGACATGTTCACAGACATTAAGATCGGGAGAATTGCCAGGCCATTCATTATTTCCGAAAAAATCAATGTTATTGTCCTTAAGCAGTTGTTGAGTCGCAAGTGCTTTCATACAGGGGGCTTTGTCGTGAAGAAAGGTTGCCTGTTCAACATCCAAAACACACTCGGGGTCTTTCAAAAACGGAATTACATGTTGGGCTAAAATTACATTTCGAAAATAAGGCCCATCCCAACTGGTTCCTCTTGGTTTGATAACCCAGATGAGCTTCCGAATAGAGAACATAATGAAAACACCCACACATGCTGGATTTTTTACTATTTCTCGATACTTCTGGTCGTCTGGGACTTCATCAGTTGTTGTTGCCCAAACCCGATCATTCTGAAAATTTGGTTTTCTGGAGACATAAACGAAGAATTCATCGCTGACAACCAAGTGAAGGAAATCGTCTTCCGTCCATTCCTCAAGATAATCACAAAACCATGGCCGATCTTCAATATTAAGATCACTCTTCCGTGGCTTAGCTATTTCATGCCAAGCACTCAAGCCTTGGCGAACTCGAAATTGATGCACAAGTTGCCGATTGACTATCTTACCACGACGGATAAGTATCTCTTTCGCTACCTCAGAGCAGCTCTTCTTTCGGCGCCGTGATGCAGCAAGCACAATGTCTTTCGATTCTTGAGATAATTTCTCCGGTCTTCCTCCTCGAAATTCTGTTTCACAATCTTCAGGATTCTTATTCCAATTCCTTTTGACAAAGTCTTCTGATCTTTTTAATCTCTCAGCCACCCAGTGTCGAGTTATGAAAGTTGCACCAGCTTCCTTTGCTTCACGAAATGTGACAGCTCGAATGCGGTCAAGAACTCGCTTTTTCTCTGAATCGTTCAAAATAGATGATGCCATGGTTTCTGTGGGGAAAAAAATGGTAAGAATTAAAATCACAGGAATAGAATACAATGGTTTTTATTCAGATTTTAACGCTCTTTCAAGTGGTCTCGCCGGTTTTTATCTATCTCTTCTAGTTTTTGCTCTACAGGGGGGGGCAATCATTTCCTGACACCCCTATATATTGTTGCATTGGAAATATGATAAGGAAACTCATTACTTAATCAAAGGCTAATTTAGCCTATTGGAAAACAATCACGTGATGCTTAGGTATATATTTATGTTGTTTTAACTTCATTATGATAATAACAATGATGAACACAATAATAGGAGTGTAGGGAGGTTTTCTTAAGCTGTATGGTTGAAATTAGGCCAAATGGACCTTTGCGGTCACTCAGTGATTCACCTGTTTCGAGCTTATACCGTTTTTTCTTCCATTCCTCGAATAAAAAGTTTTAACGAATGCCTTCCTTTCGAATTAGAGGTAAAATGAATATTATTCTTGCAAAGAATGAATTAATATGAATTAATATTATGAACGAATTTTTCATTCATTACGGACAATAATCTATGTTTTTCACTCCACCTTAGACATACAGTATATACAATAGACACACGGGGGGCTTATGTTTGAATGTAATCTAATTTTTAACAGTGATTTCGATATAAAGTCAATAATGTGTGTGTGTGTGCCGTCTTCAGTTTTTCGAGCATTAACTCTCTCTCACTCTCTCTGTATAAATAGAAATTAGATTCAGTTAGATATATAGAAAGGATTGTCAAAAGTAAATAGACACAGTATACATTCTAAGGTGTTAGAATAAATGAAAGCGTTTCATGAATTATAGGTAAATTAAATATTATTCTTAGAGAATATGTTATTGGAATAATGTACAATGTAAAGAGTCCTGTGTATTTCTTTTGTTATTAATATTAAGTTGAACAATTTCTTTTGCTAAGCAAATTGTCTAGTGTATTTCTTTTATTGTTAATATTGGGAATCGTTTACATTAGTTCTCTTGCTGAACAACTTTAAGGAGGAAGTCGATCTTGCCTTTAATAAATAAATAAGTAAGTAAGTGGAAACTCGTCTAAATTAAGTTAAAATAAATGGCGCAACCTGGCAACTCAACCTAATAATGTATACCTGAACAATTAAAAACACTATTTGGCAACTCATGTAAATAAAATTAAAATAAATGGTTGTATCTAGCAACTCACCCTAATAAGGTATACCTGAACAATTAAAAAACACTATTTGGCAACTCATCTAAATAAATGCTCTCTGGTAACCCCAGCATATATAAATAAGTGGTATCTGGCAACTCACGACCCTCTATATAACCGCTGCTTGGCCCCTGGACGTTCATAATTCGTCGACTCCGGTGGAATAAAGAACTCTCTCTCTCTCTCTTCTTTTAGGTTAAGGCTTAGGTTAGGTTTCCCTTTGGGGGGTGAGGACATCCCACCTTCTCCCCAAAGACCTCCTCCTTCTCCTTTCTCTTCCTCTCTTGGGTTAAGGCTACCCCTTTTGGGGGAGGTCATCCTCCCTTCTCCCCCCCCCGAAGATCTCTCCCCTCTCCCCCTTGGCAGCATTGAGTTGTTGCATAACCCTTCCCCCCTTTGCAGCATTGATGGTGCACAACCCCTGCAACAATGATGTTGCATAACCCCTTTGCAACATATTGCACCATTTATCAACATCGCGTTGCAACATTCTTGCACTCGTCCATTTTGCGCCCATACTACTACTGTTCCGAAAGTCTAGCACAGAGCTTTCCAAACTGTGTGTCGCCAATACCTCCCAGGTGTGTCACCAAATTTAGTTAATTATTTTCAATTTTTTTGTATTTTGAAAATTTTGATTTTTGTATCAACAAAATCGGCTACAAGATAAACCACCTAATGAAAAATTATCTGATATTTGATATTTGATAACAAAAATTAATTAGTGTGTCGCCAACGTGAAAAGTTTGGAAAGCTCTGGTCTAGCATTTCCCGCCTGGCTCCGTCTGTAGCCTACGTCGCCCGCGTTTCATTCGTACCGACCTCTCAAAGTCAAGGCCCCATTCCTTTTCGACTCAGAAATAAGTAGGTATTCTCATACAAATAATCCACTGTACTTCATATTATTCGAGATTTATTTTCTTGTAACCCAATCATTGTAAAGTATTCAGTTGTATTTATTTTGTAGCATTTGTACTTTGTAAAATTCATTGTCTTTTCAGTAATTGTCGAATAATTTATTTGTGGTTAACTTTATTACTAAGCACAAAAAGTGATAAACATTACAGTCACTTCTGATATTTACAAATTGTAATTACAAACAAATTGATGACCAATAATAGTAAATTTATATCTTGATTCATATCACCACCTTATTAATTATAGCCCACTTACACGTGTCACCCGACAGATTGTGCCATCATTCGTTATATTTATATATGAAAATTATTTCACGAAAGTAACACGTGAAAAATATTTATGATGAATAAAACCACGAAGGAAAGGAAACAGAGAATGGTGCTAGGGGTTGCAGTCGATAAAATATTATCGATAATTTATCGATAAATGAAAGTCAACTATCGTATAATTATCGAGCAGATTTATCGATAATTTCAGATCACTTCCTGATTTTTTAAGTTTACGCTAAATGAACAAATTTTCTCTTGCAAATGAGATTTATTAGAAATAAAAAACGTAAGTAAGTCCTCTATGTTCAATGCAGGCAGTGAATTCGCATTGTACGAAGTAAAGAAAAAGAGAAACGAAGATCTAGATCGATTGTACGATGCATTAAGGACCATCAAGCCTACAAGCTGTGAAGCAGAGCGTGCATTTTCTTCAGCGGGAATTTTCATAACGAAGATTCGATGCAGTCTCTCTCCAGCCACTATTAATGCCTTATGCTTTTTGAAATGTTACTTCCTTAATAAGGATAAAAAACTAAAATCTGTTTAAATAACTATGGCTGTCACAATGTAGAATGATCTCATTAAAATCTGTTGTTATAATTTTGCGATTTTCTTCTATTAATCACACAGCTAATTTAATTAGAAAATTTATCGATAATTATCGATAATCTGAATTTTTTTCAATCATTTATCGATAAATGGACTTTCGATAATTTGCATCCTATAAATGGTGCTCAAGCGCTTTCGTCTAATAACATCCTCAGGAACACTGAAGTAAATAAAGAGTTCGAGACTATATATAGGTCACAAAAAAAAAATATATATATATATATATATAAACTCTCCAAATGGCTTGTCAAAGTCTTGTCCCCCATTCTCAGAACTATCTCTGATTCACATGTAAAAAATTCCATGGATCTTACTGAAAAATTGAATAATGTACGCACTGAAACCAACGATAGATTGATCAGTTTGACGTTTGTTCATTGTTTACAAAAGTGCCGATTGACGATATGTTTGACTTTCTCTCCCGAGAATTACATAAGTACGACCTGCCACTACCTGCACACATCGTTTTGGAACTCATTAAGCTTTGCATCAAAGACTGTAAATTCACTTTTAATAGCGAGTATTATCAACAGGTTTTTGGGATGGCCATGGGCAACCCCTTGTCGCCCCTCCTCTCCAATATTTATATGGAGTTTTTGGAAATTACTTACATTCCGAGAATCCTGAGGGTTGGCATCCCATGGTTGCGGTACGGCGACGATATTTCGTGTATCTGGCCCATGAATCGTGACCTGGATGACTTCTTCCTTCAGTTAAATGATCAAGTCCCCTCCATTAAGTTTACTTTAGAAGTGGAACAAGACAACTCAATTCCGTTTTTGGATGTGCGTGTACATAGGGAAAGCCCAGGTTTTAAGTTTAGTATCTATCGGAAAAAAAAAACAATTTGTCCTACGTACGCTTTTACTCTGGACATGACACCCCCATTAAGGCCATATTTTCTTCAATGTTTCTCCGCGCTCTTAGGATCGCCAGTCCGGAATACATCGATGCCGAATTGAAAAAAATCAACGGTATTGGAAGTGATCTGTGCTACCCACCTGCGTTTATGGAATCTTGTCTTAACAAGGCAAAACGAACCTTCTATCGTGTGAATAATAACACTCGCACTTTGTCAAAGAATATTTTAGTACTTCCATTTTTCCCGTGCTTTTTAGGCATTGCTAATGTACTTAAACTTTTGGATATTGATGTAGTATTTTCATATAACAATATTGTGAAAAATATCATAGTAAAAAATAGCCCTACCAATAATTCAGGCATTATCTATAAAATTGGTTGTAAACAATGTGATTCCTTTTACATTGGTCAGACGGGAAAGGATTTGCACACGATTGTAAAACAGCATCAATATTCCGTTAGAACGGGACAGTCGTTCAGTGCCCTTTTTGTCCATTTGTCAGAGTTATCCCACTGTATTGATTGGAATAATGCTTCAGTTTTGTTTCACTCCAGCAACATTGTTAATAGAAATATTCTTGAGCCTGCTATTATCCAACTTACAAATAACTTTAACATGAGCCAAGGTCTTTTTCCACTTGATCCTGTTATTTTGAATTCGTTCAGAACGGATTTAGACAAGAAGGGCAGCGTGCTAAAACTTTGGTAGTTTTCCTTTATAAATTTGTATGCTTCTCTTACAATTTTTATTTTTCAATATATATATATATATATATATATATATATATATATATATATTATTATTATTATTTTTTTTGTAACCTATATATCATTCAGGCATTATTTATAAAATTGGTTGTAAACAATCCATTTGATCTTGTGTTGAATTCGTTCAGAACGGATTTAGACAAGAAGGGCAAAGTGCTAAAATTGGTAATTTTCCTTACAAATTTGTATGCTCCTCCCACAATTTTTATTTCTATATTTATTATACAGGGTGAGTCAAAAGTCTCCATACATAGGCAAAATGGTCATGATAAATAAATGATTTATTTTTTTTATTTTTTTGCAGGTGATGTGCTGAGATGCCTTTGTCCCAAGAAGAGCGTATTGAGATCATTCTTCTGGCAGGATCAGGAGGTTGTCGCAAGGATGCCGAGGATTTTAACAGGAGACACGCCCCCGGCACGCACATCACACACGGCACCGTTGCCAAACTCATTGAGAAGTTCAAGAAGACTGCAAGTGTTGAACACTAACCGAGAAGTGGCCGTCAAGTGTAATGGTGCCCACATAGAGCATATTTTGTGACTTACAAGTGATTGCATAATAAAGTGACCATTTTGCCTATGTATGGAGACTTTTCACTCACCCTGTATATATAGAGTATATATTTTTTTGTGACCTATATATAGTCTCGAACTCTTTATTTACTTCAGTGTTCCTGAGGATGTCAGTAGACGAAAGCGCTTGAGCACCATTCTATGTTTCATTTCCTTCGTGGTTTTATTCATGATATATATATATATATACACACACACAGAGGTTGCATAATTTTGCATAATTTATGCGCCTCGGTGGTGTAGTGGTTAGCGTCGCTGACGACGAATCCATCAGTCCCGGAATCGAGACCCGGTGACGGCATGCTGCGCGCAGCAAAACCCAGCTGTTCATCCTTCCACAAAATAAAGAAATTGGTTGGTAGGTAGAGGGGTACCCTGGGTAGCCTAGTGGTTAAGACATTGGACTGCTGGTGGGGCGTGGTTCGGATTCCACGTTAAACTGGAGGTCTAAGGTGGAGTGACACACTTGATTCGTCAGAATGAACAATTTCGGGCGGAAGCTAAACCAAGGTTAACCAAGGTCATATAGTATATAAAGGCTTGTCAAAAGTAAGTAGACACCTTCGGTCTTTCCATATATTTGATCTGACAATAAAAGTTAATAAATAAAAACATACTTATTGAATCAATATATTTAGAATTGTGTTGGTTTCCCCTTTCCATTATGTAAAGCTGATACGTTCTAGCATTCCATTGATGAGCTCTGCCATTTGTTCTTGAGAACAATTATTATATATATATATATGGGATTGAACTCAGAGTTGTCCCCTGAGGTTTTTTTCATGATACACACAGACCGTGCATGGAACAAGGAACTCTTCTGGGAAAATTAAATCCACTATAGTTCGAATAAGTAATGGTAAATGACAAACACTATAGCTTTTTCTTCTTCATGATGTTTTCTGTGTATCATATATATATATATATACAGGCCCGTATCCAGGGGGGCCAGAGGGGTACGTGCCCCCCCCCCCCCCCCGAAATTTCGCGAAAAAATATTTTTTTGAAGGGTTTTAATTTTTTTGCTTAATAATATAATTTTGTATAAGACGCTGCTGAACGTCAAAAGAAGAGCAGCGTAGTCAGCAAAAATTTAATGTAAACAAGGGTATTTGAGTCTAGCAAAGCTAAAGTAATGTTATTTTTGTGAGTTTATATGTGGTGTGTTGGTGGAATGCATAGCTACCGGCATAGCCGCTGGCTGTCAAAACAGACCAGCGTATTGTTGGTTATGTGGATTGTACTTGTGCTAGTCTTAGTTCATATAGGTGTATTATTTTCGTATTAACTTGAGTGTTCTCATCTTTTCAGAATTAATGAAGAAGATTACTTCATTTTTTGTGCCGATTAAGCGGCAGAGAATTGATACTACTGAAGGGCAAAGTTCCCAAAGTGAAAATATTGTCCTAACTGAATGTGATACTACAGAACAAATTACAAATTTATAAGTGAGCAATCCCATTGAAAATGAAAACATCCAGGTGGCGGGAATTTTTTTTTTGTGTAAAAAATGCCAAAAAATTATCTTCCCACTGAATCATATTACATTACAAATTGTTTGTTCTGTAAAATAATTTACAGTTCGTCGCATTTCCTTCCGTTGATTTTAGTTCTACAGAAATAAAAGTTTGCTTTTGAATATGGAATAAAATTTTGATTTCAGAGACATTCATTTGAATTTTTTTTCTGAGCTTCATTTCAACATCATTTACTTGCAGTTAATGAATTTAAAGTAACGCCACCCTATGCACCCTCAATGCTCCTAAGAAGAGCTATACACACTATTATCTATTTTCTGAAGTTGGTGTACCCCCCCACGAAAAAAATCCTGGATACGGGTCTGTGTATATATATATATATATATATATATATAGAGGGTGTTTGAAAACTTTCTGTACAAATTGTAATGGGGGATAGGCAACACCAAGACAAACCCTTTTCGTCTATAAGTGTATGTCCGCTGACGTCACCATTCGGCGCGAGAGGGCGCCGCTGCAATTGGCTAAAAGGTGAAGTGGGCTAGACTCGCGCTTGCCGCGGGCATTCTTAAATCGGACGTAGTACGCGTAACATGTTTATTTAAAGAAGGCATGTTTATTTAAAGAAGGTGCTGAAAGTTGCGACCGGTAGCATCAATGCATGCCCGACAGCGTCGAAGCATTGACCGACGTACACGTCGAAAGATTCCCGGCATTTCGGGAACAGTTCCAGCGGCGACAGCGATTCTTGCTACGAGGTCTTCTTCTGAGTAAATGGGAGTCTCGTACACGAGGTTCTTCATGTGTCCCCACAGGAAGAAATCGAGGCATGTTAAATCGGGCGATCTCGGTGGCCAGGCTACGGGCCCACCCCGGCCTATCCATCGGTCCCCAAAAGTGGCGTTCAGATAATCCCGCACATCGTTGCTGGAGTGTGCTGGGGCCCCGTCGTGTTGAAACCACATTCGTCTACGAATAGCCACGGGAACATCTTCCAGCAGTTCCGGCAACGTTTCTTCAAGAAATATCCGATAAACCCGCCCGTCGAGTCGGGCAAGCAGCAGGTACGGCCCAATCAACTTGCCATGGACGATATCCGCCCAAACATTGACGGCGAACCGTTCTTGATGAGCATGCACCCGTGTAGCAATGTGGATTGCGTGCGCCCCACGTGAGAATTGTGCATGTTAAACACACCCTCACGTGTGAAACAGGCCTCATCTGAGAACAGCACATAAGCCGGAAAATTAGGCTGCACCGCTGTCTGCTACAGAAACCAGCGTGCGAATTCCACACGAAGAGGGTAATCCCGAGGTTGTAATGCCTGGACTCTCTGACGATGAAACGGATGCAACTGCTGCTCGTGCAACACTCTCCAGACCAGGTCGTGGTTCACACCGAGGATACGTGCAACACCTCGCGTGCTTGCGCTTGGATTGTCCTCAAATCGCCGTAGGATTTCTTCTTCCATGTCAGGAGTGCGCACGTTTCTCTCCCGACCAGTGTCATCCATGTTTGCATGGAATGTTCCAGTTTCTCGCAGTCGCCGATGCAAATGCGGAAACGTTTGGTGGTTTGGCACACGTCTGTTTAGGAAGCGCTGTCGGTACAACCTCACAGCAGCTCTTCCGTTTCCATTGGCAGCCCCATACACCATATGCATGTCAGCCATCTCAGCAGTCGTGAAGCGCTACATGTTACGCGTACTACGTCCGATTTAAGAATGCCCGCGGCAAACGTGAGTCTAGCCCACTTCACCTTTTAGCCAATTGCAGCGGCGCCCCTCTCGCGCCGAATGATGACGTCAGCGGACATACACTTATAGACGAAAAGGGTTTGTCTTGGTGTTGCCTATCCCCCATTACAATTTGTACAGAAAGTTTTCAAACACCCTGTATATGAAGAAGGAAACCATTCTTCAGGAAGACGTAAATTTGTATTTCTTAACACCAATACAGTTTCTGCTCCTCTCGAGACTTTGTCAATTACGCATTACCAATTAACAAGGACTCGCGAGGAGTCGAAACTGTATTGGGTGTTAAGAAATAAAAATTTATATCTTCCTGAAGAGGGGTTTCTTTCTTCATAATTCGTTGCGACAATGCGTTATTTTACATATATATCGGGTCGACAAAAAAAGGGGAGACCACGGACTTTGGCTGTAAAATCCAAAGTTATGTTCAGATTTCAATATTTTTTTCAAACCCCACAACTAAGTAAATTTCCTATACGGTGAGCGGATTTCAAATAAAACTAATGAAAATTACGGATTTATTGAACATTTCTTCATGCCACTGGAAATTCTCCATTTACTGTACACTACTGTACTACTGCATTGTATGTGCAGGTAAAAAGTTACAAAGTACTCAGATATGGTGCTACCTTGATGTTAAAAAACTGCTCGATATGTTTACCACGAACTTCTACAACCTTCTTCAGTCTAGGACGGAACTCATCTATGGCTTTATTGATTTGTTCTTGTGGTAGCTCATCCCATTTTTCCAGAAGAAGCTGTCGTAAATGAGCGCCATTTCTTACTTTGACCCGATAAATTCTCTGTGACAAATTTTCCCAAAGGCCGTAATCGCCAGGACTTAAATCAGGACTGTTTGGTGGCCAAATTTAATACCGCTACCTGGTATTATTTAGATATCTCCTGTTTTATCGATTTTCTTGAGAAGCTTGTCCAAACCTCCTATAGTTGGCTTACGTTAATTAAAATCGCTTTAATTATCAACTTGAACCTATGATTAGCAAGATTTTTCTGGAATATTCGCCATAAATCCAATTTCTCAGCTAAATGCTAAAAGATGGCATACAAACTATAAAATTACCTAGTATTAACATACTAAAATTTCAAGGTTCTATGTACCGTATTTGCTGAGATATGAAGGATTTAAAAGGTCTCCCTTTTTTTTTCCCTCTCAATATATTTTATTTTGCCCCACCTTTTTTTTTTCTTTCCAAGTTTCCTTGTAAGTTCCATAAATTTTGTACACAAGTAGTTACATACCTTTTTTACAAGTTTTTATTTTCCACATAGTCTCCATCCTTTTCTACGGCTTTCCTCCACCTCGAAACAAGGGCCTTTATTCCTTGCCGGTAAAAAGTCCGCTGGGTTCCGCTGGGTGGTCTAACACGGTCAAGCGCATTTTTGTGATGGCCTCTCTTGTTTGCAAACTGTTGTGTGGGCTTGTGTTATCGTGCAAATGAAGGACGTTTTCCAGTTTTCTCTCCGGTCGAACTCGTTTTATACTTCTGGAGTCTCTCTCGGGTAGCAATATATGTCTCTGAGTTGATTGTTTATCCTTTCTTCATAATGTCCACCAGAATCATCCCTTTCATGTCCCAGAAGATGGTGCCATAACCTTTCCTGCAGAGGGCCATTTTTAACTTTTTGCGTGCGGATCTGCGTGATGCCATTCCATGGATTGGCGTTTTGTTTCAGGTTCAAAGTGGTGTACCCAAGTCTCATCCCCGGTCACAATTCGTGAAGGGAAGTCATCCCCTTCTGTCTCGTATCGATTCAGAAGCAATTTCTTTTCTTTGGGCTTTGTGATCTTCAGTCATTTGGCAAGGAACAAACCGTGAACACACTTTTGAGTATCCCAGTTGCTGAATTATCGTATTAACACTTCCTTCACTAATTCCTAGCTCCAGTGATAGCTCCTTGTATGTGACGCGCCGATTTGATCGAATGATGCTGTTAGCACATTGCACAGGGTGAGATGTCACAGCCGATGTCGGGCGACCGCTGCGTGGCTCATCATCGAGACTGGCTCTCCCTCTCTCCAATGATCTCACACGTTTAGACCAGCGTCCAACTGTGCTTCGATCAACAACAGCATCTCCGTAAACGTTTTGTAGACGTTTGTGATTATTTCCAACTGTTTCCTTCTCTTCGGTTAAAAACTCGATAACAGCTCTCTCTTTACGACGTACATCACTGTCAGACGCCATTTTCGAAACTGCGTTCGTTTTATACAAGGGCGTTTAAAAAGCAGTTTTATACAAGAAGGGGAGGTTCAAACTGGAAAAATCCGGTTATGTGAAGCGCAGAAAGTTCAAACTTACGGCCCAAATGACATTTCAGCCACATAGCCTAACTAAGAAAAATGGTGGGGCAAAATATATGATGAATGCCCCTAGTATATTGAAAGGTTCGGGGTTTTTCCATGGGGTGGCGTCCCTTCCACGGTGGCCCCCAAATGATAATGATCCATTCATTGCTCCGCTCGTGGTTGAGTGTGAAGAAGTTGCAATTTGTAATTGCACTGAAATTAATTTACAATACGGATGTTATACAACTCTTTCAACACTTAACGGATGATACAATTTATGTGGTAGCGTGACCCAATTTGTCTTTCTTCGTATTACTTTTTCACTTAACTTCAACTTTGGAACTAATATTGTTTATCGTTATATTTTCAAAATTTTCCTTCAATTGCTATTATAAAGCATTAAGAAGATTTAATTTTAAACCACAAATATAAGACCTCCACTCTTTGTCCTACGCGAAGCATGGCCAAACGGATCCTAACATCCTTTGTTCTGTCCGACAAAGATTGTGATTGTGGAGAGGGACGCTTTGTGAAGCGGGTGGAGAAGTGAAGAGTGAAATCATCGGCAGAGGAGTGGATAGGACAGGAAGTATGACTTAATAGATCAGTGATAAATAAAAGGAAAAGAGTGGGTGACAGGACAAACCCTGAGGAACATCACTGTTAAATTGCTTAGGAGGGAACAGTGGCCATCTGCAATCGCAGTTATAGATCGGCTAGAAAGGAAATTAGAGATGAGGTACAGATGAAGGATAGAAACCGAAGGAGGGAAATTTGGAAATTAAAGCTTTGTGCAGACTCTATCAAAAGCCTTTGATATATCTTGCGCAATAGAAAAAATTTCGCCGAAATCTCGAAAGAAGGATGACCAAGAGTATGAGAGATGCAAGATCGCCAGTAAAGCGTCCCTCTGTGCAACCCACACTGATAATCTGAAAGTATCATAGATTGTGAGAGAAGAGGTGTTTAAGAATCTCTTATTAAGGATAGATTCAGAACTTTAGAAAGGCAAGAAATCAAAACATTTGAACGATAGTTGGAGGGTTGAGATCGGTCGCCTTTTTTGGGACAGGCTGGAGGAAAGCGAACTTCCAGCAGGAAGGAAAAGTGCCAGATGAAAGACTAGACGAAAGAGTTTGCCTATGCAGGTGTGAGCACAGAAGCACATTTCTTGAGACAACAGGAGGAACACCATCAGGACCGTACGCCTTCCTAGAGTTAGGTCAGATAGGGCAGAAACAACATGTTTGGAAGAGATTCTAATTTCAAACATAATAAAGTCAGAGGGTGGAGAAGATGTAGGAACAGCGCCGGAATCGTTCATGGTTGAGTTCGAAGCGAAAGTTTGAGCGAAGAGTTCAGCTTTGTGAGGAGAAGAGACGGCAACTAAGCCGTCGGACTGGAAAAGAGGAGGGAAAGAAGAGGAAGTAAAGTTGTTGGAGAGGTTCTTAGCTAGATGCCAGAGAGTGCGAAAGGAATTAGAATTCGATAGGTTTTCACATTTTTTTTCAGATGAAGGATTTTTTGGCGAGTCGACGAACAGATTTTGCATGATTCAGGGCAGAAATATAAGCTAAGTGAGAGTCAGGAGTTGGATGGCGACGGCCGACGGTACCTTCTGAAATCTCCCTTTCTGTTTCGGATAGCATTAGAACAAGCAAAGTTAAACTAAGGTTGTTTTTTGCATTAGTATTAGGAATAGAATGCAGAATGTACTCCATGCCCGAGAGAATCACCTCCATGATGCGCTCAGCATTCTCAGAAGGGCCCCGGCCATGGGAGAAGTAATCATTCCGTGGGAAATTAAAGAAGTAATGCATAAGGGCCTCTCAGTCAATGGCGCCAAAGGCAATAGGACAGGAAACGGATATAAGACTGTGGTCGGAGGAGCCGAACAGAGAAAAAAGTTTGTCAGAGTAAGAAGAAGGATGAGAGGTGAGAAATAAATCCAGATCCAAGACGATCGGGGATACGAGTAGAGTGCTGTACAATCTGCTTTATGTCATCAAGATAGAAAAATTGTAAGCTGGTTCACCAGAGGCGGAAAAGAAGAGGAAGTAAAGTTGTTAAAGAGGTTCTTAGCTAGATGCCAGAAAGAGCGAAAGGAATTACAGTTGGCTAGGTTTTCATATTTTTGTAGGATGAAGGTAGTTTTGGCGAGTAGAAGAACAGATTTTGCACGATTCCGAGCAGAAATATAAGCTGAGTGAGAGTCAGGAGTTGGACGGCTACGGTATCTTATCTCTGTTGCAGATTGCATTAGAACAAGTTAAGTTCAAAATGGTTTGCTGTCAGTCGTCTCAGACACCTGAGTTTCGGTGAGGAAAAGAAAATGAGGTTTAGAGGAGGAGAGGTGGTGTTCAACAGATTGAAAATTTGAGAAAAGGCCACGACTGTTGCAGACATTAATGAAAAGTGAATCAGGCAGAAGCCCAGAACATCTCGAATGAGCGGTAACAGATCCAGCCCCACTGCCAGAGTCTGTATTGCCAGTATCGGCAGCGGGTGAAGCAGCAGTGGGGACATTTATGGTCCCCACCACAGGGGACTCCGAGGCTGTTTTAGTTGATGCCATTTCATTTTTTAATTTTTGAAAGATTATGTAATGTATAAGATGCATATATATATATATATATATATATATATATATATATATATATATGTAGTAAGAAAAAGGAAGAGAAGTTTGTGTTTGAGATCATGCTGGAATCTCAAACACAAACTTCTCGGAAAAAGATCAGCTAAGGAGAACAGTGACAGGAGAAACGGGAGTTCCAGCACTCCTTGTCTTTTGTCTAGCGTCCCTCCCGGAGTACTTCTCTAGTCGATTGGCGTCTTAAATCTCTGGTATCTTCAATATATATATATATATATATATATATATATATATATATATATATATATATATAAAGGGTGATCCAGAGAAATGGGACCCAAAAGAAACCCCTGTAACTCTTAAAGTATAAGTCCTTTTATAAAATCATACGCATCATTCGAAAGAGGATAGTTACAAGTTTGTACAGGATTGTATAGGTTTTGACAATACAAGAAAAGATAAGATACAAAACAAAATAAAAGTGTTAGTTAAAACTAACCCTTCAAGATGACTGCATGGACTGTGGAACAGCTGCGTTTCATAACTGAGCAATATTATGAGCATGGAAGAAGTGTAGTTTCAGCTCAAAGATCTTTCAAGACAAATTTTCAGATGTCAAAATCACCTTCTAAGAAAGTAATCAGTCGGTGTGTCAGAAATTTTTCCCTAACTGGCAGCATTGGAAAAAGAAAACCAACTGGAAGAGTACGCACAGCAAGGATAGACGAGATCATTAACAGAACTCATGAAATTGTACAGGATAATCCTAACATAAGCATCAGACGTGCTTCTCAGCTGTTAGGAGTTGGATATGGAACACACACCGTATATTCAAACAAAATTTAATGCTCTTTCTATATAAAATTCAAACAGTGCAACAACTAAACGATGGAGATTTCGCACGAAGACGACAATTCTGTCAATGGATCCAACAGAAGGTAAATGACACCACCAATGTTCTAGCAACTTTGATTATGTCAGACGAAGCCCATTTTCACTTGAATGGAACTGTAAACAAACAAAATTGTCGTTTCTGGGCAACAGAAAATCCATTGAATATTACCGAAGTCCCGTTGCATAGTCAGCGTGTAACTGTTTGGTGTGGTCTTACTGCATCTCAGATCATAGGGCCGTACTTTTTCGAGGATTCCACCGGAAACACGGTCACTGTAAATGGTGATCGCTACGAAAAAATGTTGACCGATTTCCTTATTCCTAAATTAAGAGATCTTTGTCTAGAAAACCACTGGTTCCAACAAGACGGAGCTACCTGCCATACCACGAGGAACTGCATGGCAGTTTTGCGTCAAACGTTTCCAGGCGAGTTAATCTCAAGCTTTGGAGACGTTGAATGGCCCGCAAGGTCTCCGGATTTTTCTCCCTTAGATTATTATCTCTGGGGATATTTAAAGAGTAGGGTCTACAGAAATAACCCAACGACCTTGCAAGAATTGAAGGCCGCCATCACAAATGAGATACAGGCCATACCACCGCACACTCTTGCAAAAGTGATGCAGAACTTACAAGCGAGAACACTGGAATGCTTGGCAACTAATGGAGCACATTTGAAAGGAGTCATTTTAAAAAATAAATATTTCATACTAAACTTGTAACTCTACTCTTTCGAATGATATATAGTTTTTATGAAAGGAATTAAATATTAAGAATATTTGGCTTTTTTTTATGGGTCCCATTTATCTGGATCACCCAGTATATATGTATAGAAACGACGTAAGTATAGAGGAGCGTTCTGCACACGAGGAAGAGAAATAACGAACAAATGAAAAATGAGGTACCCGCCCGGGAATCGAACCCAGGATCTTCCAATTGCCGGTCAGATATGCTATCCACTACACCACAGGCCTCGATCAGTCAGAAGTCGTAATTCTCCTACATAGGGCAGAAACCAATGCCCTAAGAGGGCACCCTCGTAAATCGTGAATATGTACATTTAACTGCAATGACCACGCATGGAACAGTGAACTCTTCTGGGAAAATTAAATCGACTATAGTTCGAATAAGTGATGGTAAATGACAAATACAATAGTTTTTCTTTTTCATGATGTTAGTCCGACGTGGGCAACGGGTCACTCACAAAGAGGCCCCAAAATATAGCTTCCCTCACCAGCTATCTGGGGAGCAGATATGATCCAGATAGGAGCAGATAGGATCCTATCTGCTCTGCAGATAGCTGGTGAGGGAAGCTATATTTTGGGGCCTCTTTGCGAGTGACCCGTTGCCCACGTCGGGCTAACATCATGAAAAAGAAAAATTATAGTATTTGTCATTCACCATTACTTATTCGAACTATAGTGGATTTAATTTTCCTGGAAGAGTTCCTTGTTTCATGCACGGTCTGTGTTATATATATATATATATATATATATATATATATATATATATATATATGCGCATTGTCGTGATGCAACATCCACGAACCTGACGCCCATTTTGGTGGACATTTTGCACTCTCCATCATGGAATTTTTAACAAAGCACAACATTCCACTGGTTCCCGAACTACCGTATTCGCCGGATTTGGCACCCTGTGACTTTTTCCTGTTCCCCAAGTTGAAAAACACTCTCAAGGAAAAAGATTTCAGGAAATAGCAGAGATCGAACAAAATGCGACACGAGAATTGAAGAACATTCCGAAAGAAGAGTATAACAGGTGCTTCAATAAATGGTTGCACCGCTGCAATCACTATTTACAATCAGGAGACTACTTTGAAGGAGACAAATTTTATTAGGTATGTGACATTCAGTTTTGCAATAAATACATCTGTCCCGGAACTTTTTGATCAGACCTCGTGTATATATATATATATATATATATATATATATATATATATATATTATTGTTTTAACATTTTTTAAGCATAATGGTGACCTTTAGGAGCTATTTACTACAGTTAATAATATAGGGCTCTGCCTTCTCCGTCTGTGGTCTGCATGCGGCTTTTAAATTAACAATGATCATTCTTCAGCTAATTGCAAAAAACTTCACTTTTTTACGTGAAGGTCAAAATATGAGAATAAAAACCCACTCTAATAGACAGAGTTTATTTCCACGACAGTTTCGACGCCCACTGGCATCCTCCTCGGGTGGATACAGAAACACAAATGAAACAAAACAAGAGGGAAAAACAGTTCAGGGATCGACCGTTAAGAAATTCGCACCTAGGTTGGATTCCATTCTCTCGAGACAGGAGGGGCATTTTCATTAAGTACATTCTAATAATTTTAAATAATTAAGACGTGACGGATAACTTATTTATTCCATCCTGACCTTTATCAATTAATTCATCTCTGTCCATTATTCACAAAAGTGGCGTCTGGTGCTTTGTTTAACTTTCTGAAAAAGAAATGTATGAATTATCCATTTGCAACTGCGATAGTAACTCTGGTTTAAAGTCAACTTTTCAATTTATGAGAGATAATAAGTTTGATTTTAATGGAAAATGTTAGCTGCAGCGTTTCGAATTGCAAATGGGCAATCCTTTATCACGTGCTCATTTTAATTTGTGTAGAGGATTCTTTATTTTTAATTTATCCCAAATACCAATTCCTAAAAATGAAGTTAATTTTGATTTGAAATGATTTCAATATATGGCAAAATATGTTTGACCAAATAATTTCGATGTCAACCTTGAACCAAGCTGCAATTAAGATGGTAACGAGTAGAAATTGGCACCTGCAGTATTCATCCTCAGACATACTGTATTTTTATTTTATGTACAAAGGAGGGGCCAAGGGCGTGTAGCCGCAAAAAAGTCCCCCTTTATAAGAAAGAGAGCCAAAATCAAGGTCTCCGAGGTTCACGATGCCATTTTTTATATATAAATTTTGAAAAGATTCTGTAATGTGTAAAATGCATGTACAGTTGTCCGCATATGTAATGTTCCTCGCCTCACAGGCGACTCTGTACATGTGGCAACGCCGCAGTGTTAGTCAAGGTACCCAAACTGGTGGAAGGTGGGGTAGAGTGGGGACAACCAAGTCCAATTCTGTGTTCATAAAGACAAACAATTAATATGATCGTGAGCAGCGTTGAACTCCATGTTGTTTACTAGTCTTATACAGTAATAAGGTTCCATTATGATTACTGCAAATCTACGAGTATATAAACAGCTACTACAACAGAACTTTTTATATACTAGTGAATGCGAAGTGTTCGCCTGCAGGAAATTTTCGCGTTTTTCGCGTAGGCCGTTTACGCGAAAATAACCAGCAGGCGAAAATTTGACAATTTAAACTAATCTTTGGAAGATAGTAAGAAAATAAAACTTAGATCATTAAAATACTTTATTTTAAAAGTAAATTCAGTATATTGTAATAGAACATCGTAAAGTAAAAGCAGTAAAACATTTTAAATTATATTGTATTATTACTGTATAACAAGAATGTCATGAATACCGCTAATTCCCCAACCTTCCGAATTATCTCCCTCATTTTGTTTAGGTTATCCAATGCAGAGACAATCCATTTAGCATGAATAGATTTCAGTGTGGAGAGCTTCAAATCTATCTTACCGAGAGATTCATTTACGTTGAGTGCTGCTGAAACTTTATCCGCATACCAAGAGGTAAAACTTGCCTTCATATACGACCTCAACCTCGACCAATCACAGTCCAGAATAAATGGCGTCATTCCTGACGTCATTTTAATCTGTAAGATTATAACTAGCAACTGTTGAGCGCGAAATTATGATGCCGCAAACTCGTCCAAGGATATGAAAGAGTGAAAATTTGCTGCCGCGAAATTAACCTGGTTTACAGTATATATACTTATAAAAATACAATATTATACTAATGTTTGTGAAATGACGTTCATGGGCCAAACCGAGGTGTTGACATGGTTACTGGCATGAGCTATGTTCATACCATATTTCTACACTGTATGATGAACATCGACTCTGAAAATGAATCCAGCTCAAGATAAAATTGCACAGCGAGGCTGGATAATTGGTATGCGGGAAGCAGGCTTCTCTGTAGCTGACATAGCCATGGAACTGGGAGTTTCGAAGCCTACTGTTCGGCACTGGGTGCAGAGGTGGAAGGAGACTGGGAATCTGCTAGATCGTCCTAAGTGTGGGGACCAAGAAAGACCACCCCAGAAGAAGACCGGAGAATAATCAACGAAGTGCAGAACGATCCTATCAACAACGCAGTCGCCATCCGGGAGACACTACATATGGGCGTGTCAGTGGACACCGTAAGGAGACGGTTGCATGAAGCAGGATATCACCACCGTACTCCTGCCAAAAAAAGAGGTTCGAGGAATGACATCGTCAGGCCAGGCTCTCGTTTGCTCGCCAGCATATAAATGATGATCTCGCATACTGGAGCAGAGTTATCTTCTCTGACGAGAAGACGTTTGCGTCTACAACTCACAGCCGTCTTCGGTGTTGGCGACAGGACAACACGAGATATGGCCGCCAAAATATTTACGAAGTGGCACGGAGTGGGCACGTGACGGCGAACGTGTGGGGATGGATGCACCTGCAAGGACTAGAAGAGCTGACTGAGATCCACGGGAGGTTTACGACAGATCAATATATAGAGATCATGGAGGAGGTGATGCTGCCTTCTGTATGTGTGAATGCCTTGCCCTGTCCTGAGCAGATTATCTTTATGCAGGTATGTTGCATTTGTGTGTTATAGAATATACTATTACTAGAGTAATGTTTACTATTACACGCATTTGTATGCCCGGTTTCTACATTTACATGGGACGAATAATGGTCATAAAATTGCTCTTTAACTCTTTCAGTACTATGACAACACTTTAGGATTTTATTGTGGATAACTGCAGATTGTATTATTTGTATAACTGCGCACAATTACATTTAACTCAGAAGAACCCCAATACATAGGGTTAAAACCTATCTCGAATAGTGGGTTACTGATAAAGCGTATGGATAAGATATAATTTTACTTTTAATATTTAAAATCCATTTGTAGGACACTCTCCCATCCACACCGCCAGGATTGTTAGAAGGTGGTTTGAGGAGCAGCGAAATCTAGAACTACTAGACTGGTCTAGTAAGGGGTGTGACCTCAACCCCCATTGAGAACGTGTGGGGGGATGTGGTGAACTCGTAGGAGCCTGGGCAGGAGCGGACCAGCCGCCAGCTGCTGGATCACACTATGGCTGAGTGGGAGATGTTCCGAAGGAACCCACACATCAGACATAACCATGTTTCATCTATGGCACACAGATTACAAGATGTAATAGACAATAATGGGGGATGGACCAACTACTAACTATGAACCGGGTATAGCTTTGCCATTTATGTTAATCTATGGCAAATTGTAAGCATTTTGTATGATAAACTATTTAGTAAAACATTCTCAACCATTGGATATTTGTTGCAATAAATAATTGGTGTTTTATTGTGTATATATATTCCTTGTTAAATCTAATACATTTCCACATTGATAATGCAACAGGAAATCTGGGAAACATTAATGGGTTTATCTGTCTATCGTGATTAAATCATTATCTCTCCACATTCATAATACAAATACCATCTGGAAAACACTATTAATATAATAGGCATCAGCCACAAACCCGTGGTGATATCCTGTTTCATGCAACCGTCACCTTACGGTTTCCACTGACTCGCCCATATGTAGTATCTCCTGGACGGCGACAGCAAGTAACCATGTCAACACCACGGTTTGGCCCATCAACGTCATTTCAAAAACATTAGTATAATATTGTATGAATTTATAAGTGTATATAAATATGTTTATGCTAGCATAACCGTGGATTATTCTTATGTGATTTTGATAATCGGGTACTGTTATTCAGATCGAAACTGTTAACAAGTTCTTGGTGTTCTCTCTACTTCGCTCTATCTTACACTGTCTCGATCTTTTTCCCGCTGAATGTCAATACATATATATATAGGGTGAACCAAATGTAGGTGGACAGTAAATGATAACGTTTATTTTGAGAATACATATTTAATTTTTTTGTATACTATATACAAAATAAAATTTAAATAAATTTAGTTATAATATTTAATATAATAAAACACAAACACCATAGTTATAATGAACACCCATAGTTATAATATAATATAACACAAACCGTATTCACCTACTGTCCACCTACTTTTGGTTCACCGTGTATATATGAAAATTATTTCACGAAAGTAACACGTGAAAAATATTTATGATGAATAAAACCACGAAGGAAAGGAAACACAAAATGGTGCTCAAGCGCTTTCGTCTAATGACATCCTGAGGATGTCATTAGACGAAAGCGCTTGAGCACCATTTTGTGTTTCCTTTCCTTCGTGGTTTTATTCATCATATATATATATATATATATATATATACTCATGTAGATTCGTGAGGTAGTAAAGGTTTAAAGCTGCACACGGACTCTACAAACACCTTTATTAATATTGTTACATAATAATTTAATGTACGCGAGACTGGTGGGTGGGGAAGGGGAATGATGGAGTGTGGGGGATGGTTGTGTAATGTCTATTTTTGGTTGAAATTCACTAGTATATAAAAAGTTGTATTGTGGTATCTGTTCAATAGACTTGCACTACTCATAATGGAACCTTATTACTGTATAAGTCTAGTAAACATGGACTTCAACGCTGTTCACGATCATATTAATCGTTTATCTTTATGAACACAGACATTACATTATAATTAGGGGCCTTTCGAAAATTACGTAACGCTATTTTTGCTAAAACTTGACACCCCAGATCCCCCAGGAACGTTCTGCAACACTAGACCAGGCAATCCCTAAGTTGTTATGTAACACTTCCCCCACCCCACATCCCACATGTTACGGAATGTTACAAGGGGGGGGGGGTCAGATTTTAGCAAAAATAGCGTTACGTAATTTTTGAACGGTGCCTTACCTATATGTCAATGTTATATGTTGTTGGACTCTGTTGTCCCTCCTCCACCCCACTTCCTCCAGTTGGGATACCTTGACTATCGCTGCGGCGTTGCCACATGTACGGAGTCGCCTGTGAGGCGTGGAACATTACATATGCGGGCGGGCAACTGCACGTGTAGTGAAAAATAGGGAGAAGCGTGTATTTGAGAGCATGCTGAACTGCTCAGAGGGGAGAAGAGACAGAAAAAGATCAGAAAAAGAGGACAGTGATAAGAGAAACGGGAGTTCCAGCACTCCCTGTCTCCTGCCTAACGTCTTGTATACATATCCCAGATATACAAGGTATTTCATAACATGTGGGACGCACTTTCAGGATGGATTCAGGACCTGAAAAAAGTTTATATAAACACATGCCCGAATGTATGGGCAGGACTTATTGCCGACAACTTAATCGGTCCTTTTGTTTTGCCTGGAAGATTAACAGGAGAATCCTATTCCAATATTTTAAAGAATGATTTAAGTGATTTACTAGATGAAGTTCCTCTTGGTGTCCGACGTCGTATGTGGTTTATGCATGACGGCGCTCCGCCTCATCTTAGTCGAGTAGCCAGAGACTATTTGGATGACCATTTCCATGATAAATGGATAAGCCGTGGAGGACCCATTGCGTGGCCTGCTCGCTCCCCGGACCTGAATCCACTCGATTTTTACTTGTGGGGTCAACTGAAATCCATCGTTTACGTGACACCCATTGGCAACGTTGAAATGCTTCGCCAACGTGTAGAACAAGGATGCCAGAAAATCCAAGCAATACCTGGAATGTTTGAACGCGTCAGGCAGTCTATGACGAGATGTGTTCAGGTGTGTATTCAAGCGCAAGGCGATCATTTTGAGCATTTCCTTTAAGGTAAGGCGGATACTTGCTGGAACACATAACGGGCTGTAATTCGGAAACAAAGCTATTTCGGGCATATGTTTACATAAACTTTTTTCATTGTTTTCAGGTCCTGAATACATCCTGAAAGTGCGTCCCACATGTTATAAAATACCCTGTATATGGGTAAGCGACTAGTTCACATTTTCCAGATCGTGTGTGTGTGTGTGTGTGTGTGTGTGTGTGTGTGTCTGTAACAACAAAAGTCATATGACAGAGGGGACCTACAGTTTTACGAGGGATTCGATCACGGGTGGTTACGCATCTGGGCGCAGAGGACGGTCCCACAGCCAACTACTACACAGACTAACTTCGCCTAACTTCGCTGATCGACAGGAAGCGATGTTGCGACAATGGCCACGACGTAGCCCTTTCAAATCATGTAAAAAATATCATTATTTGTTTCTTTGTTTTAAAAAGTGTTACGAGGAGTTACCATTAAACTTGAAAAAAAAAAGAAACTTTAATTCACTAATACTTTTAGGACCGCCAAAAAATTGAGCAGGAATTTACTTTTTATCACGAGCAAAAACAGAAAGTAAGAATATTTTGCGTTTCTTTTATTATATAAGAATTGCATTCATCGAGTAAATACAGGGTGATCCAAAAATCCCTATCTATTTTGTTGAAATAATGATATTCTATTTTATTTTCTACAGGCCATAGATGATGGCTGTACAAGAACGTGTGATGGTAGTAACAGTACGTATCCAAGGGAAGAAGTGCAAAGAAATTCGAGAAAAATTCGAAAGAACACTTCACAAACAGGGACCTACAGACAAAGCAATTCGCGAGCTGGTCGATAAATTTAAAATAACACGATTTGTTCATGATGAGGCAAGATCTGGACGTTCAGGTACCTCTCAAGAAAATGTCGAATTGGTAAGAGATGCCTTTGAAACAAGTCCTAGACTGTCAACTCGCACAGCATCACGTACACTGAGTATACCAAAAACGACTGTTCTAACGATTTTAAAATCAACATTAAAAGAGAAACGTTACCATATTCAAGTGCTACATGAGTTACACGAATAGAATTAGCGAAGATGAGCTGCCATGTGCACAGGTTGATTGAAAAAATTCATACTGAAAACTTATTAAACCACATGCGAAAAAGGATAATTGACATAATTGCCGTATCTGGGCTAATGATAAACCAAAAGAGTTCTAAGAATGGGAGAGAGATTCTCCTAAAATTAATGTCTGGTTGGGTATGACAAGATCGAAGATTTCCGGACCTGTTTTCTTTGTAGAATTTACGGTAACAGGGCCAATTTATCTTGACATGCTTCAGCAGTTTCTTGACTCACAGCTTTGTTCAGGTGGCATTATCAACACTGTTGTCTTTCAACAAGATGGAGCTCCATGTCACTATGCAAACATCGTTCAGGCGTACCTTGATGAGCTCTTACCAAATTGCTGCATTGGACGTGGTGGAAAGAGGCCCTGGGCAGCACGATCTCCGGACTTAATACCATTAGACTTCTTTGCGTGGGGCTTTATAAAGTGTGAGGTTTACAAAACAAGAGTTACAGACCTGCAGGATCTGCGAACCCGCATTGTCGCGGCAGTTGTTAATTAAAATAACCCCAGAGATGTTTGAGAATGTGTTCCGCAATGGAGTGGACAAATTTGAGATTTGGAGAAACACTGATGATACTAACGTCGAATCTTAGAACTAAGCTTCATCAATAAATATACAGGTGTTTCGGGTCGACCATAGAAATATGGAAAAGAACACTTCATATTAGTTACGAAATTACTATGACAAAATTCAAATATCAAATACCAAATACAAACTACAAATTGGCGGAATTTGTAGTTTGCATTTGATTTTTATCCTAAAATACTATTATTTCAATAAAATAGACTGGAACTTTTGGACCACCTTGTATATATTAACGTGTTAGTGAAATAATAATAATGTAATTATGAAATAATAATTGCAAATATCTTATAACACAGTCAGTCGAAATCACTAAATTAGGTACTTTCCTGTTATCCCGGACCCCAGCCTTTTTTTTTTAAAAATGTTAAGTAACTAACCTAACGTTAGGTTTGGTTAGTTACTTAACATTTAAAAAAAGTCTGGGGTCCGGGATAACAGGAAAGTACCCTAAATTGTAAAGACTATAATTTATTGTGTCCAAACGAAAAGTTATACAATATAAACACTATTGGAACAGGTATTAAGTTAACTGGAGTTAATTATTATAACAAAACTTGCTCGTAAACTTTTATAAGGATTTGCTTCCAGTGGACATAAAAACATAAGTTAATTTAAGTCCTGTCCTAATGAAATCAGACAATGGCATTTCTAATCTGACAGCGAAGCAAAATAACCTGATCAGTCTGACAAACGAGCTTACGATTTCCTTTCGTATGAGCTTGTTTGGTGGACCTGTTTGAAATGTATAAAATTGGGGCATATCGTTTTCTTTTTCGTTTTCACTGAAGGGGAACTGAAGTAAACAGGAAAGTACTTTGCGTAGTTAAATTTAATTAATATCCGTTGTTTTATATATATATACAGGTTGCGTATACATAATATATACAGATTGCCCGAGAAGTGGGTGTAATTTGAAAATTAACCTATTTCAATCAAGCAATTATAATTACCTATTTGTTTTGCTCCGCCCGAATTATTCATTCTGAAAGGTCATGCTTCTTGCTTCTGCCTGCCATCGCCAGGAATCGGATCCTGGACAGGTAGATTCGTAGTCAGCGATACTAACCACTAAAATAGGTTATTTTTCGAATTATACCCCACTTCTCGGACAACCTGTATATATATATAAGCACGAATTTAGTTTCCATTAGAGCGGCAAAAGCTCCTTGGTAAACGTCACTCAAGTCATATTAGTGTGCAATATCTCCTGCGGGAGACCAAATTCCATTTTACGTAGACAAAATACCTTCTTAAACATTAAGTCCATCAAAAACTTCACTGTAAAGAATGTTACAGTCATCAATACAATTACTGTTCAGTAGTGATTTAAAATTACATGAAAGTTACATGAAAGTTACATATAAAATGGCGCATATATATATATATATATATATATATATATATATATATTTATTATATATCGTGTATATATAAAAAAAAATTTGTTCACGGTTTCTTTTTGTGCTTTATGCAACAGAAAATCCATTTACAGAGAATAAATATATACTTTCAATAAAATATTTATTATATGTTGTAAAATAAAAGAAAAATCTGCATGTATTGTTAATAATTAAATAGATAAAATAGATTTTCGTTTCATTAAAGTTGGATATGCATGCTACAGCATGAGCTTAGTAACTATTTTTAGCTTCTTTTATATTTCAAGTAAAATATAGCTAAGTATACTTACCTACACTTTTTATTTGAAATATTAAAGCTGAAAGTAGTTGTTGTTAATCGTACGCCAATAAAATACTCGGTAAATGATATAAAAACAAAATAAAATGTTTAGAATCGTTTAGAAATTAGAAAAGATTTCCTCTTTATTTTGTCTGTTTCGCAGACGTGTTTTTGTAACTTTACCAAATTCATTTTAAAATCGCCACTTCTAAGATCCCAAATGAGAATTAAATATTAACCTTACAAACAGAATAAAAAGAGTTTGATTTTGATTCTTTCGATATGTGAAACCTTACAAACAGAATAAAAGAGTCTGATTTTGATTCTTTCGATATGTGAAACCTTACAAACAGAATAAAAAGAGTTTGATTTTGATTCTTTCGATATGTGAAACCTTACAAACAGAATAAAAAGAGTCTGATTTTGATTCTTTCGATATGTGAAACCTTACAAACAGAATAAAAAGAGTCTGATTTTGATTCTTTCGATATGTGAAACCTTACAAACAGAATAAAAAGAGTCTGATTTTGATTCTTTCGATATGTGAAACCTTACAAACAGAATAAAAAGAGTCTGATTTTGATTCTTTCGATATGTGAAACGTTACAAACAGATAAAAAGAGTCTGATTTTGATTCTTTCGATATGTGAAACCTTACAAACAGAGTAAAAAGAGTCTGATTTTGATTCTTTCGATATGTGAAACCTTACAAACAGAATAAAAAGAGTCTGATTTTGATTCTTTCGATATGTGAAACCTTACAAACAGAATAAAAAGAGTCTGATTTTGATTCTTTCGATATGTGAAACCTTACAAACAGAATAAAAAGTGTCTGATTTTGATTCTTTCGATATGTGAAACGTTACAAACAGAATAAAAAGAGTCTGATTTTGATTCTTTCGATATGTGAAACCTTACAAACAGAATAAAAAGAGTCTGATTTTGATTCTTTCGATATGTGAAACCTTACAAACAGAATAAAAAGAGTCTGATTTTGATTCTTTCGATATGTGAAACGTTACAAACAGAATAAAAAGAGTCTGATTTTGATTCTTTCGATATGTGAAAGTTTGCCCGTAATTAGTATTTGGGTTTATTCGTGGGAGTCGTAAAAAATCTGTTGTCTGTCCGCCTATTGGTGACCCCCGCCCCCCCCCAACTGTCCCGCAGGATATTTAATATTTCCAACTATCTATCTTCTACACTTTTAATAGTTAGGATCAATCAAGGACAAAAAAGTAAAACCCTATTAAAAACCCAACCATACCATGATAAGTTACAGTATATTAAAATATCATTGGCACCTAATTAATTAATATGAAAATAAAAACCCACTCTAATAGACAGAGTTTATTTCCACTGGGTTTTTATTACCATATTTTGACCTTCACGTAGAAAAGTGAAGTTTTTTGCATTTAATTAATTAATGTTATTGATTAAACTAATCGGTGACTTTCATTCATCATCACTTAAATATGACCGAGTTAATATGGTACTGTACTGGAATATGGCTAGAAAAAGTTTTCTGCAGTATTTAATCCCATTCCGACTGCTATTTTATTAGGTATTTAGTTACCTTGGTTATCTTGGTTTTGTTTCCGCTCGAATTGTTCATTCTGACGAATGTCAAGTTTGTTGCACCACCTTAGACCTACATCTTAAAGTGGAATCCGAACCACGACTCACCACGGGTGGTCAGAAATTACAAAGTCCTCGCCCTCCCGATAAGCAGCAGCCAAGATAAATGCGTACCCAGGGGACCCATTTATCTACCAACCAATTTTTTTTATTATATGGAAGGATGAACAACTGAGTTTGCTGCGCGCCGATTGCCGTCGCCAGTAATCGAACCCTGAGCCGGTGGATTCATAGTCAGCAATGATAACCACCACCACCACTACCACACATGAATACAACTTTAGAGGTACTGTACTGTACCGTACATAAAAAGTTAATCCTAATAAATTAATCTTGATATTTACAACAGTCTCAGTTAATAATATGATGGCAAATTAGGACAAAAATCGGGTTTTGCTTTGTTTTATCATTTTTAGGTTTAAGTTTTAAATAATTTTCAGCAACGTTAATAAAATTGTTATTTTTTTTTTTTGTGGGGGGGCAGGTCGATATTTTTTAATTTAAATAAATAAATAAATAAAAAGTTAAAAAGACGAATCCCAAAACACAGGTCCTATCACTATATATACACACAGTATATACACATATATGTATATATATGTATATATATATATATATATATATATGTATATATATGTGTGTGTGTGTGTGTACTGTGTATATATACACACCTTTCCTTTCAACCTTTATATATATATATATATATATATATATATATATACCTTGTTAACCTTGTTTGGGTTCCATGCGTCGGTCTTTTTTCACACGAAGGTCAAGCTGGTGGCCTCACCTCTAGTCCTGCCTTAGTGGAGGAGCGAGTTGCTCTCTTGCGCTCTCTACCGTAAATAGCCAGGTACATCCGGCTCATCTGGTACCATCATGAGCCAGGCATCTAGTCTTCTCTTGAAGACTTCAAATTTGACCTCTGTAACGTTTCTGAGGTACTTTGGAAGCCTGGTTGAAAATTCTTGGCCCCTGACAACCAAGCTATTTTCCTTCAGAGTTGAAGAGGTCCCTTGTCGGGCCTTTAATTTGGGAACACTACACATTCTGTCTTTTCTATTTTTCAGCGTTGTTTGGATGGTAATTGGGTTTAGTTTGAGGTTTGGTACCAGTTTTTCGATCATTTCCATATGTAGATTATGGTATACTTCTCTCTTCTTCTTTCCAGGGAGTACAGATTTAGTTTACGTAGTCTTTCCCAGTAGTTGAGTTCTTTGCAGCCGTCAGTCTTGGCTGTGAAATGTCTCTGCGTCTCTTCTAGTTTATTAATTTCTTCCTTTTTTATATGGGGACGTCAAAACTGGGCAGTATTCAAGTTTTGGTATGATCAGTGTTCTCAGCAGCGGAATCATTACTGTCTTGTCCCTCCTTTTGAACGTTCTTAGTACCTGTCCTGCGACTCTTTTTGCTTTGTTTATTGCTCTCTGATTTTGTGTCTCGAATTTGGCATCATCGGTCATTATTACCCCCAAGTCGACCGCTTTCGTGCTTCTCTGAATTTCTTGTCTATCTGGGGCATAATATGCAGTCTAAGTTCTTCATTTCTACCATATCTGAAGAGCTGAAATTTCTCGGTGTTAAATGTCATACTCTTGTCTTCTGACCATTTGTATATTTTGTTCGTATCCCTCTGCAAAGCCTCCACTTCATTTGCATCGCTGATTTTTCTGCTGATTTTTGTATCGTCCGCCAATGATGTTACTATATTGTTGCTGTTTACTCCACTGTCATGTCTGTTAGCATGATAATGAACAGGAGTGGGGCCAACACTGTACCTTGTGGTACTGAGCTGCGTACTTCTGATTCTGATGATGATACACCTTGAATTTTGACTACCTGTAGTCGTTTTCTGAGTAAGTTGTAGATCCATTTTCCCTCTTTGCCTGTTATTCCCATATGTTTCTTTTTATGTGCTATTATACTATGATGGCATTTGTCGAAAGCTTTAGCAAAATCTGTGCATATGACATCATTCTTTTCATTGCCTTCAAGTGCATCTAGGATATTGTTGTAGTGCTCTATAAGTTGTGATAGGCATGATCTACCTGATCGGAATCCGTGCTGATTTTCGTTGAATCTTTCCAATGTCTCCAAGAAGGCATAGATTTTCTCTCTGACTATTCTTTCAAATATTTTGGTGAGGTGAGACGTCAAAGACACTGGTCTATAGTTCTTTGCTTGAGATCTATCCCCGCCCTTCTGTATAGGAACAATGTTTGCTCTTTTCAAGATGCTCGGTATTTCCCCAGTGTCTAGGGATCGTCTCCATATCCAGTATAAGGGTGTAGCTATTTAATTTTTACAGTTTTTAATTAATAGTGCGTTCCATTTGTCCGGACCTGCAGCTGAATGTGATTTCATTTGTCCTATAGCTCTCGCTATATTTCTTTAGATCGTCTGTTAGTTCATTATTTCCTTTCCTTAAGGGCCCGATAGTAGTGCGCGTTTTTTTTCCTTTTCGCATAGCTGTAGAAGTATTTTAGATTTTCCTTTACTGCTTCTACCGCCTTTTCCTCTTCCCTCTCTGCATGACCCTTTATCAGAGTTTGTATTTCCCAATTGATTCTCTCCAGTTTTTCTTGTATTACTTTCCGGGCATTGCTGTCTCCGCAATTAGCTAACTTCGTCGCTACTCTCTTTCTTTTGCGGAATATTCTTCTCTTTTGCCTCTCTAGCCAGTTCCTCTTTCCTTTTAGCCGTGCTTTCGGAGCACATTTTTCCAAAATTCTCAGCGTCTTTTCTGCCAAGGGTGTTAGCATTTCCTCAGTTGTTTTATTCTCCATTCTACTTGGGCCATGTGTGATCTGATTTCTTCCCAATTTATGGTATTGGAGTTTAAGTTAAAAGCCCCAAATTTGCTTCTTCCTTCCGTATGTGTATTGTCTTTTAATGTTATCGTCATATTTGTTGATAACTCGATTATATTGTGGTCTGAGATAATAGTTGGAGTTATTTTTATATCGGCAATCAAGTTCGTGTTATTTTTGAATACCAGATCTAGGCAGTTATTTTTTCTGGTATTTTGTGTTATCTCCTGTGTCAGTATAAACTCGTTTGTGAGAGCAATCAGCATTTTTGCTTGCTCCTGGTCCTCTCTTGTGCCCCCCTTATCTTGCTGTGTATTAAAATCGCCGTAAAGTATTATATTAGTGGATGGAGAGTTTACGGACTTTATTAGGGTTCTGATATCATCAATGGCATCCGAAAATTTTTAATTTGGAGAGTTTGGAGGTCTATAGTACTATCAGTACCACGTTTAGTTTCTCTATTTTCACTGCAAGGGTTTCCACGAAAATGTTGGATTTACTTATGACAGTCTCTGTCATATACCTCTCATGCATATAAATAGCACAGCCACCTTTACGTCTCGCTGTTCTATCCACTCTTAGTAAGTTAAGTTGAATCTATCGATATGCAATTCTTTCTTATCGATAGAGTGTTCGCAGTTATCGCAGTTTCCTTGGCAGTCTTTAAGATGTGTTTCTGTGAGGCATGCGATGTCCGTCCTTGTTTCGTCCATAACACCTTTCAGGTACGAAACTTTGTTTAGTGAATTCTTCGGTCTTATTCCTTGAATATTTGCCAGGACAATGTTTATGTTCTTTGTTTTGCATTGCCCCTTGTGCATTTTAAGTTCGTTTCCTTTGATATCGTGTGTTTTGCAGCCTTCTGGTCCTCCGAGATGGATCCGTTCCCGCCTACCTGTTCTGGTAGCTTCTTGCCATGTAGCGGTCCGGCTCGAGGGTTCCCAGCTGTGTCAGCCGCATGTACTGTATAAGACTTAGCAGCCGTATTGTGTCCGAGATGCTGAAAATTTTTTGTGTGCTATTTGTGTTTTGTTTGCTATTTGGGTACATATTTTTTTTTCTCACATTCCTTCTGTTATCATTTGAAACTTGTTCTTTGTCCTTTGAACTTGTCGGGAGATGACGGTAGTAGCATTTTCTCCCATAATGGCATGTTCCATATGTCGCGTAGGTCTTGCAAATGTCCGGATGGTAGAATTTGCATTTTCCACCAAATTTGCAGTGACCATTATTGTAGAAGTTGTTGCACACAGGAGGGTGTTCGTAAATACATTCTCCTCCCATATATCTGCATATTCCTTTCACATAGTATTTACATATATTTTCTTCCCCGTTTTTACTTGGGGCCTTTGTTTTTGGTGGTTTCAGTATGGTTTCTTTATTGTCTACTTATTTTTTCCTATTGCTGCTAATGCCCTTTGTTTGAAAACTTTGGATTTGGTTTTGTGCCTCTGTTTCCTCTGTTGGTGCTTCTTTTATTTCTATTCTTTCTGCTTTTTCTGTTTTCTTTTCCTGTTCGTTTTTCGCAGTTTCCTCTAGTACTATCTTCGTTCCTTCTATTTCTTTTCTCTGTTCGCTATTCATAAACTACTCTTTTGCCTTTTCCTCAGTCTCGTTCTGCTTCAAAAACCGTAAACGAGTTTATTTCGATTATGCAGCTTTTACAGAAGAACTTGATTCCGTTTACTTGTTTAGCGCCTGTTTTATATATATATATATATATATATATATATATATATATATATATGCTGGAAGAAGGGACCAAGGGCGAATGACCACAAAAATGACCACTCCCATGGAAAGAGAATGAGATACCTGAATATTTTGCATTTGAAAGATCAGATAGACAGGGGGAAAGATGGAGTGAGGAAGGTTGTTCCAGAGTTGACCGGTTAAGTGGATGAAAGATTGAAAATACCGATTAACCCTTGCGTTACAGAGTTGGACAGAAGAGGGATGACTATGTGTCGAAAGTCTGGTACTGCAAGCTCTCCTTAAAGGACAAGGCATACAGTTGGAGAGTTCAGGAGAGCAGTGTCCATTATAATATCGAAATTAAAGAGAGAGTGAGGTAACACTGCAGAGAAGCGAGAGAGAGAGAGAGACTGAAGACAGTCAGTGAGAGGCGGGGAATGATGAGACGAAAAATGTAATAAATAGAATTAATGTAATTGTTAATTAATGGAATTTGACGTGATTATTAACAAGAAACTTGTTTTATACTAGTATTAACTGCCGAGAGTAGTTACTTTTAAAATTTACAATTGACAACCCGGTGCCTCATTTCCAAACAGATTTTTGTTAAGATTTGTGATCGTAAGACGCATTGTGCTTGTTTAATGTAAATTCCGTTAATTATAGTCAGCATAGGATGACTCAGTCTCTCTCTCTCTCTCTCTCTCTCTCTCTCTCTCTTTTCAATGTCATCTTTATCTTAATTCGCCCCACCTGTAATCACCTCGTTTCAAAAGTTTAATTGATGTTTTCCGTCTCTCATCCATTAGACCTAACGAGCTGACAGTCAGTCAATGCATTTCAACTAAATTCAGTATAGGAGAACCGTTAACGGTCATTATTATAGGTAAATAAAAATAAATTTAATATAATAAAAATCATTACATTAAAAGCGCAACCACGACAAAACCTTTTGATTCCACCCGGTCAAACAGAGCTGTGAAAGTTGAAACACGGTGTTTCAACCTTCACAGTTTTTCACAGTGTCTTAAACTTCATCACAAGTATGATTCTCTTGTGTGGAGAGTCTCAGACACCCCACACAACAGAATCATACTTCAAACAGGTGCGGACAAGACTTCTGTACAGAGACAGCAACTAAGTGGGGCTGAAGAAACTGCGGAGACAGTACAGCACGCCTAACCTCTTAGAAGCTGTTCTACAAAGAGAGTACAAGTAATCTTTCCAGGAAAGATTGGAGAAAGGGAAACACCAAGAATGTTAAGAGAAGAGGAAGGACCGAGTTATGTATTGTTGAAAAAAAAGGGATAGTCGTGTGGAAGATTGTGACGAGTCGACAGATGAAGGAACTAACTTTTTAAGACATTAAAATCAACAAGGTTTTTTCTGCCCCAATCAGAGATAGTAGGAAGATCAGAGGTCATGTGCTGCATAGCAGTCTCATGCAAGATATGGAGTGACTGTTGCGAGGTACGCTTTGTGAAGCGGGTGGAGAAGTGAAGGATGGAATCATCGGCATAGGAGTGGATAGGAGAGGAAGTGCGACTTAATAGATCATGGATAAATAAAAGGAAAAGAGTGGATGACAGGACAGAGCCCTGAGGAACACCATTATTAATAGCTTTAGGAGAAAAACAGTGATCATCTACAACCGCAGATACTGTATAGATCAGCCAGAAAGGAAATTAGAGATGAAGGCACATATAGAAGGATAGAAGCTGAGGGAGAGCAGTTTAGAAATTAAGGATTTGTGCCACACTCTATCAAAAGCTTTGGATATGTCCAACGCAACAGCAAAGGTTTCATCGAAATCCCGAAAGGAAGATGACCACGAGTCAGAGAAATGTGCAAGGGGATCGCCAGTAAAGCGTCCCTTGTGGAACCCATATTGACGATCTGAAAGAAGAATGTGAGAAGAGAGGTGTTTAAGAATCTCCTTATTAAGGATACATTAAAAAACTTTAGAAAGGCAAGAAATAAAAGCAATTGGACGATAGTTAGAGGGTTGAGATCGGTCACCCTTCTTTGGGACAGGCAAACTTCAGCAAGAAGGAAAAGCAAACTTCAGCAAGAAGGAAAAGTACCAGATGAAAGACAAAAACGAAAGAGTTTACCTATGTAGGGTGTCAGAACAGAAGCACAGTTCTTGAAAACAACAGAAGGGACCCCATCAGGACCGTGCACCTTCTAGAGTTGAGCTCAAATAAGGCAGAAAAAAAAACATGTTGGGAAGAGATTTTAATTTCAGATATAATTATGTCAAAAGGGGTAGGAAATGAAGGAACAACAACAGAATCGTGCAGGATTGAATTGTAAGCGAAAGTTTGAGCGAAGATGAGGGGAAGAAGTTACATTGTTTGAGAAGTTCTTGTCTAGATGCCAAAAAGCGAAAGAGAATTTTTGCCAGATTTAGGAATTTTTGGCAAGTCGAGAATAGATTTTTGCACGGTTCCAGGCAGAAATATAAACTAGGTGAGAGTCACGAGTTAGATGTCGACGTTGCCTTCTGAAAGTCTCCTTTTTGTTATGGATAGCATAAGAACAAAGTTAAACCAAGGGTTTTTTTTTGCATTAGTAGTATTATACGACTCTTTGCCCTGGAGAATCACTTCCGTGATGCACTTAGCGCTCTCAAAGGTGCACCGACCACGAAAGCAGTAATCATTTCATAGGAAATTAAAGAAGTACTGCCTAAGGGCATCCTCATCGACGGCGGGAAACTGCCAAAGACCGAAATGAAAAAGGAAACCACTCTTCAGGAAGACGTAAATTTTTATTTTTTAACACTAATAGAGTTTCGACTCCTCGCGAGTGGTTTCCTTCTTCATACTTCGTCGCGAGAGTGCGTTATTTTACCCTCAATATATTTTTCCCCACCTTCTTTTTTTCTTTCCAAGTTTCCTTGTAAGTTTCAGAAATTTTGTACACAAGAAGTTACATACCTTTTTTGCAAGTTTTTATTTTTCCACATAGTCTCCATCCTTTTCTACGGCTTTCCTCCACCTCGAAACAATGGCTTTTATTCCTTGCTGGTAAAGTCCGCTGGGTTCCGTTGGAGCCACCTCTTAACCTCCTCAACAACCTCATCGTCACTCTTGAAACTTTCTTCCATGAATAGCATCCTTCATTGGCCGAAACAAATGGAAGTCTGAAGGTGCCAGATCCGGGCTGTATGGAGGGTGGGGTAACACAGTCAAGCGCATTTTTGTGATGGCCTCTCTTGTTTGCAAATTGTTGTGTGGGCTTGCGTTATCGTGCAAAAGAAGGACGTGTTCCAGTTTTCTTTCCGGTCGAACTCACTTTATACTTCTCTGGAGTCTCCTGTAGGGTAGTAGTATATGCCTCTGAGTTGATTGTTTGTCCTTTCTTCAAAATGTCTACCAGAATCACCCCTTTCATGTCCCAGAAGATGGTGGCCATAACCCTTCCTGCAGAGGGAGCCATTTTGAACTTTTTCTTGCGTGCGGAGTCTGCGTGATGCCATTCCATGGATTGGCGTTTTGTTTTAGGTTCAAAATGGGTGTACCCAAGTCTCATCCCCGGTCACAATTCGTGAAAGGAAGTCATCTCCCCTTCTGTCTCGTATCGATTCAGAAGCAATTTCTTTTCTTTGAGCTTTGTGATCTTCAGTCAGTTTGCGAGGAACAAACCGTGAACACACTTTTGAGTATCCCAGTTGCTGAATTATCGTATTCACATTTCCTTCACTAATTCCTAGCTCCAGTGATGTGTGAGATGTGAGATGTGAGATGTCAGTGTGAGATGTCACAGCCGATGCCGGTCGACCGCTGCGTGGCTCATCATCGAGGCTGACTCTCCCTCTCTCCGATGATCTCACACGTTTAGACCAGCGTCCAACTGTGCTTCGATCAACAACAGCATCTCCGTAAACGTTTTGTAGACGTTTGTGAATATTTCCAACTTATCTGCGGTTAAGAACTCGATAACAGCTCTCTGTTTACGACGCACATCACTGTCAGATCAGACGCCATTTTTCAAACTGTGTTAACCATCGGTTTTATACAAGGGCGTTTAAAAGCGGTTTTATACAAGGAGGGGAGGTTCAAACTGGAAAAATCCGGTTATGTGAAGCGCTGAAAGTTCAAACTTACGGCCCAAAAGACATTTCAGCCCCATGACCTATTATTTAGCTAAGAAAAAATGGTGGGGCAAAATATATTGAGTGCCTCTCGTATATAGCCTGCATATATATATTGTTAATAATTATAATATCTTATAAAGAAGATCCTATTAAGAATTCCAATTATTATTAAAAATATTTGTTGGGGCCCAATTAAAAACTAATGAATGAAGAGTATGAATCTGAGAGTTTGTTGCCAAATTGACTTTTTCGAGCCGTTGATATAAATATAAATTGATGACAGCTTTGATGAATTACTTCAGTGACTTTTTTTTATACGAATTTCAAGAATATTTGACATGACGTAGAAGCTCTTCTCAGTGACCCTTCAACTAATTGAAATAAATGAGAAGGGCTCTTAGAGCTTTTTTTATTTATATTATCGATTTCAATGTTTAAAACTACTTTTCTCACGACCTCCAGGATTTTTCAAACTTCAAACTTGTGTTCAGAAAAGAATACAAGTGACAGCATTTTATAATTTTTAGATATTTGTTATGACATTAATATATTCACAGTACTCTTATCTGAATATGCCCTTGGAAGTTTGGAGGCTTTTTAGGCAAAATTAATGGCATTTACCTTATTTAATACATAAAAAAAAATGAAAGTGGCAAGTAATAATAAATGCAGTAATAATTAATAGAGATACCAAACAATAATAACAATAGCAATAATAATAACTAGAGGGGATCGCTTCGCTCAGCCAAACCCTCTCCATCTGTCTTTAATGTTACAGCCGGTTAATAAATACCTAATGTGAAATTAGGTATCTAATGGAAAACTCGAGAAAAAACCAGTGCCAGTGCCGGTGACGCTTGTCAGTTTCGTGCTCCTTCTTCCTATCATAATTAACAGTGTTTAAAGTCAATAAACCATTGTGTTACTTCTCCATTAAAATTTGTGAATGTGCCAAGATTACGTAGTTACATCTCATCAGATAAACTACAATACAGGGTGTTTATAAAGTCCCTATCTATTTCAGTGAAAACGTAGCAAAAAGGGTAAAATTCAATAACACTATAACAGAAAGCATACATTTAATGAATACTTAAGCATATGATTCTACATGAGCACCATCAGTATCTCTACAGAGTTCGAATCTGTCAGCTGCATTGCGGAACACATTTTGGAGCATGACAGAGGTTATTTTTGTAACTGCTGTTACGATACGAGCGCGTAAATCTTGCAGATCTGTAACCCTCGTTTGATAGACGTTTGATTTGATAAAGCCCCATGCAAAGAAATCCAAGGGCGTTAGGTCAGGAGATCGAGCCGCCCAGGGCCTGTTGCCTCCACGTCCGATCCACCGATTTGGAAGTCGTTTATTTAGGTACTCCCGAACAATGTTTGCGTAATGACAAGGTGCCCCATCTTGTTGAAAGACGACGGTGTTTAAAATGCCATCTGAATGAAGCTGGGACATTTACGTGTATCAGTAAATAAGGTTTGCTCAACTAAAGCGCTTGTCAAACATGATGTGCCACAGGGCTCAGTTCTGGGTCTACTGTTATTTTTATTATATATAAATGACCTTCGACGTTCATCTGATATACTTAACTTCATAATGTTTACAGATGATACAACTGTGTCTTTTTCTTGCAAAGCTGTAAATTCATCTAAGAATATATTTAAATCAGAATTTATCAGTGTAAAGAAATGGTTGACCACCAATAAACTCTTCCTAAATACAAGTAAAAAAATTTCATGATGTTTACTAATAAAAGAAATGTATATCTTGATGAACTTAATGTTGATGAAATCGCTGTAATGGAGTGATCATGTAAATTACATCGCGAAAAAGATTTCAAGGAGCGTTGCTATAATGTTTAAACTTAGAAATGTAGCCCATAAACAGGTTTTATTAACTTTTTATCATACTCTTGTTCTCCCTTATATAATGTACTGCACCCTTGTTTGTGGAAACTCCGCTAACAACGCTTCAAACAGTATCTTTATCATCCAAAAAAGAGCAGTATTGTTATTATCTGATGCTGATTTCCTTGAGCACTCTATGCATATTTAAAGAGCTAAAACTACTAAAGCTCGATGATGTAATCAAACTGTCACATTTTATTTATTTACAAATGTAAAAACAAATCACTAACTTACAATGGGTAAATAAATATTTTGTAATTCAAGAAATTCACTCACATCAGACCAGAAAGATGGAAGCATGTTATAGCTTCAATTTAGATTGCCTTCATCTCAAAATTATCCATTTTCATTGGACTGAAACTATAAGAATAATTTAAATGCTGATATAAAAGATATTGTGAATGTAAATTCGTTTAAACCAAGTTGAAATCTTGATTAATAATGGCATACTAATAAAAATCTGGGATTAGTGTACATTACTATTGTTCATATTAATTTTCGTGTGTTTTTATTAAAGACACATTACTTTGGATTGTTCAGTTCTTATCTCTCATGTAAAATATTCAAAATATTGATGTTTTGTATGGTAATGGTATAATACCTTCAATGATAACTTTGCATTTGTTATATCGATAATGATACGTAATTTAAGATTATACATACCTTAATTAATAATACTTATTCATGATTTACGTATTATTATAATAATTAGCTGTTTTATTTTTAATAAGATCCCATAAAACCAGAAGCTTAAGGCGCAGATTAAATAAAATAAACAGTCCAGCTTCACAATTATTTAGTCATTGTAAATTGTAGAGTACTGTATTTATTTTATTACTAATAAGATTATTCAATAAATTAAATCACTCCAAAAATAAATCTTTCAAAATATTTTCATGGAAGCGAACATAGCGACATTTCTGCTCCGATTCACCTTACTACTCCAATACTTACGATGGAAAAATGAAAAATCCGCGGAACTCCTCCAGGTCAGGGATGTTCTTGTTCTTACAGCTAGCGTAGACGGTACCTCATTTGAAATCCTAAAAAAATCAATCATTTTAATTATTTCTTTTGCAAGCGAAAATGGCATGATTTCTGCTCCGGAATTTTGAAATCTTGAATTCCTTATTTAAAAGATTTTTGTCGATTTATTTCCGCAACTCCTACAGTACATGGTTGAATTGTCAAAAGGTGGGAATTTTATAAAATATATATATATAACTATATATAATATATATATATTATATAGTATATTATATTCTTCAGGCATGGGGCAATTACTTGGTCACTGTAATTAATTACAATTACATTTACAAATAATTTCATTTTTTCTAAATACACACTATTTGATTTATGTCATGCTTTTCTACCTGTATTTCGATTCCATTTTCAGTTTTGGCCATCATCTTCAATGAAAATTAGATAATATTAAAGTCAATAAAATATACTTTTTTTTTAACATTGCACGGACTGTATTTTCATCAAGCAGTTTTTGCTATGGACAGTTTGGACATTGGACATATGTATGTGATATGGTCAAATGCAGTGGTTCTCAAACTGGGGTACGCGAAGGGGTCCTGAAAATATGACCCTTTTAATTTTATATACATTAACAAATGCCAAGTCACACGGTCGAAAGAAAGTCAAAATCCTCTATCTCTCTCGAAAATCCAGAAATCCCGTGAAAGAATTCAAGGGGTACAAAAGAAGAAAAGTGTGAGAACCGTTGTTCTAATGAAAAGCCAAAGATAGGCCTCAAAAAATAACTATAATACAAAAGAACTGGCATTTATTTTATCAAATAATAAGGGCAAAAAACTGGCACTTTAGTTAGGAACATTTGATGTAAATAGAACATTTTATTTCGAAAGAAAGCTCCCTGAGACATAAGAAGCCAGTATTATACAGGTGTCTAAAAATCATGCATCATAGGAAAATACATTTATTTTTTTATATATTTTATTTGTTTTTATTTATTTGTTCGAAATGATACCACCCAATCTCAAAACATGTTTTGTAAACGAAAAAACAAGTTTCTTCGAATGTTCCTCAACATATTTGGCCTGAAGGAGACATAAATAAATAGTCATTGCTTATGTTCCTATGATGCGTGACTTTATGGACACCCTGTAGTTTAAACTATAAGTATGACCCATTAACTTTAATATTCATGTAATTGAAAGTAATTGACTGTAATTGTATCAGTTACTTTGGTTCCTAATGTAATTAATTACAATTATAATTGCAATTACATTTTAGGTAGTCAATTACAATTACTTTACAATTACATGAAAAAATGTAATTAATTACAACAGTTACAATTACAAATCACAATTACCCTATGCCTGACATATATATATATATATATATATATATATATACAGTATATATATATTATTAATATATTATTTTATCAAGAGAATTACACCTTGTGTATATACAGGGAGAGCCCCCCAAAAAAAAACTCCAAGGTTTTGAATGTACGCCATTGCTAAAATTAATTATTAATGCATGCTTTTCTTCTTTGCAAATCAAAGAGAGAATCCCTGAGAAAATCTTTTGAGACAAGATTTGGAGACAAAGGACTAAGCATGGTGTTGACAACTGAGGAAAGGATAATAGTGTAGAATTTTTCTTGGACTATAAGTCATTGGTGAAGACCCAAAGACGATATTATTGGCAATTTAATGTGCGAATTCCACCAACTGATAAGACTATCCACAGCATTGTTAAGAAATTCAAGTCCAAGGAAACAGTTCTAAATCAATGTAGGGAAACATCGGAAAGGCGACGAGCCAGCCGCACAAAGCAAGTTAAAAAGTTATGGTATTACAAAAACTTAAAATTAAAATTTTAACAAAAAATAAAAAAATTACATTATTTTAAAATCTTAAATTTAGCAATTACAGAATTTGATGGACTGTGCGTAATCGCAGAATTATGAGATCGTAAGGATTATGAAATTATAAAATTTTAAGATAGGTTTACTTAACAGTTGGGTTATGTTGAAGGCAATTCTATATGTAGATGATGCCGAAAGTAGTCAAAGTCATTTTGAGTACGAATCTATATTCTTTGTCCTTTCTGCTTCTTTCGGGTATATATTATGTCGTCCCGTACATAACAGGACTAAATTATTTTTTGGTTTTTAAGTTTTAATAGTTTGTCAAAAATTTCTTTTCTGTAGTCACAGAGTGATTCATTAATATGAATATTAGGTTTGATATTTATAACTGCACTTCTTATTTCTGATTTCCATAGCCGGTCACTCAATTTGAATTTATTTATGATCTTTTGTTTGTCATTATTATTTTTCCCAACTCGGCGTGCTTCCGGAATGACGTTTTCAGGAATATTTATATGGAGTTTGTCTTTGATGGCGTTTCTAACAATTTCAGTGGAATTTTTATTTGGGGGAGCCTTAAGGGACTAGGTCCGCCGATAAAGTATAAGTTTTTGTGGGCTTCCTGTTTGAGATCGCTGCTTACCCCCCCCCCCCCCATTTTCTATTATTTGGTTTTGTAGTCGATCTTCCATAGTAGATACTCTTTCATTAAGGGCGTTTACACACTTCTTTAACTCTTTGTTTTCTTCTCCTAGTTTGTTTATGTCACATCTTTTTCTGACAGACAGTTTAGGATAAAAGATAGAGAGGATTCCATATATAAAGCTAATTGTTTAATATTACCGGAAAACGTCCGGCATTCCCGCTTTTTATTCGCTTGAAACTCTTCGATTCGTTGACAGAGGGGGAACTCTCCAGGGAAAGCAGCGCTTGATGTGGAGGGAGAGAGGGAAAAGGCATACCTCTCTCCTGTTCTATCACGGAGACTCCTGGTGAGGTAGTGAGGGATGCCTGTTGTTGTTTTCGTTGTTGGTGTTGTTGATTTTTACTTCCTCTTTTTATTTCCTCTTTACTGATAAAAGTATGGAAAATTAATTGAAATGATATATTATACCTTATAATCCGATTAGTTGAAAATTATATTTATTTTAGTTTAAAAATGTAATCGTATTTATTTATTATTTCTTATATATTATATTATATATATATATAATATATATATATATTATATATATATATATATATATATATATGCAATCTTTTAATAGGATATAATACAATCAGAGCTGGGCACTTGCGTTTTTTTGCGCGTTTTTTTGCGGTACTGCGGTACTGCGGTACTACTACCGCACTACCAAACCGGTACCGCATAACGCAGTACCGCAAAGGATCGCTGAAAGTACAGCAGTACCGCTACCGCATTCAAATTTCCCGCGGTACTTTCCGCGGTACCGACCAACACGGTAGTACCGCAGTACCGCAGTACCGCAAAAAAAACCGCAAGTGCCCAGCTCTGAATACAATGCCAACTTATTTCAAATTATGGAAGCGATAGTTACAGTGGCGCTCATAAGTATTCGTACAGAAAAATATTTCAGTTATATTCGTCCTTATCTTTTCTACCATGAATACGATAGGTATAAAAAGTTTACCTTTCGTTTGGAAAAACTTTACAAATAAAAACATTAGTTTAACCCAAACATATAATGTAAAACATCAAAGAATTTGAGGAAAATAAAAAAACGTTAAAATACCAAAGTTTATGTATATTTATTTACAAAATTAGTTAATACTTTGTGTGTCCCCTTTGCGCTTGAAGAATTTTTAATATTTATCAGTAGTTGGCTGTTTACTGATTAGAGCAGTGGTTCTAAAACTGGGGTACGGTACTCCCAGAGGTACGCGAGAGAATCTTAGTAGGTACGCGAAGGGGTCCTGAAAATATAACCCTTTTAATTTTATATATGATTAGCAAGCGGCCGCAAGTCACACGGTCGTAAAGAAAGTAAAAATCCTCTACCTCTCTCGAAAATCCAGAAAATCCCGTGAAAGAATTCAAGGGGTACAGAAGAAGAAAAAGTCTGAGAACCGCTGGATTAGAGGCTGTTGGCAATTCTAAATTTTAGAATTTTCTTTGTGAATCTTCATAAAAGACGGATGACTGTACAAGCTATTATTAAGCAATGGGTCGTCGTGGTAAAGAGCTGTCTACAGATTTTAAGAGATCTGTTATTGCTGCACACGAGTCTGGAAAGAGTTATGGGAAGATAGGAGGAGAACTTCGAATTCCATTTACGAAGGTTTCTGCAGTTATAAGGAAATGGAAAGACTTTCGAACAATCAAAACTTCACCAAGGTGTGGACGAGCTTGCAAGATTTCAGAACGCATAGCTAACGGATTAAAAGAATGGCTGCTGCGAACCTGCGAGTGACTGCAGATGGTATTTGCCAAACATTAAGACCGTAGAAGATCGATGTCCATCCTTCTACTGTACGTCGTACATTGAGAAAAAATGGTCTGCATGGAAGAATTGCATGAAGAAAACCTCTACTACGAACATCGCACATAGAAGATCGTTTAAAGTACGCCATGGATCACCGAAATGATGGATTTGCATTCTGGAAGAAAGTTCTGTGGACAGACGAGACCAAAGTTGAGTTATTTGGGAACAACAAGCAAGGTTATGTCTGGCGAAAATCAAATACTGCAATCGAGGTAAAAATATCCTTCCTGCGGTTAAACATGGTTGTGGTATTTTGGTTCCTTGGCGATGCTTTAGTGCTTCTGGTCCAGGAAAGCTTGTTGTCATCAGTGGAATAATGAATTCGAAGAAATATCAGGAAATTTAGAAGAAAATGTATTACCTTCAGTTCGGAAGTTGCGAATGGATCGCAAATGGATATTGCAACAAGAGAATGATCCAAAACATAAAAGTAAGAGCACCGTTTACCATGAAACAGTTTCAACAAAAGAATTTCAAGCTTCTCGAGTGGCCCAGTCAAGGCCAAGATCTCAATTTAATCGACAATTTATGGTTTGATTTGAAAAAGCTGTCTGCAAGAGAAACCCTTCTAATTTGAATGAATTGCAGCAATTTTTTTAGAAGAATGGGCAAAAATTTCTTTTGAGAGATGTCGAAACCTTGTAGAAAAATAGCCAAATCGAATCATTGAAGTCATTCAAGCAGAAGGTGGACATACAATATTAAATAATTTTGCAAGTAAATGTAAGAAAAATTTTTCATCTTAACTTTTTTTTTTCCTCAAATTCTTTGACGTTTTACATTATACTCGTACGTTGGAGTTGAACTAAATTTTTTATGTGTTAAACTTTTTCAAACGAACGGTAAACTTTTCATGACTGCCCTATGCATGGTACAAAAGATAAGGACGAATATAACTGATATATTTCTCTGTACGAATGCTTGTGAGCGCTAGTGTACATAAACACTTAAAAGAAGGAATTAATTTCAGTCTTGGTTTTCATTCCTGAGCTTTCGAAAATAAATTATTTTCATCTGAAGAATCTCATCGTGTGTTTCAGAGCAGATCAACGAACATAAAACTCCGTAAAGAGGAACTTTAATGACAGACGCAAAACGAAGAGGTTAAAAATAAAAATAAAAATTAAAAATAAATTCATTTCGAAAAAAATGAGACTTAAAAACGGCCCTATTTAAAAGTTAATTCCTTTTCACCATTTCTGAGTGTGGAAAAGTCTAGGTGTTGCTGTTAATTTCACGCTGTTAGTCACAAAAGGGTTTTCTTTATTGCTTTCTTTGTCCATTGAAGGAATCTTTCGTGACAAATTAGATCCCTTTTCTCCTGTAATGGTTTGCTGATTATGAGTTTTTTATTTTGAACCAAGGGAAAAGGTGATAAAATAAGGGGAAAAACCGTTTGGAGGAAATTAAGAACAAAGAAATAGGAAACTTGTTTAGATTAAATTATTTTAATTCAACGGTTGTGAAAGGATTGAAATAAATTCAATTTGTACGTACACTTAAAGGGCGATTCAAAAGGACGTCGATACCAGTATAACTGCCAGTTAAAACAGTCATGAACATCTTATTATTAAGACTCAAGATACCAGAAAATTTTCGTTTATCGTTACATGGTTGTAGTCTTTTTATTTAACGGTCCTCTACGACTATAACTACCAAATTCATACTCAAGTACAGTAAATCACTCTCTCCTCTCTCTCTCTCTCTCTCTCTCTCTCTCTCTCTCTCTCTTACACACACACACACACACACACACACATATATATATATATATATATATATATATATATGTACTTTTTCTCCGTCGGGCTCCTCAGACCACAATCTTATATCTGTTTCCCGTGTTTTCGCTCCAGTTCAGCCTTTCGATCCTCTCAAGAGAAGACGCCTTCAACACTTTGGCGTCGTTGACTGGGATGCTCTTTGATTTCTCATGGAATAATTACTGATTCCGTGGTCGGGGGACCTCCACGTCTGCTGAGCGCATCACGGCGGTGATTCTCTTGGGATTGGGCGTACATTCTATATTTTATTCTTACCACTAACGCAAAGAAACCTTGATTCAATTTTGCTTGCTCTAATGCTATCTGCAATAGAGAGGAGGCTTTCAGAAGGTACGGTTGCCATCCAACTTCTGACTCTCACCTAACTTATATTTCTACCAGGAATCGTGCAAAATCTGTTCTTCGACTTGAAAAGCTCTCTGATTCTAATTCTTCTCGCTCTTTCTGGTACCTAGCCAAGAACCTCTACAGCAGGGGTGGGGAAACTTTTCAGTACCAAGGGCGAAAATCGATAACATAAACACCTCCGCGTGCGTCTGGCAAATTTTAAGCTTATATACAGCGTGTCCCAAAGAAATGTATACCCACTTTGTTCGATAATACCAGCTATGAGGATAATAAATATATTACTTTGTATATGTTTTTTAATAAAGAATTTTCTCCTGAATCTAAATATGTAATTATTTTTATTAAAAATTGAAGAACAAAAGTTACAGATGTTTAAATTATAATTATTATTTTCGAGACTTCATGTGCGATATTTTCTAATATTTTAACCGACTGTTTTAAGATACTTATGTTTAGTGTTGATATTGAAGCATAAATGTTGTAATTATTAGTTAATTCAAAAAATTTAGAAATTCCATGGTTAAATGACACTTTATCTAAGATGTTCGACGTCTTCCAGAACGTTGTTTTTGTAAGTTTTGCACAGTGCCGTCGGTTTCAAACTTATCTCGTATACGTGCAAAAATATTAGAAAATATCGCACATGAAGCCTCGAAATAAATAATTATAATTTAAACATCTGTAACTTTTTGTTTTTCAATTTTTAATAAAAATAATTACATATTAGATTCAGGAGAAAACTCTTTATTACAAAACATATAAAAAGTAATATATTTATTATCCTCATAGTGGTATTATCGAACAAAGTGGGTATACATTTCTTTGGGACACGCTGTATATAAGATGTATTTTAAAAAGCTATTTGCTGGGCTGTAAATAAATAATTTTTAGTAAATAAATAAATACCTAAGCGGGCGAATTGAAATTAGCTCGTGGGCGAGGGTTTCCCCACCCCTGCTCTACAACAACTTTACTGCCTCTTCTTTCCTTTCTCTTTTCCATCCCGACGGCTCAATTGCCGTCTATTCTCCTCACAAAGCTGAACTCTTCGCTCAGACTTTTGCCTCCAACTTAACCCTGGAGGACTTCGGTGTTGTTCCTTCATTTCATCCTCCTTTTGAATTAATTATGTCTAAACTTAGAATATCTTCCAAGCAGATTTTTCTGCCCTATCTGGGCTCAACTCTAGGAAGGCGTACGATCTTGATGGTGTCCCTTCTGTTTTTCTCAAGAAATGTGCTTCTGTGCTCACACCCTGCCTGGGCAAGGTCTTTCGTCTTCGTCTTTCATCTGGTACTTTTCCTTCCTACTGGAAGTTCACTTTTGTTAAGCTTGTTCCAAAGAAGGGTGACCGCTCTCAACTCTCCAACTATCGTCCAACTGCTTTGATTTTTTGCCTTTCTAAATTTTTTGAAGCTATCCTTAATAGGAAGATTCTTAAACACCTCTCTTCCCACAATCTTCTTTCAGATCGTCAGTATGGGTTCTGCAAGGGGCGCTCTACTGGCGATCCTCTTGCATATCTCTCTGACTCTTGGTCATCCTCCTTTCGGGATTTCGGTGAAACTTTTGATATTGTGCTAGACATATCTAAAGCTTTTTTTGGAGTCTGGCACAAATATTTAATTTCCAAACTGTCCTCCTTCGGTTTCTATCCTTCTATCTGTGCCTTCATCTCTAATTTCCTTTCTGGCCGATGTATAGCTGCAGTAGATGGCAGTGGCGGCTCGTGACTAAAAATTCTAGGGGTGCTGTCTCTAAGAATGGGTTGAAATAATTACTGAAATTAAAGGATGAGCATTGAGCAATGAATAAAAGTTTCAAAAGTTATTGAAAAGCTATTCAGTGAGCTCATCCTTATATTGTTCTTGATTATTTCAATTGTAAATAAAAACTTTAGGGGTGCTGCAGTTCCGCAGTGTCTACCGACGAGCCGCCACTGGTAGATGGCCACTGTTCTTCTTCTGAAACTATTAATAGTGGTGTTCCTCAAGGCTCTGTCCTGTCACCCACTCTTTTCTTTTTATTTCACTGATCTATTAAGTCGCACGTCCTGTCCTATCTGCTCCTGTGCCGATGTTTCCACCATTCACTTCTCCACCCACTTCACAAAGCGTCCCTCTCAACAGTTACTTCATACTTTGCGTGAAACGGCTGTGGTACACCTGACCACTATTTTTTTTCAGTGCTTCAATCTCAGTTTCTTCATCTGTCTACTCATCATAATCTTCCACACGACTATCCCCTTATCTTCAATAATACACAACTCAATCCTTCTGCGTCATTTAACATTCTTGGTTTTGCTTTTCTTGCAATCTTTCCTGAAAAGATCACATGTACGCTCTTTCTAAAACAGCTTGTAAGAGGTTAGATGTGCTGTACCTGCTCCGCAGTTTCTTCACCCCTACTCAGTTGCTGTCTCTGTACAGGAGTCTTGTCCGCTCCTGTATGGCGTACGCTTCTCATGTGTGAGGTGGCTGAAACCACACAGCTCTATTTGACCGGGTGGAATCAAAGACTTTTCGTCTCATCAGTTCCCCACCTCTTACTGTCTGTCTTCAGTCGTTCTCTCTTCGCTGCAGTGTTACATCACTCTCTCTTCATTATCGCTATTATAACGGACACTCCTCTTCTGAACTCTCCAATTGTATGCCTCCTCCTTTAAGGAGAGCATGCAGTACCCGATTTTCGGCACATTCTCACTCCGTTTCTGTCCAACTCTCTAACAACAAGGGTTAATCAGTATTTTCATTAATTCATCTACTGAACCGTTCAACTCTGGAATACCCTTCCTCAATCCATCTTTTCCCCTGTCTCTCCAATCTTTCAAACGCAGTGTCTAGGCATCTCGTAAACCTTGGAACTTTATTTTGGCTCTTCTTCATCTATGGGGAGTGGGGCGTTTTAGCGGGTCCCTCTTTTTTGCATAATAAAAATATATATTTGTATATATATATATACACAGTATAAGAAAAAGAACTAACAGAAAAATTACTTCTTTGTAAGAAATAATTTTCATTAGGCATTTTCAAGTTTTCGTTAAATAATAAAAATAATCTGTGGTTCATTGTTAAAGATTTATTTCACATATGGAAAGACCCAGAAGCACGTGTGATCCATAGAGTAAATGAAGAACGTAGAATATGCAAATATGGATTCTGACAAATAAAAGAAAGAAAGAAAAAAAATATATATACATTATATATATATATATATATATATATATATATATATATGTGTGTGTGTGTGTGTGTGTGTGTGTGTGTGTGTGTGTGTGTGTGTGTGTGTGTTTTTCTGCCGAGTGTGACGGTTACACATGTTTCGTTTGAAGTCCGAATAGAATAAAAGTGATGTTACAATAAAGATCCTGCAGTCAGTCCTTTTTAAGTAGTGCCACTTTTTGAGTGAGTATTCAGTGTACACAGTCGTATTTCTCTTTAAGTGGTGAAATAGCGGTGTATGTTGAAATAAAGCAAATAAAATCAAAGCAACTTAATCTATACGGCGTTTTTTCCCAGTGTTTTCTCTCCGAGGAAATTTAACTGCAATATCGAAAGGCAATATCCCTCAGTTACCTCCCGCGGTACACTTCCGGGAACCAATCAGTGAGAATCTACAGCGTGCCACATCCTCCATTCCTCACCACCGGATTAACGGAAAAAACTTTCCCTTTCTAAAGGCAAATCAAGTACCTCACTTAATTAATTACCCTTTTGAGTTAATATTTTGTAGACAATCATTTACATACCATTAGAAACATGGCAATGTCAACTAAATTCATACAACCCTGTGGATATGTAAAAAAGAAACAGATGAGTCAATGACAATCCGCTGCGATTTTTTTCAGTCCTTAGTCGAATTTCAATGCCTGAGATGGAAGCGACGAAGAAATCTCTCTTATAACAGGCGCTAAACAATTGAACGGAATAAAATTCTTCTGCAAAAGTTGCATAATCGAAATAAACTCGTTTACAGTCTTTAAAGCAGAACGAGACTATGAGGAAAAGGCAAAAGAGGAATTTATGAATAGCGACCAGAGAAAGAAAAAAGGAACGAAGATAGTACAAGAGGAAACTGCGAAAAATGAGCAGGGAAAAAATACAGAAAAAAAGAGTAAACGGGAAGCAGAAATAAAAGAAGCACCAACAGAAGAAACAGAGGCACAAAACTAAATCCAAAGATTTCAAACAAAGGGCATTAGCAGCAATAGGAAAAAAACAAGTAGACAATAAAGAAATCAAACTGAAACCACCAAAAACAAAGGCCCCGTCTAAAAATGGGGAAGAAACTATCTGTAAATACTATGTGAAAGGAATTTGCAGATATAAGGGAGGACAATGTATTTACGAACACCCTCCCTTGTGCAACTACTTTTACAATAATGGTCACTGCAAATTCGGTGGAAAGTGCAAATTCTACCATCTGGACATTTGCAAAACCTACGCGACATATATAACCTGCCATTACAGGAGAAAATGCTACTACCATCATCTCCCGAGAAGTTCAAAGGACAAAGGACAAGTTTCAGATGACAACAGGAGGAATGTGAAAAAAAAAATATGTACACAAATAGCAAACAAAACTCTTTAAACACAAATAGCAAGCAAAAATTTGTCAACATCTCGGACACAATACGGCTGCTAAGTCTTATATAGCACATGCGGCTGACACAGCTGGGAACCTTCCAGCCGGACCGCGACATGGCAAGAAGCTACCAGAACAGGTAGGCGGGAACGGATCCATCTCGGAGGACCACAAGGCTACAAAACACGCGATATCAAAGGAAACAAACTTAAAATGCACAAGGGGCAATGCAAAACAAAGAACATAAACATTGTCCTGGCAAATATTCAAGGAATAAAACCGAGCAATTCACTAAACAAAGTTTCGTACCTGAAAGGTTTTATGACGAAACAAGAATGGACATTGGACATCGCATGCCTCACAGAAACACATCTTAAAGACTGCCAAGAAAACTGCGATAACTACGAACACTATCGATAAGAAAGAACTGCATATCGATAGATTCAACTTACTAAGAGCGGATAGAACAGCGAGAGGTAAAGATGGCTGTGCTATTTATATATATGAAAGGCATATGACAGAGACTGTAATAAGTAAATCCAACAGTTTCGTGGAAACCCTTGCAGTGAAGATAGAGAAACTAAACGTGGTACTGATAGTCATCTATAGACCTCCAAACTCTACAAATGAAAAATTTTCGGATGCCATTGATGATATCAGAACCCTAATAAAGTCCATAAACTCTCTATCCCCTAATATAATATACTCTGCGGCGATTTTAATTTTCCATTTATAAAATGCAAAAAGGTGGGTAGAAATATATTTATACAGGAAGATAAGAGGGGTACAAGAGAGGACCAGGAGCAAGCAAAAATGCTGATTCCTCCGGGAGGAGGAAGAGAGGAAGACCGAGGATGAGGTGGAAGGATCGTGTCAGGATGGACATGAGCGAGAAAAACCTGACGGAGGAGATGGCGCAGGATAGGGTGGAGTGGAAGAGAAGTATCTGCAACATCGACCCCATATAAATAGGACTAATAATGCTGCAGAAGAAGAAGAAGAAGAAGAAGAGGAGATAACAGAAAATACCAGAAAAAATAACTGCCTAGATCTGGTATTCACGAATAACACGAGCTTGAATGCTGATATAAAAATAACCCCAACTATTATCTCGGACCACAACATAATCGAGTTATCAACAAATTTGGCGATAACAGTAAAAGACAATACACATACGGAAGAAAGAAGCAAATTTGGGGCTTTTAACTTAAACTCCAAGACCATAAATTGGGAAGAAATCAGATCACACATGGCCCAAATAGAGTAGAGAACAGTCTTAGAGAATAAAACAACGGAGGTAATGCTAACAACCTTGGAAGAAAAGACGCTGAAAATTTTAGAAAAATATGCTCCGAAAGCACAGCCAAAAGAAAGATAAACTGGCAAGAGAGGCAAAACAGAAGAATATTTCGCAAAAGAGAGTTGCGGCGAAGTTAGCTAATTACGCAGACAACAATGCCAGGAAAGCAATACAAGAAAAACTGAGAATATCGACAGGGAAATACAAACCCTGATTAAGGGCCATACAGAGCGGGAAGAGGAAAAGGCGGTAGAAGCAATAAAGGAAAATCCAAAATACTTCTATGCTATGCGAAAAGGAAAAAAAACGCGCGCTACCATCGGGTCCTTAAGGAAAGGAAATAATGAACTAACCGACGATCTAAAAGAAATATCTGAAACATTGAGAGCCCAGTATAAATCGGTCTTCAGTGCCCCAAAAAGTGACAAAACGATACCTGACAGAGATGCATTCTTCGAAAAGAAATTGCAAGGAGAATGTATAACAGATTTGATTTTACCTCAGAAGATGTAGCGAGAGCTATAGGATAAATGAAATCACATTCAGCTGCAGGTCCGGACAAATGGAGCGCAGTACTGATTAAAAACTAAAAATGAAATAGCTACACCCTTATACTGGATTTGGAGAAGAGCCCTAAACACTGGGGAAATACCAAGCATCTTGAAAAGAACAAACATTGTCCCTATATATAAAGGAGGGGATAGAACTCAAGCAAAGAACTATAGACCAGTGTCATTGACGTCCACCTCACCAAAATATTTGAAAAAATAGTCAGAGAGAAAGTCTATGACATCTTGGAGACACTGGAAAGATTCGACGAAAATCAGCACGGATTCCGATCAGGAAAATCATGCCTATCACAACTCATAGAGCACTATAACAATATCTACTTGAAGGTATCTACTTGAAGGTAATAAAAACTATGATGTCATATAAAACGGATTTTGCTAAAGCTTTCGACAAATGCGATCATGGTATAATAGCACATAAAATGAAACATATGGGAATAACAGGCAAAGTGGGAAAATGGATCTACAACTTCCTCAGAGAACGTCTACCGGTAGTCAAAATTCAAGGTGCATCATCATCAGAATTAGAAGTACGCAGCTCAGTACCACAAGGTATAGTACTGGCCTCACTCCTGTTCATTATCATGCTAACAGACATAAACAGTGGATTAAAGAGCAACAGTATAGTAACATTTTTGCGGACGATACAAAAATCAGCAGAAAAATCAGCGATGCAAATGAAGTGGAGGCCTTGCAGAGGAACACGAACAAAAATACAAATGTTCAGAAGACAACAATATGACATTTAACACCGAGAAACTTCAGCTCTTAGATATGGTAGAAATAAGGAACTTAGACTACATATCATGCTCCAGATAAACAGGAAATTCAGAGAAGCACGAAAGCGGTCGACTTGGGGGTAATAATGACGGATGATGCCAAATCTGAGACAGAAAATCAGAGCAATAAACAAAGCAAAAAGAGTCGCGGGACAGGTACTAAGAACGTTCAAAAGGAGGGACAAGACAGAAATGATTCCCATGCTGGGAACACTGATCATACCAAAACTTGAATACTGCTCAATTTTGACGTCCCCATATAAAAAGGAAGAAATTAATAAACTAGAAGAAACGCAGAGACATTTCACAGCCAAGATTGATGGCTGCAAAGAACTCAACTACGGGGAAAGACTATGGAAACTAAATCTGTACTCCCTGGAAAGAAGAAGAGAGAGGTACACCATAATCTACATATGAAAATGATCAAAAAACTGGTACCAAACCTCAAACTAAACCCAATTACCATCCAAACAACGCTGAAAAATAAGAAAGGCAGAATGTGTAGTGTTCCCAAATTAAAGGCCCGACAAGAGACCTCTTCAACACTGAAGGAAAATAGCTTGATTGTCAGGGAGGGTCAAAGTTGAAGTCTACAAGAGAAGACTAGATGCCTAGCTCAGGACGGTACCAGATGAGCCGGGTGTACCTGGCTATGTGCAGTGGAGAGCGGAAGAGAGCAACTCGCTCCTCCACCAAACCAGGCCTAGAGGCGGGGCCACCAGCTTCACCTTCGTGTGAAGAGAGACCAACACACGGAACCTATACGAGGTTAACGAGGTGTGTATATATGTATATATATGAGGGAAAGTGTTTTTGGAGTGCCTTTAGTGATCTTCTGCCATTGTCATTTTTACTTTCGACAACTTTTTCTTTTTCGACGATACTTTCGACGCGAAAAATCGAAAAATCAAAATTCAAATATCAAATGTTCGTTTACGTGCGATAGATTTCCTGTGATTTGAAAATATTCACTTTTCGAAGTGGGATATATATATATATATATATATATATATGGGAATGAACTCAGAATGGTTCCCTGAGGTTTTTTATGATACACACAGACCGTGCATGGAACAAAGAACTTTCTAGGAAAATTAAATCCACTATAGTCCGAATAAGTAGTGGTAAATGACAAATATTATAATTTTTTTCTTTTTTATGATGCTAGCCCGACGTGGGCAACGGGTCACTCGCAAAGAGGTCCCAAAAATATAGCTTCCCCTTATGTGTATCATAAAAAAAACTCGGGGAACCATTCTGAGTTCATTCCCATATATATGTATATATATAATATATATATATATATATATATATATATATTAGAGTGTCCCAAATTTTGGTTGATTGGGTGGTTCTTATATGTACAGTATAAGAATTATAAATCTAAATCTAAATCTAAATATAAATTATAAATTATAAATTACACTGCCCAACAAAAAAAACATTTTTTGGGGGTGATTTAATTCTAAGACCTGTTTCTGGATAATATTGATGTGCTGATTTCAAAAATCACCTAAGATTTTGTCCATCACATCAGGTTTTCGTGCCATGTGCAATGCAATATGCCTATTTTGGGTGATCCATGAAGGGCACTTATCAAAATTGATGATTTTTGAGACCTGTTAACAGCTGTTTTGCTGTTAAAATTTTATCTGTGGAATACGCAAATCTGTGCATTAAATCTAAAGGTCATGTACAACATATTAAAATCTTGGGTATCTGTGATTCCCAGGTGTGAGCGTGACGTCATGATCATGGATTCATTTTTTGCTTATTTAAACACTTTTAATCACTTTATGTGTCAATATTACCATTGTATATTAAAGTTCACTCCCTGCACAATTGTTTACTTTTCCATGCTGATTCTGAGTATGTAAAAACTTATTTTTTGAAAAGAAAAAAAATTGGGCATAACCCTGCCAAAATGCGATATCTCCGTATTTGATTGCTCGAAAACCTGACATGATAGGCAAAAACTAAGGTGATTTTTAAAATCAGCACACCAAAGTTACCTAAAAACAGGTGTTAGAATTAAATCAGCAAAATTGCTGTTGGGCAGTGTTATAAATATAAATATATGTATAAGAACCACCCAATCAACCAAAATTTGGGGGTCTCAGCCCCGCATTTTTTCCTATTAATATAAAACGTGTACCAAAGAGGTTTTATTAAAATCAATTAATATTTAGGGGGGGGCCTCATAAGCAACCATCCCTACTAGGCCAAATTTACTATGCTTTCAGTCCTAAAATGTTTAGTTCAATACAGTTTCTAATTAATCAGTAGTCAATGTCTATTTTAGTTTATGCTGTTCTTTAACTCTGTTATTTGCCTTTATAGTGGAACGCTAATAAAAAATTCGTATGTTTCAATAATTCACTAAATTTGAGTCCTTGTGCGAGACCACTAAGAATATTTATAATAACTTGAGATTTTGCACATTTTGTTTTTTTGTCAAATGGAATATATTGAGGGGGTGAGACGGTGAAACTTGCAATTTCGAAAAATAAGGGACACCCTAATATATATATATATATGAATAGAAACGACATAAGTGTTAAGGAACGTCTCTGCACACGAGGAGGAGAGATAACGAATAATGAAAAAATGAGGCGAACCGCCCGGGAATCGAACCCAGGGCCTTCCAATTGCCGGTCGGACGCTCTACCATTATGCTACGGACCTCACTCAATCACAAATCGAAATTCTCCCACATAGGGCAGAAACCAATACCCTGAGGGCACCCTCGCAAATCGTGAATATGCGCATATAACTGCAATGACCGCGCAGTATATAAATGAATAGAAACGACATAAGTGTTAAGGAACGTCTCTGCACACGAGGAGGAGAGATAACGAATAATGAAAAATGAGGCGAACCGCCCGGGAATCGAACCCAGGGCCTTCCAATTGCCGGTCGGACGCTCTACCATTATGCTACGGACCTCACTCAATCACAAATCGAAATTCTCCCACATAGGGCAGAAACCAATACCCTGAGAGGGCACCCTCGCAAATCGTGAATATGCGCATATAACTGCAATGACCGCGCAGTATATAAATGAATAGAAACGACATAAGTGTTAAGGAACGTCTCTGCACACGAGGAGGAGAGATAACGAATAATGAAAAATGAGGCGAACCGCCCGGGAATCGAACCCAGGGCCTTCCAATTGCCGGTCGGACGCTCTACCATTATGCTACGGACCTCACTCAATCACAAATCGAAATTCTCCCACATAGGGCAGAAACCAATACCTGAGAGGGCACCCTCGCAAATCGTGAATATGCGCATATAACTGCAATGACCGCGCAGTATATAAATGAATAGAAACGACATAAGTGTTAAGGAACGTCTCTGCACACGAGGAGGAGAGATAACGAATAATGAAAAATGAGGCGCGGTCATTGCAGTTATATGCGCATATTCACGATTTGCGAGGGTGCCCTCTCAGGGTATTGGTTTCTGCCCTATGTGGGAGAATTTCGATTTGTGATTGAGTGAGGTCCGTAGCATAATGGTAGAGCGTCCGACCGGCAATTGGAAGGCCCTGGGTTCGATTCCCGGGCGGTTCGCCTCATTTTTCATTATTCGTTATCTCTCCTCCTCGTGTGCAGAGACGTTCCTTAACACTTATGTCGTTTCTATTCATTTATATACTGCGCGGTCATTGCAGTTATATGCGCATATTCACGATTTGCGAGGGTGCCCTCTCAGGGTATTGGTTTCTGCCCTATGTGGGAGAATTTCGATTTGTGATTGAGTGAGGTCCGTAGCATAATGGTAGAGCGTCCGACCGGCAATTGGAAGGCCCTGGGTTCGATTCCCGGGCGGTTCGCCTCATTTTTCATTATTCGTTATCTCTCCTCCTCGTGTGCAGAGACGTTCCTTAACACTTATGTCGTTTCTATTCATTTATATACTGCGCGGTCATTGCAGTTATATGCGCATATTCACGATTGCGAGGGTGCCCTCTCAGGGTATTGGTTTCTGCCCTATGTGGGAGAATTTCGATTTGTGATTGAGTGAGGTCCGTAGCATAATGGTAGAGCGTCCGACCGGCAATTGGAAGGCCCTGGGTTCGATTCCCGGGCGGTTCGCCTCATTTTTCATTATTCGTTATCTCTCCTCCTCGTGTGCAGAGACGTTCCTTAACACTTATGTCGTTTCTATTCATTTATATACTGCGCGGTCATTGCAGTTATATGCGCATATTCACGATTTGCGAGGGTGCCCTCTCAGGGTATTGGTTTCTGCCCTATGTGGGAGAATTTCGATTTGTGATTGAGTGAGGTCCGTAGCATAATGTAGAGCGTCCGACCGGCAATTGGAAGGCCCTGGGTTCGATTCCCGGGCGGTTCGCCTCATTTTTCATTATTCGTTATCTCTCCTCCTCGTGTGCAGAGACGTTCCTTAACACTTATGTCGTTTCTATTCATTTATATACTGCGCGGTCATTGCAGTTATATGCATATATATATATATATATATATATAGGGTGTCCCAGAATTAACTATCTATTTCAATGAAATCGGACAAATTTTTTAAAAACACACTTTTATTTATGTTTATCATGTTTAATATGTGTTAAAATGTATAAATTTCTAAATTTTTTCATAATTTTATTTCATAATTTTTTCATTATCTGGTCCAATGAAAGACCGTCTGAAGTCATAGAGTGGCAAAGAGACTCTCCAAAAGTTAACGTGTGGCTTGGAATGACCAAATCCAAAATTTATGGCCCATTCTTCTTTGCGGAAGCAACTGTAACAGGTACCGTCTACCTTGATATGCTTCAGCAGTTTCTCGAACCACAGCTTCTTGATGATGGCATTCTTGATAATGTTGTGTTTCAACAAGATGGAGCACCATAAATTTTGGATTTGGTCATTCCAAGCCACACGTTAACTTTGGAGAGTCTCTTTGCCATTCTATGACTTCAGACGGTCTTCATTGGACCAGATAATGAAAAAATTATGAAAATAAAATTATGAAAAAAATTTAGAAATTTATACATTTTTAACACATATTAAACATGATAAACATAAATAAAAGTGTGTTTTTAAAAAATTTGTCCGATTTCATTGAAATAGATAGTTAATTCGGGACACCCTGTACACACATATATATATATATATATATATATATATATATATATATATATATATATATATAATTGAAGTCCCGTGTCTTAAGGTACCTAAGCGCGAAAATTAAAATTCGCCAGAAATCGCCTCCAAAGTTCAGCAATATTCTCGCAATAGTATCTCTGTTATTAATTGAGCAAGAACGTTCATTTTTGGCTAAATTAGAGTTCTAAGTATGCTAATGAAGATGTCGATGATTTTTTGGAATAGATTTTCATATTTTATATTTTATATATATATTTTTTTAATTTTTTGATTTTTTTATTATGCCGAACTTTGGGTTAACTTTTGGCTGGCGATAGAGGTGAAAAAAGTAGTTCGCTTCATAAGGTTTTCAACCATACTTCTAGTGTCGTAAGGTCATTATAACCCAAACCACGCGATAGAGGAAGGGTGAAAATAGTGATATCCATCAAAAACACGTTTTCGCCTGTGGTGGCGCCTAGGTACCTTAAGACGCGCGACCCCTCATATATACAGTATATATATATACACACACACACACACACACACACACATATATATATATATATATATATATATATATATATATATATATTTATATATATATATATACACACACACTGTGTGTATATATATGGACCTCATATCCATGGAATATTATACCCCAAATGGACAGGAAATTCAGAAAAATTCTAAAGCAAAAGATTTAGGAGTTGTAATGACTGATGATGCGAAATTTTAAACACAAAATAAGATAGCAGTAAACAGAGGAAAAAGAATAACTGGGCAGATACTGAGAACCTTTAAACGAAGGGATAGGAATATAATGTTTCCTCTACTGAAAACACTGATCATACCCAAATTGGAATACTGCTCTGTCTTAACATCCCCATATAAAAAAGAACTCATTAGTCAGTTAGAAGGGATTCAGAGAAGTTTCACAGCCAAGATCAATGGATGTAAAGAACTAAATTACTGGTAAACGTTACGTGAATTAAACTTATATTCACTGGAAAGGAGGGGGAGAGAGATCAGAGATGCACATGGAAAATAATGGAGAAACTAGTCCCTAATCTTACTCTGAACCCTGTAACTCCCCAAACAACAGTGGGAGGTAGAAAAGGAAGACTGTGTCGTATTCCCAAATTAAAGGCTAGTCAGGGAACATCCTTAACCCTGAAAGAAAATAGTTTTGTTGTGAGAGGACCAAGACTGTTTAATCAGCCGCCCAAAGACCTAAGGAACACGAATGGTGTTGCGGTGGACATCTTCAAAAGAAGATTAGATGCCTGGCTCAGAACAATCTCCGATGAGCCGGGTGTACCTGGCTCTGTGAGGTGGAGAGTACAAGAAACCAACTCTCTACTTCACTAGGCCAACTCGAGAGGACAAGCTTGACCTTCGTGAAATGAGGAATTTCACGAAGGTCAAGCTTGCCTCTCGAGTTGGCATGGTGAGTAGAGAGTTGGTTATATATTATATATACATATATATATATACAGGGTGTTTGAAAACTTTCTGTACAAATTGTAATGGGGGATAGGCAACACCAAGACAAACCCTTTTCGTCTATTAGTGTATGTCCGCTGACGTCACCATTCGGCGCGAGAGGGCGCCGCTGCAATTGGCTAAAAGGTGAAGTGGGCTAGACTCGCGCTTGCCGCGGGCATTCTTAAATCGGACGTAGTACGCGTAACATGTTTATTTAAAGAAGGCATGTTTATTTAAAGAAGGTGCTGAAAGTTGCGACCGGTAGCATCAATGCATGCCCGACAGCGTCGAAGCATTAACCGACGTACACGTCGAAAGATTCCCGGCATTTCGGGAACAGTTCCAGCGGCGACAGCGATTCTTGCTACGAGGTCTTCTTCTGAGTAAATGGGAGTCTCCTACACGAGGTTCTTCATGTCTCCTCACAGGAAGAAATCGAGGCATGTTAAATCGGGCGATCTCGGTGGCCAGGCTACGGGCCCACCCCGGCCTATCCATCGGTCCCCAAAAGTGGCGTTCAGATAATCCCGCACATCGTTGCTGGAGTGTGCTGGGGCCCCGTCGTGTTGAAACCACATTCGTCTACGAATAGCCACGGGAACATCTTCCAGCAGTTCCGGCAACGTTTCTTCAAGAAATATCCGATAATCCCGCCCGTCGAGTCGGGCAGGCAGCAGGTACGGCCCAATCAACTTGCCATGGACGATACCCGCCCAAACATTGACGGCGAACCGTTCTTGATGAGCATGCACCCGTGTAGCATGTGGATTTGCGTGCTCCCACACGTGAGAATTGTGCATGTTAAACACACCCTCACGTGTGAAACAGGCCTCATCTGAGAACAGCACATAAGCCGGAAAATTAGGCTGCACCGCTGTCTGCTGCAGAAACCAGCGTGCGAATTCCACACGAAGAGGGTAATCCCGAGGTTGTAATGCCTGGACTCTCTGACGATGAAACGGATGTAACTGCTGCTCGTGCAACACTCTCCAGACCAGGTCGTGGTTCACACCGAGGATACGTGTAACACCTCGCGTGCTTGCGCTTGGATTGTCCTCAAATCGCCGTAGGATTTCTTCTTCCATGTCAGGAGTGCGCACGTTTCTCTCCCGACCAGTGTCATGCATGTTTGCATGGAATGTTCCAGTTTCTCGCAGTCGCCGATGCAAATGCGCAAACGTTTGGTGGTTTGGCACACGTCTGTTTGGGAAGCGCTGTCGGTACAACCTCACAGCAGCTCTTCCGTTTCCATTGGCAGCCCCATACACCATATGCATGTCAGCCATCTCAGCAGTCGTGACGCGCTCCATGTTACGCGTACTACGTCCGATTTAAGAATGCCCGCGGCAAGCGCGAGTCTAACCCACTTCACCTTTTAGCCAATTGCAGCGGCGCCCTCTCGCGCCGAATGGTGACGTCAGCGGACATACACTTATAGACGAAAAGGGTTTGTCTTGGTGTTGCCTATCCCCCATTACAATTTGTACAAAAAGTTTTCAAACACCCTGTATATATACAGGGTGTCCCAGAATTAACTATCTATTTCAATGAAATCGGACAAATTTTTTAAAAACACACTTTTATTTATGTTTATCATGTTTAATATGTGTTAAAAATGTATAAATTTCTAAATTTTTTTCATAATTTTATTTTCATAATTTTTTCATAGTTTTTCATAGTTTTATTTTCATTCTCTTTCAGAACCCTATTAATAATGAATACACAAGAACGCATCTTTGTTGTAACATCCCGTATCAAAGGACTGCAATGTAATGAAATCAGAGAAAAATTTACAAGATGATTCCACAGAACCGGTCCTACAGACAAAGCGATTCGTGAACTTGTGAACAAATTTAAAAGAACTGGATCCGTACACGACGAGGTGGGAAGAGGACGCCCAAGGACAGCACGTAACAGTACCGAACAGGTACGACAATTGTTTGAGGATGAACCAACAACTTCGGTTAGGGAGGCCGGTCGAAGACTCAACATATCCAAGACAACAGTTCATAGAATCTTGCGTTCGACACTGATGAAAAAGGCTTATCACATTCAAGTACTGCATGCCCTAAATGAAGAGGATTATCCAAATCGAGCAGCAAGGTGTGCAGAAATTGTGGATCAAATCGAAAATGAAAGTTTATTGGATAACATCTTATTCAGTGATGAGGCGACTTTCCACACGTGTGGTAAAGTCAATCGACACAACTGTCGTATCTGGTCCAATGAAAGACCGTCTGAAGTCATAGAATGGCAAAGAGACTCTCCAAAAGTTAACGTGTGGCTTGGAATGACCAAATCCAAAATTTATTGCCCATTCTTCTTTGCGGAGCAACTGTAACAGGTACCGTCTACCTTGATATGCTTCAGCAGTTTCTCGAACCACAGCTTCTTGATGATGGCATTCTTGATAATGTTGTGTTTCAACAAGATGGAGCACCATGTCATTATGCTCTAATTGTTCGAGAATACCTCAACAGACGCCTTCCGAATCGGTGGATTGGACGTGGAGGACCTCGACCTTGGTCTCCGCGTTCTCCGGATTTGACACCCCTGGATTTCTTTGCATGGGGTTTCATAAAAACAAAGGTTTATCGCCAAAAGATCAATAGTTTAGCTGAACTTAAAGAACGCATCCAGTTGGCAGTGCGGGAGATAACACCTGAAATGCTTCAAAATGTGTTTCGCAGCGCTGAGGATAGATTTGAAATTTGCAGAGATACAGACGGTGCACATGTTGAAACTTCTCAATAAAGTTTTGACTTATGATTTATAAATCTATTTGTTTTTGTATCATAATTTAGTAATAAACACAAAATTATGTCAGTTTTTATTAAATTTGTCCGATTTCATTGAAATAGATAGTTAATTCTGGGACACCCTGTATATATATATATATATATATATATATATATATATATATATATATGATACACACAGACAGTGCATGGAACAAGGAACTCTTCTGGGATAATTAAATCCACTATAGTCCGAATAAGTAATGGTAAATGACAAATACCATAGTTTTTCTTTTTCATGATGCTAGCCCGACGTGGGCAACGGGTCACTCGCAAAGAGGTCCCATAAATATAGCTTCCCTCACCAGCTATCTGCAAAGCAGACAGGATCCAGCTTTGGGACATGGATCTAGGGTTTAAAGCACCTAGCCATGCTACATTTAGAACTTCAATATAAGCAAAAGACTCGCTGCCTTCACGTCAGATTGAATGCATCAAAGAAAAAGAAAAAAGAAAAAGGGGTAACTATTATATTTTTAGCCAAAAACCAAAACTTAAACCTCAACTGGCAGAATTGAGCGTCCACTTTTCAAGGCACATAACATGCCCACGTCGGGCTAGCATCATGAAAAAGAAAAACTATGGTATTTGTCATTTACCATTACTTATTCGGACTATAGTGGATTTAATTATCCCAGAAGAGTTCCTTGTTCCATGCACTGTCTGTGTGTATCATAAAAAACTCAGGGGACCATATATATATATATATATATATATATATATATATATATATATATATAAAATGAGGCGAAAATTAACAGTCAAATTTATATAGATCGGTGAAAAAGAATATCTATTTCTGGTCTCACAATCTTCTGTCACTTTAGAATTTAAATTATATTTTTTTTAACTGTTACAAAATTCAGGGTCTTCTCGGTTTCATTCACTGTTGATTTTTAATAAAAGTACATATTTTTTAGGTAATTTTATGCGCAGAATTCAATTTCGGCCTTTCTTAAATGAGGAAGATATATCAGCTCTAACATAACTAAAATAGAAAATCCGACTCGTCTTGCATTTAATGAAAAGTTTTAAATGTCCTTTAACATCAGGTTACGTTAGATTAGGTTAGGTTAATTTAGGTTATATGAGGATAGTGCAATTCACCTCTCTTCAATAGTTGTTATAGTTTATTACTGCGTTGATTTTAATTCAGAGTTCATGATTACAAAATTTTTATTTGGTGTATTCTTTTGCCCAGCAATAAATAAATAATAATTTTAGATAATGGAATATGGGTGTCTTCGAACCATGTTCCATTGCGCACAGAAACTGTTTTATTGCATCCACTTTTTTGGCACCTCCATACTCAATTATTATGTACGATTTTGATCACCATTTTATGTTTTCTTCGATATTCCTTTTCTTTTGGTATTATGTTGCACTCCCGTAAAAATTGTACTGCAGTTTCTTCTGTCTGTAACTACGGGGTGTCCACAATGTCTTGTCACCCAAGGAAAGTACTAACTTATTTTCGTTTTTCTTTCAGACCCATTTGAAATGTATGATAACAGCAAATATACGATTGAACAACGCATATTGGCTAGTACCCGGATCCATAAACGACCACGTAATGGCAAAACCATTGAAAATATTCGTGCAGACGACTTCCAGGGCGGATTCAATCGTGCAGCTCCTCCAAAAAAGGGTAGCAAATTCAAATTCAAAATTCGAATTCAAAATTTTATATGCGGATAAAATTATAGGTATGAAAAATAAAATAGCGATTAATGACGTTCATTCGTATCTTATTCAAAGAAGACGAAGAGGATACACGTTAATGCGTCATTTTAACGAATCATTGAAGTACGACGACAATAAAAAACCAGTTTAAAACGTCAAAATATTTTTATGAACGATCAATACATTATTAATTAAATATTATTATTGTTATTTATTT